>VZTZ01042024.1:791616-836728 GCA_013400955.1 Drymodes brunneopygia | reverse complement strand
TTTTCCCCTCACATTTCCTGCCCTTTTTTTCCCCTCACCTTCCCCGCCCTTTTTTCCCCCTCACGTTTCCCGCCCTTTTTTCCCCCCTCACGTTTCCCGCCCCTTTTTCCCCTCACATTTCCCGCCCTTTTCCCCTCATGTTCCCTGCCATTTCCCCCAGATCCTCACCAGGGCTCTGGGGGCTCCAGCCCAAACCCCTCCTCCAAGTGGCCGCTGAAGGTGGCGAGCACAGGCAGAGCTCCTTGCTGGAAGGTCTTGGGCCCCCTCCCCAGATCCCCCTCCCCAAATTCCACCCCCAGGGTCCCCCCCAGGCCCAGCACCTCCACCTGGCCCCGCTCTGACCACATGGCCGCGATCCGGGACCTCCCTGAGGGACGTGGAGTTGGAGGCCTCATCCCTGGAAACGTTCAAGGCCTGGTTAGATGGGGCCCTGAGCAACCTGATCTAATTAAGGATGTTCCTGCTCATTGCAGCGGGGTTGGTCCTTTCCAACCCACACCGTTCTGTGATTCTTTCATCTCAGGTTGCCCAGAAAACCCATCAGGTTTATAATCCTCAAGTATAACGGAATTTCCTTCACACCTAGAGTAGCTTCATTGAAGTCAACTTGAGATTGGTGCAGTTGGAACCATCAGTGATGAGGAAAAGAAAGGTAATTTCTATTTGTAGGAAAATGTTTTGGTGAACTGTGCTGACTTGATTTATAAGGACAAAAATAATGCCTTTGTTCCTGTATAAGAATGGATAATTATGTTTACTTTAGTCACAGCAAACTGTTTGGAGCTGACTACAGAAGATGAAGTAGCTGCTGTGTGATCTCACTCTCCATGGTTCAGGAGTTACATTCTTTTGTCCTAAAGACTCCATCAATACCAGCTTCCGAGCAGTTAAGGAGTCTGGTAGAAGATCATACAAATTTGGCATCTAAGGCAGCTTTAATCTGACTGAAAGTCATGTTGTGCAGAGCTTCTGGTTCTGTTATTTTCTCCACTACAATCACTTCTCCTTCTTTCTTAGAGCCACAACTCTGCCTAAAGTCATATCACCTACTGCTGTGATCAGATTTCACAAGTTAAGCAGAGTCACACCAGATCTGTGCATGATGGGAGCCCTTAAAAATACATCCAGTGCTGCAGGCAAAGGCATCTGAGTCTCAGCTGGGTGCTTGTGCTGCTTCTTGGGGGTCTCTCAAGACGAATTAAAAGTTATTTTTGGCATTCAGCACCACTGCAATATGAAGGAAGAAGGGTGCAGGGAATGCTCCCCCTCTTTTTTTTTTTCTCTTTCATCCCTTTTTACTTTTGTCCTCCTCTTCTCCCCATGCCTTGTGAATGAAAACCTTCCCTGTCAATGCCCTGTAACCTCATCTTGGGGGCAGGGATTTGTTGTGCTGCCTCCCCAGAGCAGATAAGGAGTGTCTCTACCTCCCTGCTGGTGCTTCTTCTGTCCTCACCACCAGCTTTTTGACAGACAGACACAAATGTCACTACTAAACCTAACCTAGTTTCTAATTATATTATTATTATTATCACTTTTGTTATTGTTGTTATTATTTTAGGTAGGGGCACAAAAGTGTCTTTCTTCCTAGCAGAAGGAACCCAGCAGAGGTTCCTTGAGTACTTAAGGCCTGCAGAAAATGATAGTTCACGTCCTCCTGTATCCCTCTTTTATTAAAGCAAGTGTTAAAGCTAATTATGTAGACCCTGGAGCAATTGCTGGCTCCATTCAGACACAATGAGCGTTAATGAGAACGCTGCTTTTTTTAAATTCACCATAAAACAAGGCCTGTTGCCTCCAGCTCTCTGCTGCATAAACCCTGGGATGTATTTTTACATCTTTCCGTTTGGTTTAGCATTGTCTTGCAGAGAGTGTTTGACAATAACCTTTAATTTGAGGAGATGCTGCTGCAGACTGTAATTAAGGCAGCCAGTTGGGTGTTAGGCTTTTTTTTTAAAAAAAAAGGCAATCAACCATCACCAGAATCTTTTTAAAGACCAGGAGACCTCCTCCTTGTTAAGTTGTTTAGAGAGGATGTCTCCTAGAGCTTTTTTTCCTTCAGGAAATAACCTTCTTTTAAAATATATTAAATATATCAAGGTCTTCTATAGATTGTCTTCTTAAAGGTGACTTCTTAAGGTTTTGCTGACGTAACAAAAACAAAACTGGGAAGTGTTTTGATTGTAGCTGGCCTCAAATTTCATTTTGAAGGGAAAAAAGCCTTTTAATTATTTCTGAAATAATTGCTTGTGATAATACAATCTCTTTTGTAATGGTTAGACAGAAATAGTTTCTATATAAATAGAGACGTTTAATGTAAGAGTAACCTAATCTTTGTTTTGAGCACTGTGATACTTCAAGCCCTATTATAGGATCAAAAGGTTTTCATATCAGCAGATAGCTGTTAAAAAAAAACAATTTTAATGATAATTGAAGGCCTAATTAGTTAGTTTGCAATACTTAACTAATATCTTTACTGCTTCAAGACTTGCTAAGGAAAAGAGACAATAGCTCTGCCAATTTAAGCTAAAGGAACTCATAAAATATGAATTTGAAAGGGATGCTTAAAAACAAAAAGAAAAGTTCTCTTATTTAAAAAAAACTTTTTAAATTGCACTAAATTAGAATGTGCTTTCAGCTTTAAAATGGTTCTGAGAGTGGCAATAACTGCATCAATGGATTTCCACACAAACCACAGAGGAGGGCAGTAATTGCAGCTCTTGTTTTACAGGGAGGAAAGTTAAAGAGTGGAGGAGGTGGTGCTGCAGAGGGCATCCTGTCCAGATGCCAAGGAATGGCCAAATTCTCACTCAGTAAGTGTGAATAAAAAGGGTATCAGAGTGATATTTCCATTTCTTTTGCTACCATGGGCTTGTTCCATCCGTGAGGATTATCAGTGATTCTGACAAGGGCAGGAGATTTCACAGCAATCAAACAAAAGGGATTACATTTGCTGTTGCTAGGATGGTTTCTGGGAGGAGAACAAGGGAAGATGTGAGATCTATGTTGTGGAAACCAATGTCCTGGCAAGGTTTTCAACTTTGTTTTATCAATGCTGCTCAACATTGCACTCTCTACTGTGCGTGCAGCATTCCTTGGATGGAAAAAAGAAGGGATAATACCACCTGCTTTCTCCTAAACAAGCTCATCCTCATCAAGGAGATACAGACTCATGGAAAAACACACTTTTCCTGAAAACATTTTTATTTGTAAGGCTCTAAAACAGAACCATGAAACATTTTGGGTTGGAAGGGACCTTAGACATCATCCAGTTCTACCCCTCCTGCCATGGGCAGGGAACGTGAGCTGCATAAAATGCCCAATGAAAAAATAAAACAAAATATATATGAACATGCTTCAAGAGGGCCTTCTGGCCTGCTAGGAAACTGGTTTAAAGCCTTAAAGCTTCAGCTATCTTCAGGATTATACAAGCTGAGCATCTCTAGTGGGACTTCTGGTCAGTGGCCTAATCGTTAGAGTGCATTGTGTCAGGGATTATGAACTCCCACGTATATAAATCACTTGTGCCTTGGTTTAGCAGAGGGAAGAAGCTCTGACATTGCATCCACCACTTTTGATATAGTCCTACCAGTTCATGCCAGCCAAGCTGAGAGCCATTGTGCAGGAAAAATGGAAAATGGGATGGTTTAGATGGGGTAGGAGATTACTGAAGAGAACTAGGCACAGCAATTATGATATATGTCTTTTTAATTAAATTTCATAGATTTTAAATGTCGTTCCAAGCAGGGAGAGTTCCCAAGGCTACCAATCATTTTGCACCACTTATAATATCCGTAAAGTGCTGCTACCTTTCATCAAGTCACTGCAAAAAAAAAAAAAAGAAAAAAGAAAAGAAAATCCTTGAGCATAATGAGGAAGATTTATAGCACAGGAAAAGTTCGCAAGAATGACAATGTTGATATCCAACCTTCAATTTTGGCACTGTTTGCTGTTCATTTAATCTTTCTGCTTTAATCTCAGCAAATGAAATCGACTTAAAACCTCTGATTTTTGTTACTCTCCAAGCTCATTCTAGGGCCAAAAAAAAAATCTGTGATGAATATGCCTGAAGGATAATGGAAATTGCTGTGCTTGGTGTTTGCATTAGTGTAGGGTGTGCTTTGTGCTATACATGCAAAAGTGCTACTGCTTTATCATCATATGTGATCTTCTGCTGTGATACTTGCCTAGTGTTTCTGTTTGTATTTAATTTCTCCTTGATATCTGTAGAATACAACTTCCCAGTGGCAATATCCAGCCAGCCTGGTAAAGAAAAGCCCAGGGATATATTTCCACTGAGCAAAACCTCTGAAAAGAAAGGGACAACAGATAAAGTACCCCCCACAAGAAACAGCTCCCCTAGAAGATTCTGCTGTTGGAGATATATAATTACCTAATCGCTCCCATCCTGGTACGAAGCATATAATTAGCTGACATCCTCCCTCCTCTTGAAAGGGAACAAATGCTGCATGGATTCAATTAGAAAATTATTAAATAAAGTATTGCTGGAGCTCAGTGCAAGGAGGAACCTGAAGGACTCAGATATTTCCTCTCAGTATCTCCACATCTAAGACAATCACATCTATTGTATCTTCTAAGTTGCTCAAAGCAAAGGGCTCCAGCAATACAGGGAGGCAAAACATGAATCAGGAAAAACTGTTGTGTAAATAATCTGGCAGACAGTGCCAATGAGAATATATTTTAAATAATAAAGGTAGGAGTGACTCTTGTTCACCTCTGAACCTGAGCTTTTCTTTAACATGGCCAAGAAAAACTACCTGAGCAAGTTCCATGACTTCTTTAACAACAGCCATTAGACAGTACTGTTTATATCCCTTTGAATGGAATTATGAGAGCATTGTGGAAAGGCCACAGCAATTTTTAAAAACTAATAATACATATGGTTTATGATGATTTGTTAGATTGATGAATCATTATATACCTCAGATATACAGAAACTGTGACTCTAGCAAGTATCAATTTATTACTTAACCATAGCAAGATTGAACTTAATGGAAAAACTGCTAAAGTAAGAATGTGAAATCTCCCAGAAAATAATGTACTATGTGCAGTGAAGACTGCAGAGCCTTTAGCTTCTAATCTCTTCCCTGGCTTCCCCATATCTGAAGCAGATCTTTTGTTAAGTCAGTTAATGAAATTAAATTATAAGTTAAAGAGAACTGCAGGAGAAAATATTCTTTATAAGTCATATATATATATATATGATAGATAAAATGATTGAAAAACTCAAGCAATTATAATTCCATGCACTTTGCTAAACAGTTGCAGCTGTAGTGAGCTTTCATTCACTTGTGGAGGTACAACTAGTTAAAATGCCAGCTCCACACTTCATTTCCTTAAATGAGCAATCCCAGCACTGGGGGTTTGTGCACAGCAAATCCGTATCTGCAATCTGGAGTCAGCCATGGAGGCCGCAAGAGCAGTTTTTCCACAATCACAGTTATTTTTTCCAGCACACGAGCTCTGAATCTGGTTCCAATTTTCCTGGCTGTGTGCATCAAGTATTATTCCTGACAAATGCTGTCTCTCTGAATGGTTTGGGGCTTGCCATGTGTCAGCAGGACCCCTGTGGCCAACTGCAGCCTCAATCCCTGGCCCAGTGGAGTGCAAACCTTGGCACTGTACAGCCTCTGTAGAAAATGCCAATTATTTCTACACAAACAGCACAGATATGGAGATTTACAGAGATACGTGCATATATCTACGGGTTAGGTCTGCATGGTACACAGTAAGAAAAGAAACTGGGAAAGAATTTGAGAAGTCCAAACTGGACTTTCCTCCAAACTCAGGGATGCACCAGCCTGGCAACGCTGTGTGATACATGTTTATGGTGACAACTGTGGGATCTCTGCAGATATTATGCTGATTTACAAGGAAAAAACTGTCTGTAGCTTTCAAGACAGGCCTGCATTAACCCTAAACTTCAAAGAACTTGTTTCTAAGTTGGTAAATAGAGTTTACTGGGTCAGGTCATGGGATTTCTGTTAATACCATCCCATGCTGGCACAATGCTATCTGTTCTGCTGTGGATTTAAAACTGGCTTTTTCCTGCTGTAATTCCTGATTTTTCTTTGCTAGCCTCCAGATTTTTTCTTATGGCAATACACATAGGAGAGGTAGAGGAATATTAGCAGGAATGGAGTTTTATGACAGCTGTAAAAATAGTTGATTCCATATACCTTTGTGCCTTGCAAAGCATTAGTAACTGGATCCTGGCTGCAGCATGTAATTACATTGCTTGATGCATTGTTGGGCATTAGTAGGATTCCTTCCATCTGTCTAATATTTCCCATCCAAGAATACTATCACATTTTATTACAGCCATTTAAAAATTCCTGATCCTTTTCCAGGCTCACTCTGGGTGTGATGATACAGAATTTCACCCAAAATATTTTAAAGGAAAACTAAGCATTAAGAAGCAGGTCTGGACAGTATTTTTTATTACCAATGTCTTAAATTTATGCTTTTGCTGGTGTAAAATAATTTGGGGCTCATTACATATGACCAATCCTTTTATTATTTTTTTTTATTTTCACAAAATCATCAGTCAAATGATAAGCACAAAAGTGCTTATCAGAGACCAAGAGCTTCACAAAATAAAAAATTAATGAATCCATGTTCTCTCATGCTAATTATCTATTAAACTAGCTCGCTCCATAGGCAAATAAGTTAAAATCAGATCTGAAGAGGTGTCAGTTGTATCTAAATAGGAATTAATATAACAGAGGGAGGCAACAGCACAGCCCCAGATCTCTCCCCCTCCCACATCCTTTGTTCCTCAGGCAGCAGCTGGAGGTACCACATGTACCTGAGATAAAAAGGAAACATCTAGCCTTTGCTGCTGGTGTTTGAGACATCACTGTGCTTTTCAGGGGAAATGCAGGTTGGATTGGCCTTTAGGGCTGAAAGGCTCAGCGCTGTTCTCCCTTTGGCATTGCTCCCCACAGAGGTGGCTGTAACTCCTCCTCTGCAGGTGCCTCCAAAGCCTCTCTGCGCCCTGGCCCTGGCCTTGTGCCCTGGCAGGGGTGACAAACATGGGGCTTGCCTGCTGCCAGCCTGGGGAAAGTGTGGGAGCTCCTGGGCAGGGGATGCCAGGGCTGGCTGTGTGCCCTCCCTCAGGGAGCTGGCTGCATCCCCTTCCCTCCCTGCCAGTCTCCAGTGCCATTACTGGTGCTGCCCTGATGAAAGCCTGAAGTGGTTTGATCCGAGCTACAAATGGTCTCAGATGTTTCTGTTTAAAAAGTTGAAGGTGTGTTTTTTTGCCAATATTTGTGTTTTAAACATAATTATCTAATGTAAAGAAAAGAAACACCAGAGCCTATCAGCATTCTGTTGATCTGTAGGAGATATGACTCCTTAAAAAAACCGCACATGTAGGCTCTTTAACTTCTCACTTTTGGGATAAACAGTTTTAAAATTACACATGACGTCCCAATGGTAATTAATTTCAGGGTCAAAATCCCTTTTTTTCATAATACGCCCCACACACCTTTAAAGTGATGGCCCAGTTGAGAGAAATACATAAAATATGTTCCCTGTGCATTTTTGCCCTATGTGGACAAAAAAATGGCAAATATCCACAAACTGGAAGATTAGGCAGCGTAGTAAATTCTCTAATAATAATAGGCTGAAAAAACCCTCAAGAAATTGCAAAACAGAATCTGCTTGTTGTCTGCAGTTAGTTTTCAGATAATGGGATGAAGATTTAATTAATATATTGAAGTGGCACCTTTCTGCTCCCAGATCAGGAAAGACTGGATCAGGGAAGGAACTCTCTGTTGCTATCTTTATGCACAGATTAGCCAGAAAAATTTCTTGTTAACTGACAGAAGAGAACGTTGCATGTACGTGGTGGTTCAGAGAGATGGAGGTGCTAAATTCCCTGCACACCATCTTTTTTATTGGACACACATCTAGAAGTATCATTGTGTGGCTCCATTGAAATCTGAGCAGGAATACTATTTCCTGCCCTTCCCCTCAGTACTTTTCCTATTGTTTCAGCTGTCTCCAGCATCTTGCTTTGAATCGTTGATTATAAATGACCTAAATTCTCGAGTTACCATTTTTGTATTTTCTTCAGGAAGCTTCTGTCAGATTCCAGGACAGAATATTTTAGGATGAAGAGCTTAGAATAGACACATATGATTTTGATAAATCAAAGAAAAACACTGCAGTCTGCAAAGCCATCTGAATATAAAAGTGGTTTGTCTTTTGCCCACTCTAATTAGGCTATCAAAAATAGAAATATTGAGCCAGGCACATCCAATTAAGTTTGCCATTCACCAAGCTTGAGGCTTTCTTATGGAGACTTCTACCATAATGATAAGGGGATGGAAAAAGAAAGCAGTCATTAGCAACACTCAGGGAATTTGGTTTTCTTGATGTGAACCGCGGCCGTGGTAGATCTGGGAGGTGGCAGGACTTAGCGGCTTTTTCTTAGACAGTTCTGCTGGTGGTGCAGAGTATAATGATGGTCTTCTAGTGGCATCAAAGTGTGTTGGTGCTGCTGTTGAAATGGGTTTGCAGACTTGAGCAATCACCATCCTCACGTTCACTAGGCTGTGTTAAGATTATGGGGCCAGGAAGGGCCGCTTAATTTTGGTGTCTCCCAAAGAGGAAGTGTCTGGAGTCCTGGAGCAGCTCAGAAGCCTTCCAAGGGCTTGGATTTTGTGTCTACATGGAGATGAAAGAGGGAAGGTTGACCAAATTCACTCACAAGGTCCCTTCTAGCTAACTTTTTCTATGGTATTTCTGTAAGGTCTTGAGCTGATAAGGATTGCTTGGAGATGGGGCCTCTTAATCATTCTCTCATTCCTGTAAGATCTTTTTGCCCAAAGGAGTTCATTCAGCACCACTTTAAGTGAGCAGGTGTCACTTTCTGAATGGTGCTGGTTCGTGCCAGAAAGCTGTCATTCTCTGGAGGAACCATGGCTTTCTGAACAAGATCGTTTTTGTAGTCACAATCTTTGAAGAAACAAAACAAGTGCGGCCTGCGCATAAGTGAATGGAACGTTGTCATGTGTAAGACAGGCTGAGAATCATTTTCCAGTGAGTGTCAGGAGGTTTTGGAAGGCAACACGTCAATGAGAGATTAATTATTACACAGAGAAAAAAAAAAGAAATTGGGAAGAAGTTGGGAGGCCATTGTACACACATTCTGGTGAAAACTCACCTGAAGTAACCTTGATAAGCTCCAAGACTAAACAATTCATCAGTGCTCATTTGCTGAGGGAAATTGGTGAATTGGTAAATTATTGGGGTAATTTCTATCTACAGAAGTAGCTCACCAGTTCACAAAGAAGAATATATCATGCTAAGAGCTGGCTCGCGTTTCCAGCTGTGGATTAATAACAACTGAGTGCATGCTGGCACATAATTTAGATTCCAGCCATGAAGTCTCTGAATTGTGGGCTGGAAGCTACAATAATGTATTTCATAAATACAGCTATTGTTTTTGCTGGCATCGTGTTGCACGTAGCAGTTAAGAGAGCACAGTGCAACATTTAGCAAACTTAAAGGCCAGGGAACTATCTGAAAATCAAGTTTGCATTATTTTGGGGGATCGAAAAGCTGTTCCAAATTGAACTAAAATACACAGATCAAGTTGCTAAAATGGAAAGTGTGCATCTACGGGTTTGAAGTTTTCCCTAATTTGAAACTTTTACTTATAAGGGAATATTTTATTTTAAAAGTTATTCTTAAGATTGAATGTTTATATAAATATCAGGCTGTAGTTCCTCCCCACCCCCAAAAGAAACACTTGCAGATCTTGAATATTTGGTGTCAAGGACAAATTCAAAAGGAATCAAAACATACCACTGAAGTGAGCAATTGCTGAATCCAGGCAACTTAATTTCCCTCCTCCAATGACTTTATCGTGCACCTCCTTACCAAATCACGGTTTTTAGAAATTAAATAAATTTATGTCAGTTTGGGTTAGGGATTTTTTAGATCTGGGAACAAAATCACTACCACTGAGCTTTAAAGCAAATTTTAATCTAAACACCATAAATTCCCTTTTAAATGTAGGTTTTGTAGGTGTAGTTCTCCATTCAGACTAATGCAATTTCATTTTAGGTATGAGATATATCTGAAGACTTAGGTAAATAAGTGTTCTTCTTTTGTAAGAAATTTTTGGAGCCTGTTGTTCTTAGATTTTAAATCACATAAAATAATGAGGAGGTTGAAATTCACTTTTTTTCACAGCATAATTCCCTATGGTTAAGCTTTTGCTTATTTATGTGAATCTAAAATGGGATTTTAAAAAATTATGTTTTGGTTTTACTTATCCATATTCTACAGCTGATGAAGGAGCTTAGGAGTGAATCAGATGTGCTTAATTCAGGGAAAACAGAGACAAGGAGGAGCAGCAGTTCTGTCCCCTGAGTAGAGATTAAATCAAGATTAGCTGAGTAGGTGTTGTCCATCCTGCTCAGAAAGTTTCTATTGATTTTTGAGGGAGCTCATGCTGAGCTTTTCCAAAAGAAAACAACACATGCCACAGGAATAGTGCCTCGATGCCCATGAAAGGTATTAGGAGCTCAGTGACTCAAATGAAACACAGAAGCTTTGAGCAGCCACACTGCGGGCCCAGTTTCACACAGCATTTATGTTACCACTGGTTTTACCAAGAAACTTTGACCTAAGTGGGTTCAACTCACACACAAAAAAAGAAGCTTTTAAATTCACGTGGTCTATAAGGCAGGCTCGGGGAACTCATAGAGTTCCCCACTTCTGGAGTAGGTAGGTTCCCATGTAGGGCCTACCACATGTGGGAAGAGTCAGATATCTGAGAAGGAAATTGAGAGAAGATTGAGCAGGAAAGGCCAGGATGAAAGTTTCTGCTTACAGTCCATCTTTCAAAGACACTTGGAAACCTCATTCCAGACTAAAGAGATGCATTGAATCCCAAAATGAAATGACAGCTGTGAGTCCTCTGCAGTTAAGCACTGTGATAGAGATGGCCTTTCTCAGCATCCACATCAATGTTCCAGCAGGGAGCTGCCCCCTGTTCATCAAGATTTTCTCTTGCGTTTAGATGCTGACTGATAACAGTACAAAAGCAAAATTAGAACAATTTTGTGTATCCATTTGGACATTCAGCATGAGCAGATGCAGTCTCCTATGGCCGTTCCAAAACTGTTGAAGTTCCTTAGTTTGCCAGGAGGATTCCTGGCACAAGTCAGAACCATAACTTAAAACAAGTTAGTTATTTATGCTTGAATACTTGAGTGAACAACTGATAAACACATCTGGATATATTTATCTTTCAGTAACCACTGATCTGCTCCTCCCAAGTATAAAACAATATTTGTTGCACTCTTGTTTATTGAGGTTTCTTTACCAAATTCACATCATTGAGTCATGGGAGTAAAGTACTCAAGTACAAACTTCATTGCCTGTGAAAAGCCACACTTAATTCACTGATCTTCCCAATTGCTGTGTCCAGGGCAGGATTAATGGAGCAGTGCTTAGGAACTTCTCAAAACTGCTTTGAGATTGTTTTCCCTTTGTTTCAGTTGAAATAGGAGTATCAGCTTTCTCAATAGGAGTGTTGATTTCCAGATAATTTACAGGTGGAACTTGCATCATTACAAATGCATCTGTAATGAAACATGAGAACCATTCAGAGAAGCTGTCTAGAATTAACACTGTTGGGAATCCAGCCGTTTCACCTCAAATATGGGAAGTTTAAAGTCTTTTACAAGTGATATAATCTCTCTCACGAGGCACACTCCTCCCATAGGATGTTGTGGCAGCGGGGCTCCCTACCTGCTGCCTCTCCTCTCTAATTTCCACAGAGAAATTCACTTCTGAACATGCTCTCCCCATCTGTCCTCCAGACCATATACATGCATTTCATCCACAAGAAATGATGCATGATGCCAACTGCTTGCAGCTCTTGAAACTGGGATCTGAGTTGTCTGGTGTGTTCTTGTTTAGTCTTGTTTACTAAACACATCATCACACCAGTCTACGGCTTAAACACTGATTCTTCACAGGCCAGGGAGCACTCCCAGCTCTTCTGTGACATTTGGACAAAGCCAGAGTGGTTGAAATTTATGGTGTCAGGCTACAGATCTGTGACTGATCAAACAGCATCAATCTATCAGAGCACGGGGAGAGCAGGAAGGACACATCATAAATAATGGACATTGCCTAAATTGTAAAGCATGCTGGGAATTGAGCTGTAAATGTAAATCCCTTTCTCCCTCTGCATGGAACTCCAAAAGCAACCAGTAATTGGAATTATCTGATAAATGTTATTAAAGTGAAGGAATGTTACAGCTTTTAGTGCCGAAGTCTCCCAGAGCACATTCTCTATGGGCTTACTCAGCCCTAGAGAGGTCAATAACCTTTAATGCAATCCATTGGGGAAATAGAAATGTCAGAACTATAAAGTAGCCTCCATGAATATAACTAGTTTGACCTGTGGATCTAAATACTGAAAATAAATAGGAGTCTTGAGCCATGGAGATGCCAACCACCTCCCCACTGCTTGGACTGCAGCAGAAATGACCATTTTGGTAGGGATGCCAGTTATCATTCAATAGTGATGAGTGACCATTTTTCATTATTATTGCTTTTTCAACATTGCAGGACTGCTGTGCTGTCCTCAGAGTCAGTGACACATAAGTCATTTGGCTGATATTTTAACAAACATCTGTTTTTTTCTGAGCAAGACACAACGGTCATTTTTGTTAGGGTTTCCTGGCATTCTGATGTTGTCTCCATGGATATTTGCAGTCTGTTCCTGCAGAAACAAAACAAATATAAAATCAACCAGCCCCTGCAGAGCTCACAGTGGGATGGAAAGTCCTTGAGAGCTTTTATCCCTCTCTGTCCATGCTTCTCACCCCCAACTCTGCCGCGGTGAGAGCTCACAAGAGGTTAGCACTTGCTTCCTCAAGTGGTGATGCCTTCCTGATGCAGAACAAAGTTTCTGGACTCTCCAGGGTGAGAAAACTTGAGAAGAGTGACATTATTCCTCATGATCATTGATGAGTTTCCAATAGCTTGAGGGGCTCAAAGGTCTAAGGAAAAAGGGCTTAGTTTTAATGTAGTTACATTGTGATGTCCACATTAACTTGTGTTTAGGGTTTAAATGAGTGCAATTCTTTTGCCCTAAAATGCAGGTATTTTTCATAGCACAGGATGGTGGGAGTAAGACTGTTTGAGGTGGTGCAAGAGACTGCTTTCTCATAAATTGCCAGCTTAAGCAAATATTGAGAGTGCCAGACAACCAAACCTGTAAAAATAGTTTTGTTTCACTGCTTCTTAATCCCTCCTGGCCAGGAAATTTTGAGAGAGTTCAGTAGTAAGAGCTGTGTTGTGCTGTGGAAATATGCTGTTATGACTTTGAGTTCCTGTCAGAGAAACTGAAGTGTTTTCTGAGGTCACAAGGTGAGAAACTTTAGAAAGTGAGAAACTCTCTTATTTATGAAAGGATATGGGCTCGCATTAAATGTTTTCATCTGATAACAAGTATAATTAAAATGAGTTTGGAAACCTCAGCATATTCTTTTTTGTATTAAAGGGCAAAAATGCACAGTGAAAAATCTTAGCAGACTATTTAATCACTGAGCATGTGTGAATTTATGTTGTCTTTGCTTTTACCAGAAGTTATAGAGGACTGGGGTAACAGCAGCAAGAGTGTCTGGACTAAGCAGTCTCAAAATATAATGCAGTCAACAGTGTGCCTTGGGAATTGTAAATAACCTCCTATGTGTACATACAGAGCAGAAAGTAACCACAATTTATCATATGAAAATTCTTAGTTTTACTCCAGCACTAACCCAGATCATCACAGAAGGTCCTGCAGCTTTTTGCCTGAAGCAGAAAACCAGACAAGACACTGAACCCATTTTTCAAGGTTCAACCGGATTCCTAAAGGAGATCTTAAGTTGCGTTTTGTTTTGCTGTGTCAGGGGATTTTGTTTATGTTAATTTTTAGGATATGCCACTTGGCAGGTGCCTTGTAAAGCTGAGTCTATCTGAGTGCCTTGGAACTGTGCTGGGGTTTATGGCAGATTCAGGAAGGAATAGAAATAGGCCAAAACACTTAAGGCAGCTGGAAAGTTGCATACTTCAAGGAAAGGGGAATCATTAAAATGGAGTCAGAAAGAAGGCAGGGCCCCAGGTTATCATAAGAGCAGTTAAAAAATAATAGTGCATAGGACTTACAGGTAACTTCTTGGCTGTGGATTGAAATGTGCCTGAGGAACAGGTCCAGGACTTGGTCCACATTTTTTTCAGATGGAGCAGCTGGCATGCTGAGTGGCAGGGGATTTGCACCATCCGTGGGCAGCCACGGTGCCTGTGCAGTCTCACAGGCACTCTCTGGGTGGTGCTGCAAATGCTGCACCTCCCTTGTAGGGCAGCACCTTGCTCCAGACACAGGAAAGGGCGGCTCGGGGCCAGCAAAGCACAAACACCTCCACCAGTGGCACTGCTTAGAGCTTAGAGGAAAATTAATGGTGGTGCATTAATTGCTACTTTGGCAAACTTTAATCTGCAGCTCTCCTCCAGCTCCCACCAGTGCTCTGGGCAAGCTTTCCCTGCCTCCTCCCATCATGTCTGCACCGAGCCCTTTAGCTCTGCTTCTCACATTGCAGTAGCCGAATCCAAGACTCCCATCCATCCCCTAGGAATGCCATTGCTCATCCGTATCTCCTCACGTGGCAAACTGTGAGGTTACTGTGAAAGCTGCCGTGCTTTCTGTGCCCCTCAGGCTCACTGCCCTCTTGGCAACTTTCCATGATATCCACAAAGATCCAAGGAGAGGCGGACAGAAGTAACACAGCCCCAGCTAAAACGCCTCAGCCACCCCAATGCACACAGCTCTGCCTCTCAAGCATTCCCTTTCTCATTGGGTCCTCTTCAAGCTCTTTCCATGTGTGCTGATCAGACAGAAAACTGAAATACTCCCATCCTTTGAAGAAACAAAACTCTTGCTATAAAGAGTTGGCTGAAAAACAGTTTAGGACAGAGGAAGGGTACTGATGGGGTAAAAATAACTGGATGAGTTAGCACTACCTGACACCCTTTCCTCAGCTATAATTTCTGCCTTACAGTGCAGAAACACCTAACAGCTTAGAGCTGGTCAATTACTGCAAAAGCAGGCATTCCTGGTCCCTCATCTCAGCCCAAAGAGTGGTTCAGCTCCACCACATGCCTGTACTGAGGAATGCCTACACCATCAGAGTTTTGGAAGAGAAATAACTGGCAGCAGTACCACTCACCATTTGTTGAGCTATTATTCTGTATTCAGCCAGGAAGCACAAAAAATCCTGCACAACTCCAGTGTCCACGTGGCACAAAGGGAGAATAACTGGAGCAAACAGCTTGGGAACTGACTATGCTCTGAAAAAATATTTTCCTATGCTGTGCAGAGAGGGTTTGTGAATAACAAACAGATTTTCCTTCATCTGAGCAGCCTGAAATTACTTTCTGATGCAGAAGTAGCATACACATTTCAGATAATTTATGTGTAATAAATTAACCAACAGTTCTGCTTCTCTACATTTAAGAAGTAGCAGACCCCTTATAGATCTAGCAGGGAGTGATAATTTCAGATAACCTACTTATATTGTACTTATTATAACCAGATTATGGTCATAGCATAATAAGTTTGAAGCTGAGAGACAGAAGTTTGGGAAGATCCAGGTCTAAAGTAATTTGTCATTCAGGAGAAACCTGAATGGCACACCAGCCATCTAAAAACACTGAATTTTATTGTCAGAATTAAAGCTGCTTTCTCCTTTTCTGAGTGCCCTTTTGGCTAGACATGCAAGTGTCAAGTGGAAAGCACAGCAGCAATGAGCAAACAGGACCATTCATTGCTTAATTTCTCAGTGCCCTGGTGATTCCACCCACATCTGCTCCGATGGGTCTGAACATGATCCAGGCTCCACTGAATCCCCGGCAGGAGATTTCAGATCAGGCTTCACGTATAGCTGGTTCCCAAGGCAGAAAGAGCATTTTTGACCTGTGCTCTCAAAGGTGTTAATGTGATGTAATTGCAGCTGCCCTGAGACAGAGTTTAAGAAGGTGAAAAAAAATCTTGTTCAGTGGCTCAATTCCAAACTGAACTGCACAAACCTGGTGTTTTATTAAGATATGAACACTGCCCAGTGAATCTGCTCTGCCGAATTAAAACCAGCTGCAGGGCCTTGTGAAGATCATTGGTTCACATAATGATAGAAATTTGAGTGTTCTCACTGCATTGGTTAAAAATTATTGACATTTTTTCAGAGATCCTCATTTCCACCAAACTTAGATATCCCCATTAACATATTTTAACATGGCATCTCTTATCCATGTGCTGATGAACTCAACATTTAGTGATGAGCCTGGAAAAATGACAACATTCCTGGAAGACAAATGACTTCTGGTTGGTTTTTTTTGTTCCAAAACCTCACAACAAATAGCTGCATTACCATCTCTATTCTCTATAAGTCAAAATGGACATCTGAGGACTCAGAGCAAAAGTGAATTTGGCCTGGTCTGCAGCTGAGCTTCAAATTTTGCCTATTAGTCCCTCAAGCAGAATTCAAGGTTTACAGATAATCTGGTAATTATCAAAGCAACAAATGTGCCATATTTTTGGGACTGGACAAAACACACTTAGGTTTCATTTTTATTTTTAAAAAATCCTGCATTTTCATCAAAAGTAAAGCTATGCATGGAAAATTAATTAACTTTTTTTCCAATGTCAGTGTTAGAATTCTGTATTTCTTAATCATCCCTCAGCATTAAGAATGCTACTTCTCAGAGACTGGCAAGAAGTACATCGTGTTCAATATTTTCCCTTTGCAGTGCCTGGAGTCTGGCAGGTTTCAGGCTGTGGCTTTCCCTCCTTGGTGCTGTTTTTGGGGTGTGCCTTCCATGGGACAAGGCAGAAATGCAGAACAAATCTTCTGAATGGAAAAACTGGGCAGGCAAGTCTGACATTTCTGTGGTTTACATACCTGTTAGTCAAAACAAATAAGCAAACCCCAGCCACATGATGGAAGGAGAGAGAGTAATTTATGCACTAATTTTCAGTCTCTCAGCATTTTTAATTACTCAGGTTTCATTCTTCACTTCTCTTTTTCCTAGACTGAAAAAGCACACATTAATGATCTCTGCTAAAGACAACTATAAACCCCTCTAAGGACTTTGCATTTGTTGTAATGGCATCAATTATTTATGGATTGTTATTCCTGAGCAGAAATGAGGAAACCTTTCATTGTGCTTTTGTATCAATCCCCTTCTGATGCGTGTTTCAGTATATCCCTGCAGCCTGTGCAGCAAGAGGAAGGCTTTAGCACTCATTTCTCACATCCTGCCTGTATTGATCTGAAGGCTGCACTCCTGGAATGAAGTGGATCCTTGTTTTTTGGAAGAGGGAACGTTGCCAACTGATTAATAAGGGGCTGACTGTAATACCTCAGCAATGTTAACTTTTTTTTCAGAAGCTCAAAGTCAACGTTTGAAAGGCAAACACTGCAATATACAACCTGCAGCTCAGAAAGCATGTGCATAGCAAATATCCTGCTAACCCATACCAAATTATACCCAGTAAGTACTCCCACTTTGTGATCCTGGCAGCTTTAAGACTCCAGAAATTATGGTTTACTATGGGAAATGCCAAATGCTTTCACATATTAAAGCCAAATTATACACAGTGCTATTTAATACATGGGGTCCTTCAGATACTGGAATTTTTTTTTTTCCTTTTTTGAAAGCAGTGAAGTACAAATGCATTCTGTATTTATTTATATTTTTCACATTTATTAACAGTACCTTATATTTTTCATCTGTAGTTTGTTTCTACCTGTCTAGCTCTAAAATGTCCTTCAAATACACTCATTTAGGTGTTCCTTTGAAAACTAAATGAGGGCAGGACTTCAAACCTTTATGTAAAAAAAAAAAAATATTATAGTGTGTGCAAGTAGAAAATAAAAGGGGTTTCTGTGATGTAGAAAGTTTGGCCAAGATCCTTGCTCTGGGTGGAGGAGCCTGTCACCCCTACCAACGATGGTGGGGTTGTGTGGTGAGGTCCATGTGGATGTTCAGGGCCACTGCCACTGGTGCAGACAGAGGGAATAGAAATTCCGTGTGGTTTTGGAGTGTCAGCAACAGAGCTGCATCACCATGGCAAATAACAAATGTTTCTCCAGATGTGTCAGGTTCAATGCCTTGCTCTGGCCAAGTTTAGAGCTTTTCGCAGCCGAGGGAACGCCACGTAAAGGCAGTGCCACACACAGCATCTGCCATGGGACCTGCAGGCTCCAACCAGGGCCCCCCAGGCTGGGACAGAGCAACTCCAGGCAGCTTTCCCTAGGGACAGCAGGGAGCTCCTCCCAAGAGTCATCCTCCACTCCTTCAAGGGGATGGTCACAGTTAGGACAGCTACCAGGGGAGAGAAATCGTAGCTTCACTGCTAATTCCTAAGCTTACATCCCATTTTTCCCCAGTAAAATTGCCTTTTTTTGGTTGTACAAAATATTTGCTGTCAGTGCAATGGAAGGAGTTCCACGTTGGAGAGGAGATAATTCATTTTCCCAGACTCTGGGAGCTGGGTTTGTTGTTTGTTCTGGCTTCGGGAGGAACCTGACCCGTCTCCTGATTTGCTGAGCAGAGAAGATAATTTCTTCTGAAAACTGCCCTTATCATGAAACCCGCCTCCAATGTTGATCCAATCTGTGTCAGGCAATTCCTATAGTGCTGAAGTAAAACTGGAAAATTATCTACAGAGCTCCATCATTTGGAGAAATTGCCATGGCCTTCTTTTTGCAGAAATATTTGTTCCACTGGACAAGTATTTTATGCTGTAGCCCACCATGTCCTCCAATTCTTGTATAAATCATAGGGAAAACATATTTTCACTTTGACAGAATGTTGTAACTCCATCTCTCAGCTTTAATTTCTGTGGTAACTTTTGTTTTCAACCCAAAGTAGTTTTAATTAGATTTAGATTAATTTAGATAGCTTACACAAGTCCTTAAGGAGAGTAGAGGTGTTTTGGGGGAAAAGCATGGAGAAAGCAAATTACAGATGGTCTAATTCCCTATTCATGAAAACAAGGACATTTATAGGAGCCTAGAAATCAGGACGTAGGTCTTCATCCACAGATTGATTTGTACACAGCCCTAGAGGGGTTTCCATCCAGGACTTTGGTTTGGTCCCATGTGCAGATCTGCCTCCAAATTACCATTTTTAACCTGGATTCACTGTGTGTTCAGCCCATTTCTCCACATCACACTAGTGGCTTCAGTTTGAACTGTTCCTCGCATTTGCATCTTCATCCTGGTTCTAAAATCAAGAGTGGGGACTTTTTCAGATTCAGTTTTCACTGACAAAACAGACTGCAAAAATAAAAATGCTTTGCTTTCATCATTTGGAGCAAGGAAGTGGAAGGTTCAGGTGCTGCCCCTACCAAAGCTGGAGAGTAGCTCTACCTTTTTTTCCTATTGTTACCTCTTTTCCTATTGCTCTACCTTTCTTCCTCTTGCATCCCGCAGATGTCATTAAGCTGGCTGTGAGCTTAAGATTTCTAAAAAGCAGGTCTGGCTGACTCCTTCAGTGCCAGGAGAAGCTGTTGTGTGATTGACTCTCGCTCTGTTGGTGCATATCTGTGTAAGGAATCCGTGGCCATCGTGGATGGGAATGTGCTCTCTTGTGCTTTTTGCATGGCTCTGGGAATTTGAGGGCTCCCTTTTGCAGTTCCTTTTCTTTAAAAAAAAAAAAAACCACCAAAACTTACTTCCTTCCTTCCTTCCTTGCCACACATTATGAACAATAGCTCCAACTAATTTAAAAGGGTTTTCTTTGTTAGATGCTGAAGAGAAGATATTATAATGAGGAAAGAAAATACTAAAAGAAGAGAATTTCACATTTACTTCTGACTCCACTAAAGCCATAACTGTTTCCTGAGAACTGAATTTTCTCTTCTGGTGAAAAGAACTCTCAAGAATATTTGAGTATAGATGTCTTTAAATGTACTTCCTTTATTATTCTATAAAACCCTTCTAAAAATGGGGACAGTAGCTATGACTGTACAGAACCTTTTTGTATATTATTTCAGTACTTCCTTCCTTATGATTTGGAAAAAAAAATGCATCCCTGTCATAATGCAATCTCCTGACAGCATTGGCAGTGGCAAACTTTAGAAATGTACAAAAACTGTGTGTTCATACTGTGGATGGCGCAGAAGGTGATAAGAAGCTTAGGGGATAAAATAACTTGGGGGAAAGGAGGATTAACCTCTCTTATTGAGAGTGGAACAGATACCAAGAAATTTTCTTTTGCCTGAATTCCATTCCTAGTTTGAATGCATTCAGATTTGGGGGAGGATGTTCTGGGGGAGAATGTGTGGGAAGGAACTGTAGGTCTTGAATTTTGCACTCTGGCTGCATTGGCAGAGCAGACTCAGGAGCTGATATGGAGCTCTTTTGCTTAAGTAATGTGTTTTTCTTACTGGGAAGGGTAATTTATTAAAAAAAAAAAAAAAGGTTAAAAAGGCACCTCCATTCCTGGCAACTTTTCCTTCCTGGTCTGCCCTGTCTTTCCTTGGGCTGCTCCTCAGAATCAGCTCTCAGCCTGGGTGAATCCACCAGCGAACATCCAGGCAGCCAGGGCTGACTCCCAGTTGTTGATCTTGGATGGGACCAAGAAACACAATCCTCTTTTGTGGGGGTTTTCAAGTCTGATAATTTTGGTGCTGCTCCAATCCAAACCAAAACTCAAACATTTTAGAATTCTGCATGAAAGGCAGCAGCACCCTAGGGGAAGGCAGCTTTGCTGGGTGTCCTGGAGCTGTGGGTCTTCCAATTATACAAGTGTCTGAAGGGAGGAGGTCAAGAGGATAGAGCCAGACTCTTCTTGGTGCTGCTGAGCAACAGGGTGAGAGGCAAGGGGCAGAAACTGATGCACAGGAAGTTCCACCTGAGTATGAGGAAGAACTGATTTACTGTGTAGTGACTGAGCACTGGAACAGGTGTTCCAGGGAGAGTGTGGAGTGTCCTTCTCTGGAGATGCCGCAAAGGCAGCTGGACACAATCCTGAGTGACAGGGGTGCTCTAGGGGACCCTGCTTGAGCAGGTGGGTTGGACTAGATGATCTCTAGGGGCTCCTTCCAGCTTTCCCCTTCCTGTGATCCTGGGATTCTGTGCTCTCCAAGACCATGTGAAGAAGACAGGCAGGGAGCCAGGCAGGTCTCCAACAGATCTCTAATTTCCATAGAATCTGCAGTGGGAGATTCATAGCTCTGAGAGCATCCCTGCCACAGTTGTTCTGATGAATAAAACTATTGAAACAAATTGGAGGCTTTGAACCGACACGTGGACTCAGAATTGCAATGCAAAGCGGGGGATTTCAGGTATTTTAGCTGGAGCTCCCCAAAACACTGCCCAGTTCTCCTCCACATGGGCAGGAGGCCAGGCTCTCCACATGGGTGACTGGGAGAGCACAGTCCCCTTCAGACTCAGAGATCCCAGCCTTGTTCTTGCTCGAGATGGTCAGCATTCTCCTCTTGCTTCTACTCAGGACTTTTTATCCCACCCATGGCACAGCTCCGGTTGCCCTACTGAATGTTTTAGAAAACATCACCTCAAACAAAATCTCCAAGGCTTAACTTAGACAAGAATATTTAAACTTTTCCATAGACATGAAGTCACCAGTTGGCACTAATCTGTGTTTATAGAAATAAAATCTGCTGGTTATTATTTGCTCTTCTGTTGGTTAAGCTCCTTTAACTCGTGCTGCTTCCATGCCGGCCTCTGCTCAAAGGTAGCCTGACAGGTGGTGAACTTCTAAAAGGGTTGGTATTTCAGAGGTTGAATGAGTTGCACTGCTAAATAGCTTAAATTTGTCAAAGTCAGAACTGAACGATACTTAATGCACTTGGCTTTTAGATTAGACATCTCTGGCTAAGCCTGAACCCCTATCCTGTAGGAATCCCATTCATCAGCACCTCAATTTAAAGAGAGAAATGGCTGAAATTCAAAGCAAATATCACAGAATAATTGTGGGAAACAAAGATTGGGTTCATAATAATCTATTGTATGAAGGAAATTATTTTGGTGCGAGAGAAAATTATTTAATCAGTCAGCAAAGAGAATTCTATGTTGGGCCCCTCTTACCCATTGGTACAAGTTCTATTTCAGAGGCTTGAGCAGGGCAAATGATCTATTCATGGACGAACTCTGGTTCAACAAATAAATATGGAAAATATTTGGAAGATGTTTGTGAGAATTTGCAATTTGTGATGAAGAAACAGAAAGCTGGAGAAAAATTAGGATTACAATGCAAATGATTTTTCATTTTTCACCTAATAGATGTAATAAATTTCTAGATATTTGTGACAGTGAAACTAGAGAGGGTAATTAAAAGAAAAAGCATTATTGAAAGATGTTCAAAAGCTAATATACCAAACTGTTTTTCCAAAGGAAGATGATAATCGTGAAAACTGACCCCTCAAAAAAACCGTTGAATACAAAGACCAATCTTGAATGAGTGTCTTAAATTGCATATTATTTCTGTCACTTTCAGGAACACAAAAATGGTCCTGTCTTTTTTTAAATGATGTCCAAAGGCGAGTGAAAGGACTTCATTGTTAATATTTGTGGTGTAAATGTTTCTAAGCATTAAATGGCAGCCTGTGTTGTTTATATTGGATTTAGATCCAAAGCAGCTCTTGAAGCTGTTTTGTCAGGTGTTAAACTGCAGAGAAAGACACCACATTACTGACTATTGCAATTGTACCATAAATTATCAGATTATAAGGAGAGGACAATACCCTATTATTGTAGGCATCTTCTACAGTTACCAATGACAGTCACAAAATAAAAGTCTGAGTATTTTTAGGTCGTCTGGCCCCAGAATGTGAGTTTAAATGTATTAAATGTATTTTCTGCCTTGTGAGTTTTTGAGGTGTGCAAGAATTAACAGTCAAATGGATCTGAGGCAAAAACCTGGCAGGACCCAAGACCTTGGAGGTCAAAGGAAAAGATGTCATTTTCCTTCAGTTTACCACTAGGTTTTGAGGATGTAGATATTCATATGTAAGGGAGCATAAGATTTTTCCACTACGAATTTGTCATTTTCTAGAAGTATACAGAGTGGTTGTTTCCTTTCAGATGTAAACCAGAAGGCATAAAAAAATATTAGAATTCTAACTGATAGAGTCACTAAGAGACTGAGCACCCAGGACGGGTATTTCAAAGCAGACAAAAACTTTTGATCCATATTTAGCTGCAGTTTATTTGGAAACTGCAGATGAACGGTTAAGAGCTGATGCAAATAGTTGTGAGTGGGCAAAGGGCCCTGACTTCTCATAGCTCTCCTGAAACACAAAAAAACTCATAGAAAATACTGCTTCATACTTTGAAGAAATCATCCTGTAGCCTTCGCTTATTTTTCGTTTTAATCCAGTTTATATTCCTAGCCCTTAATGGCAAATAAAGTTAAGCAAATGGGAATGTTTATCATTTTCCTCTGCAACTGATACATGATATTTTTGGTTGTGTTTGCCTGGAAACCTGTAAGTCATGCCTTACATTCCTGATATCATACAAGCACCCTTTGGATGATCGTGTTTTCACTGGCTCAAAGTGAACGGGTATTTCAAAGTGGCAGCATCCAGCTGCAATCCCTGTAACCAGCCAGGAGTACACATCCCAAAGGAATGATGTCAAGAATGAAAACACGTTGTTAAATAATAAATAATATTACTGAACCTTCCACATGTCATTCTAATCTCCAGGGAAACATTTAAATTTAGCTTAACGCTCGACCCACTCAGCACAACTGGCTTTGCCTACCCCAGGCTTTGGTGGCAGAACTTAGGATCTGTAAATTATATTTCTTGTAGTTTTGATCTTTCATTTTTCTGTGGCAGATATGATGCAGGTACTGCAGAAGCCTATGGAGCAAGTAGGAAATTTTCCTTGTTTTTTTCCTTGTCAGACATTGTAGTATTATTGTTCTTAGCTCCACAGTACTGCATGGCTAAAAATGGGAGGAACCTGTGCTTTTTTGTTCAGACAAAGAGAAACTACCCAAGCCTGACTAACAAAAGCACAATAGTACTTATAGTTTTTCCCTCACAACAAGGATGGGCTGTAGTCATCCTTGTTTGCAAGATGGGGTTTTTTCCCAGGATTTCATAAAGTCAGGGACTTGCAATTTCGGGGACTCCACTTCTCCTGACTAGGACACAACACCTGGGTTTTCCTGGTCAAATGGATATCCTGCATTTTGAGCAGGCTCACTGCACTGTAACAAGGCTTTATTTGTCAGCTCCAAAGCTGGAATTGCTGTCTCCAGAGACTATGAACATGAGTAACCAGCTGGACATTTGGAATAAGTCACCTTCCACTGATACCTAATGCACGTGGGAATGATAATGGCCCACTGCTGACCCACTTAGCAAAAACTTGTGTAGGAGATGCTGCTCTGGGTCTGTTTGCAAACAAACAAGGAGATCTACCCTGGAGGCAGGCTAGAGCCTGGGAATGAGGCATCATTATGCGTGCGTAGGCAGGGAAGATATTTGCAGTGGAATCATGGCCCCACTGAAGTGAGTGGCAGCGTTCCCAATGCCTTCAGTCTGGCCAAACACTTGTCCTTCTGTTGGTACTGACCCACAACCCTTGACTGAGTTCAGTGGAGACTAAAATTCAGCACTGCAGTGCCGTGGCACTGCAAAACGAGCTCTGAAACCAGTTAATAGCTATAAGGTTTGCAGCAGTTTTCACTCAGCTTTGTTTCAACCCAAATATGTGGAGATTAGCTGTAAGTTCTCTGTGGGCATTCACAGTTGTCTTGCTAGACAGGTCTCTGAGCAATAAGTTTAAATGATGGAATTGTGTTATCAAGCTGGATAAAGTCCAGTAATGTGGCAAAACCCATAAGCTTCCAGAACAAGATGAGCTACAGATGCAGGATGGACTAAAACACATTTTTAAAGCCTCTCTCTTTTATGTGTGTTTCTCATTGAATATGATTGATAGAAAGAGGAAAGCCTAATTTTCTGCATTAAGCATCAATATCCGTGCATTATATGAAGGCAGAACCTGGCTCCATGTTTTTGTGTTGATCTAAATGTGCTGAGACTCTGCAGGGTTCAATTTCAGGCGATGAAACACTCTCACATGAAGTCTATGAATTATTATGACATTATAACTGTGGGGTATAAAAATCCTGGGTATTTCTGTAGTTTTTAAAAATTGCAGGTTTTCCAGCAGTGTGTAGGACTGGGTGAATCTGTGTGGTGAGGGCATATAATCTCTGGAAAGAGGACTGTGTAATTATCATCCTTAAAAGCGTTCAGTAATGCTGTCCCTGCCATGACATATCCATCTCAGATTGTAAGATATATAACTGTGCTTTATCATCAAAATCTATTTCAACTGGTATGGCTTGGATCACCCTGTTTTCTCATTTGTCTCTGGTATTTCCTGGTCTTTAAATCTCCAGACCACCTGGGGCTCTTAACCCCCTTTAATAAATAGGTCCATCACATTTTCCCCGTGTTCAAAAATGTCACAGCTGCTTCCAATATGTTATGCCAGGATCATAAAAATAAGTACTGTATAAAACATTATTATAGCCCTATTTCTAAGTTTCTCCAGCAGAGCTCAGTTCAAGACATCAGCCATTCTACAAACTCTGTGATGTGATAATTCCTTCTAATCACTCTGCTTTAAGACATCCTGAAGGGATGCTGGTACCTTATTGCCTCGGAGTAGCTGCTTAATAGCATCAAATAGCTCCGCACGTTTTAAAAAATCAGGGAGCATCCTGGTGACAGGACAAGGGGGAATGGCTTTGAACTGAAAGAGAGTAGGTTCAGATTAGATATTAAGAAGGAATGCTTTACTGTGAGGGCAGTGGAAGTGTCCATGGGGATTGGAGCAATGGGTTTTGGTGCAATCTGGACTAGTGGAAGGTGTCCCTGCCCATGGCAGGGGGTCTGGAACTAGAGGATTTTTAAGGTCCCTTCCAACCCAAGCCATTCTGTGCTTCTGTCCCCAGAGTTTCCCAGAGCACAAAGCCTGGGAGGAGGACACAGAGCAAAGCCTGAGCATGGCCAGTGACAGCAGGTCACTGGCTGCACCTTCAGTGGCCCTGGGCTCTGGGAGTCTCTGCCGCTAATGGGTCTCGACAGAAGGGAGCCGTGGCTTTCAAGCATCATTCCTTTGAAATACTGCCTGAACCTTGTGCTGCATGTGTGACCTGAGTTAATAGAGTAGCTGTCACATACTGATGCATGTTGTTTGGGTTTGCTATTACTAATCCTGTCATGCTCCTCACACTGACTGAGGTGATATAAATGTCTCTGCAGAGCCTAGCATTTTATTCAAACACATTTCAGGCTGTTTTCGTGAATTAATAGGACCTGGGTGATGAACCTCTACTGAGGTTCAGCAGCCACACTTGCAGGGGTCAGGATTTTACCCAGCATATTTGTACTGTACATTATTTACAAATTGCAAACAGCTTGAACACAGGGAGTAAACAGTTACGATGTTCCTAATTTGTATTTAACCTGCATTACAAGCAGACATCTGCAGATCATTACACAGAAAGAAGTGCATCACGTATTGGATGTACTAAATGTAATTCTCATCTATAATTTGTTATGGTCTGGTTTCTTTGGGGGTTTTTTAATCGCTGCAAAGGTGCCAATACATGCACTCAAATCAACATTATGTGCTAGGCAGCAATAGGCATTTTAGTCTGTCATATTGATAGTTCCTCCTCCTGGAGAGCAAGGTTTTATATGGGATTTAGGAATGAGAAAGTATAATAACAGCAATTTCTTGGCTCTGTTTAAGGTCCCTTCCAACCCAAACCATTCTGTGGTTCCATGAATTTCCACCCTGGCACGTGCTGTTGTCCAGGCAGTTTGGAAGTTCTAGAAATGAAACATGTGTTTCCAAGAAAGAGGCGGATGCCTTCTGTCACTGTAAAAGCACGGACTACATGCAAAAGCCCTATTAATAACAGATTACTGATGGCTTTTTCTGCTGAGGTAAACTTTGAAGTACATACTTCTGCAGATAATTCCATCTTCTTTTCACAGGTCATTTTTCTTTCTTGCTACATTCTCTATTTTTCAGTACCATCACTGTGATTATATAACCCTCACAGCCAACCTTGCAAGGGCATCACATGGGATACCTAGATATGGTTTAATCACAGGCAGCATGGAAAACAAGACCTGAAAATTGTATTTTATCTCCTACAGATAATTTTTTTTCCAGATTTGCTTCTCTGTATGGCAAACTGTTAAAATATTTTGAAAAACTGAGTATCTGCTCTTAATCCAGTCCATTTAGGTTTAAGTATTCCTGCAAAGGAAGATCATAACAAATGGGTAAGAAAATGATCCTCCCTTAGAAGTACTTCTGAAAGTATACCTTGGGAATGAGAAGAATTTCAAATTAGCTTCATCATCTTTAACCAAATCTTCATCATTATTTTAATGTTTAGCTTTCCTTCACGCCAATAGAAAGCACTGATTGCAGGTCTAATCACAGGTCAGATAGTCCAACAATATTCCAGCGAGAAAAAAATAAGTTCCTTGAGCTAGAACAAAAGTTACAAGCTTGGCTGTCAAAATGATGACCAATAAATTGGCAAATGGGTGAAATATTTTAAGATCTCTCAACAACCAGAGGGCCAGATGAAGATAATGGATTTATTTTAGACACAGAAAGCATCCACAGCCCTAGTCTGGCCAAAAATATTCAATATTTTTTTAACAGAATTTCTTTGAGTTGTCTGAAGTTTGTTAGCAGGATACAACTTAAATACATACTCAGTAATGGAGGGTCATCTTCTGTTGTATGTTCCACTTTAGTCATGTTTTCTAGACTTGTGTTAAGCCATTTCTGTAAACCCCACAACAGATGAGATTTTACTGTCAAACATCCTGAACATTCCATGTTCTTTCAGAGTTAAAATGGTACCAAAGCATTTCCATCCATCTGTCTGTTTTCCAGCACACATTTTCACTGTTCAACATGAGGAGTGCAGCTCGTGAGCTCATTGCAATGACCTCATGCATCCATCCAGCAAACCTGGCTCCTTTCCACGGGCATGAATCATTCACAGCCAGGCCTGCATCTCTGTGAATGTGTGCAAGCCACTTATTTTTAGCAAGCTCCTTGTCAAGAAAGTGTTGACTTCTCTCTCTTGGGTTCTCCTGCTCCCGAGTGCCAGCAGAGCTCTGGTGCCACTGACCGTGATGCTGCTGTGGTGCCTTTCCAATTAGCAAAGGTTATGTGATGAGGAACCACTCAGGGGCTTCAATGTCAGGAAATCCTAAACCAAGTCAGCTGTGACATCTGAGAGACTTCTTTGTTTTCTTCTTCTTCATCATCTTTGTCTTCTTCTTCCTTGTCTTCTTCTTCTATTGTCTTCATCTTCATCTTTGTCTTCATCTTTGTCCTCTTCTTCATCTTCTTCTTCTTAAGCCCAGGGAGATCTGGACTGTCCAGAGTTCCCCTGCATCACTTGAAATGCAATTTTCTCCCACTTCCAAACATGGTAGCAAAGCTGGAAAAGAGGATGAGTTTGCTCTGACGGGATGATAGAAGTGAGAGATTTGCTGTGTTTGCACATCATGCTTCTATTCTCAAAACAACTGGTTTATGACCAAGGAAATTAAACAGGGTTTGGATTTGCCCTCCAGGTTATAAACAGCTCTATTATTTACAAGGCACTCTGCACTTGACTCAGTTGTAGCAGGATTGTTAACAGCAGCTAAATTAAAGATCTCTAAAGATTTCCATTAGCACAGGCAAGAGAGATTTGTAAGTATGTGTATATGACTCATACAAAAAGTCAATTTTTTTTGTTTTGTTGTAATTTTTTCCATATTCATTTTTAGGCACCTTAGAAAGAAGCTTAAACTCTTCAGTTCAGGTCAGCTTTTGGCTTCAGTCTTCTACCTTTTTTTCCTTTTTTTGCTGTTTTTCTGAGATCAGGGATTTTAAGAAATCTCTAGTGAGAGGCTTAAGCTTTGAACAGCCACAACTATGTGTGGGATTGCAGATGGATCAGCACAGAGCACTGGGAGAAGCCCATTAGCTCCAGCCTCCTCATTCAAGAGTCTCTGCTTGACAAACTGAGTCTGAGGCTCCCTTTCTATAGCTTTCTCTTGCACTGTTTTTTTAACTTGGGAGAGAAGAATGTTTTTGTCTAATCAGGAAAGTGAACATTTGTAGAGGCCATGACTTTTTCTTTGTTTTCTTTTCTTTTCTTGAAAAAACCCTCAAGATAATTTTGAAGACTGCTGAATTTTTGACAGTGGAGATGCCAACCAGGTCAGGCCCCTGACTTCTAACCATCCTTTTTTTCTTGCAGCTGTACACTTAAACTTTCTCTAAAGTACCTGCTATTTTCTAATATCCCATTTTAAAACTGACTGAGCAATCACACACTCACACTCCATGGCAGATACCAATCTATTGATTTGATGCTAGAATGTCCCCTGCAATATTTTGCCATGTATTGATTACAGAAATGCTCTTTGGCCCAAGATTTCTGAATGAGACACTGGTCATGTGTGTATTTTTTTTTCCTGTCATTTATACTACCCCAGTATTTGCCAGTGTAGCAGCAGACACTCTGCATGTTCAGTTAACTTTACGTGTTATCACAAAATGTGATATTTTCCCACTGCAGGTCTTGCAGGTGAACCAGTAAACATCCCCTCTCTGCAACCTAAAGGTTTACTATAAGATTCTTTTTCAAAAGCGTGACTTAATTTACAAAGGAATTACGGTTTGAAATTGAGACATCACTGGAACATGTATTTTTGAACAAAATCAGGTTTGTCCAGGGGAGTTTATTATCTGTATTAGCTGTGGTCCCTCTCCTCAGAGTAGTGACATGGAATTGGAATAGTATTCATGAAACACTGATGGACTGGGAGGAAATGCTGCATTTCCTTTGTTCTTTACGTGTTCTATAAATACTTCATGTGTTTGTTAAACCTCTGTTATTTCTGGAAGCTTGCCTACTCTCTTGTTTAATTTTTCCTGAATCCTTCAAGGTTGCAGATAGCTTGGGATACACAGAGGCTTAACATTCCATATTTATGCTCAGTTAATGGGCACCACATGAAGATTAGGAATGTAAACGGGTGATGAGGGTCAGAGAGGGAAGTTTTTAGCATGTCTAAAAAAGGACTGGACTTAGACTTCTATTACTCATACTTGTGACTTTCCACCCTTCTCACAGAAAACAAAAAAAAGGAATGGGAAAGGTCATTAGAGCATCCTAAACTCGATCAGATATTGGAAGGGTCCTGCTAGCCATCATTTGTCATAGCCAGTGCTTGTCTTGATCATAACCAGCTTCTTCCCCTTGGGAGAAAGTATTGCCAAATATAAAAAGGTTCTCCCTTTACCTCTGAAAGTAAGCGCAATCTTTTTCTTGCCACAATACTCCTATCATGGCCCAAAAAAATGAACAACTGGAGTGTTCTGTCTATGGCAGAATGTGGAACTAAGGTGCTTCTTAAATATCAGAGAGATATAAAAGTTTGTGTCTGTAAATATACTTAGATCACTGAGAGAAAAAGTTGAAGTGCTTTCAGAAATGATTCAGTGCTTTTACCATCCATTTAGAAACACAGGTCAGCTGATGAAAATTTGTTTGACGCACAAGCCTAAAATCGTTGAAGATGGTTTTTATTGCAGTGGTGATGCATAAATCATTCTTTAAAGCAGAGTGTAGTTCCTCAGGACCCAGATTCCTTAGGTGCTTATGAAAATTTTACTCATTTTGTTTCTATTTTTTCCTGCTTTTCTACTATTTGTTCGTTTAAATATCCACATGTGGAAGTCAGTGAAAAATGAATCATGGATAACAGTTCTTTGATCTGTCAAACATAGCAATAAGGCTATTATCCCAACAAAAGCACTCCTCTTGAGCACCCCCATTTTACTTCAGGGCCTCATATCTTTGCCTGGAAATTCAGCAGTGGTGCTGGTTTGGTAATGTCTATTGGGAGCCACTAGAAAAACACAGAAAAACCTGGGCATGAACAGATTTTCCAGCGCAACTGGAAAAAGAATGATTTCACCTTTTGCTGTGTAAAGAGGTGAAGAAGCCTAAACATGTCCTGAAGGCTCACACTCATAGGGCTTCAGGACACGTTTTCTTTTATTTCTGGCATCTTTGAGCTAATAATGCACAGGATGTCTCAAATGGCAGTAAATATAGGAAGGGTGAGATTTTTATGGCACCGCATGTCCTGAAAACGCCTTTCTGCGTGAGGAATTCCACTTGCAGCAAAGAAATTCCTCACAGCTGAAAATGCTGAGCAGTGCTACAAGGCTGCCAGAGTGTGGTTTCTTGTGTTTTGAACTCCTCCTCCTACCAGGTAGTTAGGAAAGGTCAGGTGTATATTGAGAAAACAGGAGGCTGGTCGGTCGAGCAAATCCCAAGGAGCTTTTTTCCAATTCCAAGAAACGGAGCTGGAACCCCGAGCACACCCCAGAAAATAAAAAGTCCCTGAAAATAGAGACCAGAGCCTTCTGATCCCCCTGGGGATTCAACACTTTTATTTGTAGTGATGGTATCTCTAAGAAAGTAAGGCAGCTGCTGATTCACAAACCATAATGGGAGTTTCAAGGGTATTTGCTCAAGTGAGTGAAATCCTGAGATCATGACTACAAATCTTGGCAATTGCTCAATTGCTTTTATTGCAGCTCTGAAGCTCATCTCTGCTATTTCCCATGTGAAAAACAAAGCCCACGCAGGTTCCTTGTGCTGCATTAGCATTCTCCCACTTGGAGCTCCAACTTCATCTTGGTGTCCCACATATCAAGATGGAAAATCCAAAGAAAAAGCAGCATTCCCTGCTTTTTTCTAAGGCAATATATATATAGTTATTGAAACTGAATTTTTAAAAAGCAAACCAAAGCTCTGACTCCTTCAGCAAAGCCACAGGAAACTATTCGGAGTAGAGACACCTTTTAGAGTCAACAAGAGGTTCTGCTGCCAACAGAGGGTGGAGGAGGATCAAGCCATAAGAGAGGGAAAACAAATTTCCTTGCACCAAGACTTGTTGGCAGTCACCATGCTGAAGTTAGGGCCCATTTCTCTCCTGTCACAGGTAAATGAGACAGATGTTTAAGGTGTCAACAGCACCAACACAGCTGTAACCTTTCTGCTGCAGAACGTCCCACAGGAGCACAGGCCCTTTCAGTGTTATTCCCTGGGGGATTTCCATCAATAAATTATCTGGCTACAGTAGCTCTGGGGTTTTATGTCATTTCCATGGGTTGTCTTCATGGAAGTGAACCTTTCTGGTGTTTTAACATTACTTCATTCATGTTATCTCAGTGTATTTTGGTCTAAAGACACCACTTTTTTTATCATTTGTTTAAGGGATTGAATTGAGAACTGCTTGAATTTAATAGTCTTTTTTCATTCGCTTTTAGAGAGACTTTCCATCAAGTTCAAAACACTCTAGTCAATGCTCTCTAAGTGTATTCACTTTTTAGAAAAGAGTGATTTAAATATAATTTTTTTTTAAAATTACTCACCTTGAAAGGCTGAAAGAATTACATCAGTTCAGGCTCTGCCCACTCCTTTTAATTTCCACTGGGCTTTCAGGCTGGCTTTGGAAATATGAGACAATTTTTTCCCTGCAAAATCTTAGGCCTTTGCAATCATTTGTATCATTGTTCAATCTGTGAAATCTTGATTTGGACTTCCTGGCAGATTTGTACTAAACAGCATCTCTAATCCCTTTTAGGACACGTTTCATAGGCTGAAAGAAAGGGATTTTTTTTAATATAGGCAAAATTTTAGAAAGGGCTTTACCCAACAGATTTTCCCCTAACCCAATCCTCTTTAGAACACGAAACCCAACACCAAGTAGACACTAATTCCAATTTGTAACAAAACCAGGGAAAAGGGGGAGTGCCAGTGGTTATGCATAATTCTCCATATGAGCCAGACAACTTAATAACACCACTTATTAGAGAAGCCTTAAAGGTAATCCCATTAAAGCTATTCAGCAGAACACTGATATTTTTCTGAAATCTGCTTGGAAGCAGACAGGATTACTCGAATGAAATGTGAGCAGCTTTCCAGTAAACCTCATCCCCCCACCTCTCACTCCCGAAGGCTGCAGACCTTGACGCTCCACCGTTCTCTCCCCGGAGGCATGAGGCGAAATTACAATGTGGAAATAGGGAGTGATGGAGAGGTGGATGCACAATCTACAGCTCTTCTCATCCTGGCAGGACACGAGACCTCAATGACACTGCCACAGCTTTCTTTCCTGGCTCTCTGTAAGGGGTAATTTGGGTAAAGCAGCCACACTGTGGGCAATTAATTTCCAATAGATAATTGGCCAAGAGTATGGGTACAGCAACAAATGTTAGGAAAATTCTGACTTATTGTCCAAATGGCCTTGGCATGGATATCTTTCCCCTCTATTTTCCTCAACTCCACCTGCCTCCCCACCCAAGGAAATGCTACAGCTTGAATGTGTGAGGCGCTCCTATGACGGCTGGTGGTGAATCCTCTCTGCTGGGAAAAAGCAGTGGTGGTTTGACAGAGGTACAGAGAAGTTTGGAATGACAGGAAGCCATGATCTTGTTTGAACCTGAGCAAGGGTGGATTTCTGTTTTAAAGCACCTTATCTAAACAGTACTTAAGGAAGGAAACCTTGTGAACTCTTGTTAAAAACTTATAGCTATAATTATTTAGAAACTCCTTTCATCTAGCATGAAGGGGTTTTTTGCCTCGGAGAAACAAGGATGCAGTGTTCTCATTTGCATGGACTGTGCCAACAAAATAGGGATACTTTTGGCAATGCTGTTTTCACTTCTTAGTTCTACTTTTTTAAATGTCTGTCTTTCTCTTGGGTTTTCAGAACTCTTGAACATCCACACATAAATACTCCTTGAAAATGAGCAGGTTTTTCTGATTTTTGTGTTAGCAATGTCTCCTTTTTTTGTGTAGAGGAGAGAACTGAACTCTGTGTAAACATTCTGCAAGTAGTTTAATCCAAACTTACAAGGATATCTGGTTTCCTTAAAGGTGTCCATAATTATATAGCAAAGCTCTGAAGAATGTAATTCATCATTTTAGAAACTGGGCTGGAATACTACACAACTCTGGTTTAGGTTTGGAAAAGGGAATGTCATGGATCCAGAGGACTCTTTTTTAGTTTGATTTAGCCTGCTTTGGTTTGGGGTAGAATGATAGCTGGGAGGAAGTTTGTGCACCAGTGAAACCACCAGTTCAGGGACTCTCTCTAGACATTATTCAGCCGTGTCTGCCATTTCTGCAAGGCTCTGGAAGTGGAATTTTTACCTGGCATTTGCCTAGGTGCTGGGACTTGTTTTTTCCGTAATTAAAAGCAACTCTCTACTTCTAGCAAGATGATGGCTGGATGGCTCTTTCCTTTCATGGCCTTGCTGAAATTGGCAAGGTACTGGGAAGAATGGAAAATGTTTTTACTGGAAAATGCCTTTACAGAATGGTTTGTCTGTTGGCTAAAACAGATCAGAAACTGCTCATTTAGCTGTCTGTGATTAAAAAATAAGGAAGAAATGCTGCTTTATTTCTGAGTGGTACCTTTTAGTCACGAGCTTAATGTGCTTCAAAAATCACTGTTTCAGTGTATTTGTTTTGACTGACTGGATTTGCCCCACTTGGACCTGTCCTGACACCAACACCACTGTGACTGGTGGCTTACTGGATGCCTCTGTAGGACAGTCTTAATGCACATGGGACACTCAGAGCTGCTTTTAATGCTGTACTAGTGGCTCAGTTTTGGTCAATTAGAGAGAGGGATGTCCTGATCATTTCCCCTTTTTTTGCATGAAAACACGGACATTCTGTGCCCTCCTGTTAATCCTGACCTGGGTATTTGGGTAACCTGAGACCACGTTTACTGATCTGTACCTCTTTCTTATGCTTGTTGCCTCCTCCTCAGCTGAACTTTGATTTCCTTTTGGCCTGAGGGAATTGAAGTCAAGGCAAGGAACCAAAGCTAGCTTTGCCAATATTACGGCGAGCAGAAAGGAAGGAGGGTGTTGCTTGCCTTCAATTCACTCAAATAAATCAGAAAATAAATCAGCTGTGTCCATCTACATGCCTGGCTAAAGACAGCAGGGTTCCTCTGCTGAGTCCATCCATACTGATCAGCTGTGTCATACTGGAAATATTCCCATTTTGGTGGCTTTAGTACAATTCCAGCATCTCAGTTCATTGCAGACCATGTCTTTTCCTCTCAGCATAAGGATTTCACTTCTAATTTGCCCAGAGGCTGTGGATGTTTATTTGTATTTATGGCAACTTTTCCTTTACAGTGAGCATTTCAGTTTGCCTCAAGTTGACCATCAGATTTCTTATGGCTGGAAATAAAATGGTTCTATCCATGCAGAATTAGGAATATTTCAAGTGAAACTGATTTTTGGTACTGATTAATACTTGATTCAGGACCAGGCTGGATGGGGCCCTGAGCAACCTGGTTCTAGTAGAAGGTGTCCCTGCCCACGGCTGGGGCTGGAACTAAATGATCTTTAAGGTGCCTTCCAACCCAACCCATTCTCTGACTCTGTCATTCTGTTGTAGATAGAGGTGAATCTGGCCCCAGATTCAGCACATTGTTTCTTTTTTTTTTCAACTGTCAAGCAGCTGGATGACCTGGAAGTGAATGCTCCTTGTAAAATAAATTGATATCTAAATTATTGCTCTCCAAAGCAAAACAAGAATGTACCAGGGTTTCTGGGAAAGTTCATCTTGTTCACTGGTTACACATGGTTCCTTTCAAAAATATAATAGATTAAGTGCTGCTTAGGGATATTTTTCTCTACTTGCCTTCATGCTATGCACTTTTGATTAGAGGCGATTGAATAATTTATTGCAAATTGCTTATTGGAACAGGTTTTCTTCATTTCCTATCATCCAGAATAATGTATTTTCAAATTATTATTAAAATTATTGTACAAGTGATCCTCTGAATAGTTTCAGTGAAAAAAATCATGATCTTAACCTTACTTGGAAAGAGGTTTGTCACAAAGGAGGTAAAACCACCAGAAGAGCGTTTTGATATTCACGACTGTAGACTGGTTTGGAGTGGATGAACAGGTCTCTTATTTTTTTCCACGCCTTGACTGCCTGTTAACTAGCCTGTTACTGGTTTTCTAATGTAAACACATTTGTGTTTTACAACATTCACTTTGTAAGTATTCTCCACAAGCCATTGAAAGTGTGCTATTTCTATAAACATCCCTGCTACTAAATTCATTTGAAGTGATATTCACTGGTAAATAAATGTAGACCGTGCAAGAAGACATGAAAGAAAAATCCCTTGGGGAAGGAGTGGGGGTAAATTGCAGAGATAACATATCTTTTGGAAGCTTTTATATAAATAGACCTACAGATTTCCACATATTTATCATTGGAGGAGATTAAAACGTTTGATGTGCAGTTACCATTTCACATGAAAGCAAAAGGTAGTTTTTTCAATTGCATTTGGTCCTTATAATTCAAGTGCTGACAATCGCTGGAAACCTAATTTAATGAACGTTTTATAAGATCTTCAAGTGCTCTGTGGAAATTCCCCCCTCCCTTCGTCTGGCTGTGGTTTCATGTCCGTGGGCCCATTCCTTGCAAGCCCTTCACATGCCAGTGGCTCTCCTCTCCCCTGTTTACTCTCTGGAGCTGCTCCCATCAGCACTGGCACTCGACATGCCTGCAGCTGCTCTGGCAGGGTGTTTGTTTAATCAACACCATTACCTGTGGCTTGGACAGCCCAACAAGGCGAACAGGCTGCCAGTCTCAGGACTGGGCTCCTTGTCATCCTGTCCCTGGGGACATGCCCCTGGCACAGCATCAACATCCATGCCTTTCCCAATGTTTGCAGAGTCCCACTCAAAGGCCAGGCACAGATCTGTGCTGCCCACAGCCCCCACAGTCACTTCTCTGACAGATCCAGATGCCTGCTGCCCCAGTCACCACCTGGCCCTGTTTCACTCCCTTCTGTTTCACAGCAGAGACTTTAGAAGGGCAGATAATCTCTGCAGCCTTCTCTATAATGCCCTGATTTTGGGTGTTCTTAACAGGTTTTGCTTTGGAAGGGTGAGCCCTAAGGTCCCAGTGAACTGTCACTGATCAGTCTCCATCCAATCATAGAATCACAGAATGGTTTGGGTTGGAAAGGACCTTAAAGATCATTTAGTTCCAGCCCCCTGCCATGGGCAGGGACACCTTCCCAGGTTACTCAGAGCCCCATCCAACCTGGCCCTGGACACTTCCCGGGATGGGACATCCACAGCTTCTCTGGGCACCGTGTACCAGGGCCTCACCACCCTCACAGGGAAGAATTTCTTCCTAATATCTAATTTAACCCCAGTCTCTTTCAGTTTAAAACATTTTCCTCTTGTGTCTCCTATGCAAAGACTGGAAGGACAGGTGGTGGAAGATCACAAAAGCCATGGATCATTTTCTATGCTGTTGGCCAGCAAGTTTCCCTCTTACCTGCTTACCCCTCATCTTCCCTGGACTCAGAGGGGCACAGAGGTGCAGCTGTGTGTGTGCAAAAAGGTCCCTAGGGAAAAAATTCCTGAGAGTGCTGCTATCCCATCAGGGTTGAGCAGGTTCCTGGCCCTGAGTGCAGGACGAGTTTGCCTGTGGTCAGGAAGCATTCAAGGGGCTATGGGGAAGCTTCAGGAAAAGTTTTCATTTCTTAGGGATTCTGTGCAGCAGAAGCTTCTGAGCAGCTCACTTCCCCAAGGCTGAAATCAGGCCAGTGCAATAGGAAGAGCACAGGAATGACAGGAAGCTGGTGAGAGGGTCAGGAGGAAAGGGAGGCTGTTGGTTTCCTGGATGACCTTAGAACAATATGATTGCTTATATTAATCTGAGCATTTGCCAAAGAAACAGTTGCAGCAGTCCACAAATACTACAAGATATTGCAGAGAGGATGATTTAATGGGAATAACAACCTTTCCTGTGATAGCAGTCAGGAATTCTACCCCACCTCCACCACCAGACAAAATCTGCTCTTGGGTTTTTCCATTTCATCAGTATGACACCAAGAAAGTAGCAGGCCTTCAGAAAAAAAAATCATGTTATAGCAGTTCTTTAAATGAAAAAAGGAAGGTTTGCTTTGCCCACCTCCTCACACCACACTTGTCAGCTTTGCACGAGGTGAGGGCACAGCATTGCCACCGGCAGAGTCATCTCACATACCCTCTCCCTCTTCCAGTTAAAGGAATGATTCTATAAATGCAATTAACGGGGATTTTTTTTTAATAAATCTGGTGAGAAAAAAATATAGAAAAAGTCCCCCTATGAGTATGTCACAAAAACTTCTTGACGCAAGCCCACAAATTAAAAGACCAGAAGTTTTTCACATCTCTGCACTTCTAATGAGTGCCAGATCCAGGATCCTGAGTGCAGATTTTATGTGGAGATTTCAGTAATTCCTTACAGTAATTTCAGTAGCAATTTTACAGTATAGATTCCAGATACAGAGGGAGAAGAAAAGGACTTTAAGGACAATCACTGCTTTCCAGCTTATTACGAATTCTCTCTTTCTAGAGTGTTTTTTCTTTTTTTAATGCACTATCCCTGTTCAGGTTTCCTTCTTTTGTTCTCTTCCTCACTCCACCCCTACCTACAAAAATAATGTGCTTCTGTGCCTTTGTTAAAGTGATATGAAACACAGAGACCAGGCTACACAGGGTGTGATAGCTGATGGTCATCTGGGGTGTGGCAGTCAGGTTGTGTACAGCGTGTTTCTAAGTTTAGCTCTGTGGCTAAACTGAGTGGCATCTCTTCTCTTCACTCAGTTTAAAAGGGGAATGTGGACTCAAGCCTCAGAAAGTAATTCCACATTTTCCAGATTCTTTTTTATGAACAGACTTGACTTTCCTTAATGCTATTGATTGCTATTCGTGTTTGGTTCAGTAATTTCTGGGATACGTACAACCTTCTTCACGTTTATTTTTCAATCTGCATCTTCCCAGTTTGTACTCAGTTCACTCAAGTTTAATAGATTTATTTCCTGCACTGCCCCATCAATCCATTTTTTTCTCAAGACTAAAAAAGGGCATGAGGCAAGAGCAGCTGTGGTGACAGATTCTTTTTTTGGTGTCTGTGCCACCACTAGCTCTTTGCTCATGTGCACTTTTTAAAGATATTTGTTTAATCAACCTCATGTGAAGGTTGGATGGGGCCCTGAGAAACCTGGGCTAGAGCAAGATGGTCTTTAAGGTCCCTTCCAACCCAAGCCAACCTGTGATTCTACGAATGCACAGGTTGCATATTATCCCTGGCAGATCTTTGTTTTATTTCAAGTCCAGCAAAGGCACTAGATCTACGTGAAAGCATTGCCCAAGTCAGTTGTCAAACTTAATTCTTTTTTTTTCCCCTTTTGGCTTTGCAGCAACTGTGTATGACTGCTTTTTTATAAAATCATTTGTAAAGTTATTTTAAACAGCTGAAAGGACGTTGCTTTTTCTTCCAAGAATATTGCTCCAGTCAGAGATCAAGCACAGACATTTTCAGCTGAAAAGATAAATATTTGGAAAAAGAGCCCTACTTTTTGCAGAGGGGTCAGTGAACCTCACAGTCTCAGTGCTTGATGACACTTGGTGACTCAAAATGGGCTTTTTTAAAAGAAAAGCAAAGATCCCAGAGAACCATAACACAGTGAGCACCTCTCATCCCCTCCTCCTTGTGTTCTGCTGGCTCCTTGGTGAGCTGGGAAGTGAAGTGAGCAGTGGAGCTTTGGTTCCAGCAATGCCAAGCTGCTCTTCCGAAGGAGTGAACGTCAGTGGGTTCTCAAAGAGAATAGCAGGCACTCGGCAATTCTGGCTGTCAGCTCGCTTTAAAGGCTTAAATACAGCTTTAGTTAATACTTCTATATGGGAAGCTTTTGATTGCTATTTTAAAAAAACAAAGAAAGCATAAATAAATATATAAACAAACAGCCCCAAAGCAGGCAGTGCTCCCAGGTCTGTTCATGTTGGCCAAAACAGATGTTTTACCCAGCTTGGTAATATTTAAGCTGTAGACACTGCAAAAAGCTTTCTGTGGTGATGTTGCCTCTCGTGATGGGTGAGAGTGGGAGCCCTGATTTCAGGCTGGGGGATGGCTCAGACTGGGCTGGTTCAGGCTGCACATCAAAATTATGAGCTGGTGGAGAGGAAGGCATCCAACCCAAGTAGACCAGTGGTCATCACCTGGGGTTAATTACCCTGTCGACCTCATTTCTGGCCAGTCAGTCAAGCCACTGCTTTTTCCACTGTTGGGCTCTGCCCTCTGTGAATGTAGCAGGTGGAAATTTGGGCTTTTTTCTCTCCATTGTTGCATTTTGCCCGATTAAGAACAAGCAGCGAAGTAGGACCAAGGGTCATATTTATGGTTTATTTCTGAGTCGAGGAACAGTGATACCTGACAGAGGTGTCATTTTGTAAAGATGTTTTCTAACAAATTACTTTCTTACATTCCTCCTGGAAGCTCAGGGGGGAGCTTCCAGCTCTGGATGGCTCTGGATAGCCCATCCCTTCTCCATATCGTTGAAGAATTTTGGTATTAGGGCGAGTGGTGCTGTGGCTGGAGTGTGTGTGTGTGTTTGTGTGTGTTCTGTGGCCAGTCCCAGAAACCAGGCAGCTGCTCAGCTCCTGCTGCAGCCTCTCCAGGTTTTGGGAAACTGGCAGCTACATCCCACAGGCTTCTGTCCTGCTGTCTAATTTGGTTGAAACTGGGCAACAGTGCAGTGATAAGCAGACAGACAGACAACATGGTACTCCGGGTTTCCTCTGGAAACCAGGCTAAAAATAACACATGGATGGAGCTTAACTGGGAGGCATCTCATGGGAGAGATCTGGTGGAGAGGGGAACGAATGTGACCATCCCCTTGTTATTTCACATGTCTGGATATCAGCAACGACCTCCCAGAGTATTTCTAGTGATGGCTCACTTGAAACAGAGCTTACAGATGTAGCTCCTTATCCAGAGCTTAGTGAAAATTAACATCCTGGTAATTTTAAACCCTAAAATCCCCTGAGGATTCCAGCTGGGCTCAGATAGTGTTCAAGAGTACCCTAATCTTTTATTTTTCCTCCTGGCAACTATACCAAAGATAATAATTATATGTTCTGTTTAAATAAACAGCTCTCAGTGCTTCTGACTACTATCAAAGCATTCATGTGAGTTCATGATCTCTGGGCTTCCTAACTGGACAGGTATTCAAGAGGTCTAATAGCAAGAAGGCAGACGGGAAACTGAAACACACAAAAGAAACTGGCAACATAAATGATCCTATTAAAAAAAAATTAAGGGCAGACATCACAAAACAATCATTTTTTACTTTGATAGCTTAGCAGAAAATTCTGGAAGGAAAGTGAGTGTGTATTGAAATGAAACAGCAAACAAAACTCTGCCCAAACCATTCTGTCATTGCAAGTCAGCTTGAAATGTTCTAGCTTCCCTTGTGGGCTATTCAGTCCTCTTGTTTAAATCTGAAAGAAAACAAAAGGTGGCTATATATATATTATTTTTTTTCAACTCTGTAAATTTCTTTGCAAGCCTTTTCTCCTTCAGTATTGAGGGCAAATTAAGAGTAATCAAAACAGTTTGCCAGACTTTAAATTTTCAAATTTGATGGCACAAAAGAAGTTTTACATTCTTAGAGTCCACTTGGTTTTTGCCAAAGTACATGAACTTTGAGTTGCTTAATGGGCTAACATGAAATCTAATTCTGATTCAGCTTGATTTTTCATTTATTAAGTATACAGAGGCAAAAGTATTAGAGACAGATTCCCAAACAGAAGAATGTGTTTACATTCGTAATGTAAACATTCTTAGGTATGCTTAGGTATTCCTAAGACAAGAAGTAGCAATTACCTCCTATCAGAGATATTAATTACATTGAAATAAGATAGAGATATCAGCCAATGTGTAATGAAAAGAGAGAAAATGGGATGATGTCATATCAGGCAGGAGTGGTTTATTCCTAAAATTTAACTTCCTCATGAAATTTTGTTCCATGGAAAGAAACTGATTCCTGGAACATCCATGCATCTGTTAGCTTTGGCTAACAGTGATTAAACCATGGCAAAACAAGCACAAGCAGCAATGAGTTTTGCAATTCCCAGCACACAATTTTCTCTTCAAGACGTCTGACACAGGAGCCCCAAAGCTGTGCTCAAATGGGAGCAGCTGAGGGATAGAAGCAAATACACCTCCAAGAAAACCTGTTCATAGGGATGTTTTGCACTTCCATGGATCCCATCCAGAGGCTGAAAAAGATGTACAGATTCTGGAGAGCAAAGCTGCACAGTCCTTCTCTGATCAAAATAAATTACACTGCCGACGTTTGACAAAAGGAGAATATGAGATTCTCTACAACAACAAACATTCGCAGAACCGGCCGCTTATTGTTTGTTGATGATGCATTCAGAATGTACAAATCTGTGGGATGAATTACAGCTAAAAATAGGAAACTTCCAGTCCCCAGAAANTCTCCCTCTGTCAGCCAGCCCACATCCATCAGCAGTAGTCTCCTGGTACAAAATAAAGCAACTAAGTCCATAACATTCCCACTGTGCTGAAAGCCATAGGTCAGGCACCCTTTTGAGAGTTTGAAGGGGACTTGGCAGGGTGGTACCATCTAAACCTGTTTAATTCCAAATGGGAGGAAGGTACCTGTCTTCATTTTGTTTCCCAGAAAACTCTCAGTCTTGGGCTCTTATTTGCATTACCTGTGAATGTTCCCAGGTGCTAAACTATCCCCACAAATTGTGCTCATTGAGGTAGAAATTGAGGATGTTTTGGATATGCTAGAGCTTTAACAATGCAGACAGTGGATGACATTCTCTGGGGCAAAGAGATCACTCAGGGAATGCTGAAGCTGTTGGGTTTGAGCAGTGTGTACAACACTCATTTCTGGCTCCAGCACTTACATTCACACAGAACCGTACGTGACTGGCTCTCACACAAACATATTTTGAAAACCCCCTCTCGTCGTCTCCTAGCTCAGGCTCATTTATCCAAGGAGAACTCCCTCTCTTCCCATGCAGGCAGCCATTCCATATAGGAGTGTTTGTGTGCTCTGCCCAGCTGTATGTGTTTGAATACATTGCCAGACAGAGCCATTCCAATGAAATCATTGGACTGTTATTTGGAGGGCTGAAATTTCACCCACTTCATAATTTATTTTACTCTCTCCAGAGCCAGCCCATCACTTACCCACTGGAATGTGTTGCCAGCTGTCACAGCACACTAATACTCCTTGGCTAGAAGACTTCAAAGTCTGCTAAGCTGTCCCAATGGGGAGGGGGGAAAAGCTGGCTGATGAGTTTGGTGTTTCTCCACAACTCACTCAGTTGCTTACCAGGCGTGCACAAATCCCTGTTTCCCATGCACTGCAACAGCCAAACAAGAGCAGAAAACCTGCCTGCTGTCCCTCGTCTCTGCCAGGCAGCACCCATGAGTCTCCCACAGGACTTGATATCTGTGGGAATGGGAGCCACTTCCAGCTTTTGTGTCTTTGTGCTGATGCAGGGATTTTTTCCCTATTAAATAAAATATCCCATCTCATCTGGAGAGAGACTTAATCTGAATCAGAAGAAGCAGGGAATCACAAATGGGAAAGACAAAGAAACTGTCCCTAAGTCAGCCAAAAGCATAATTTTAGTGGTGGACACTTCAGTTTTTCAATAATTTTAAGCTCTGTTTGACCCCTGGGAGTGTTTCTTCCATTTTAAAGGTTGTCCTCATCCTTTTTTTACAGTGCTTGATAGTTTGCAGTGATTGTTGTGATGATGGGGCAGAGAGGCTTTTGTGTCTCTGTATTTTCCTCACAGTATCATGGGAACACAGTTTACAAGCAGCAGAAGGATTTGGGAATGAATGCCACTGATGTGAAGGAATGCAGAGTTTGTAGCAAAGTTATTACCAAAGCCAAGAGGGACATGGAGGGTTTTTGTTGTAGCCTTTATGTCTGAAGGGAAGGGCAGGCTCTGGAGTCTTTGTGGATCACCCATTGCACTGATATTGGTGAGAAGGAGGGTGGGAAGGAAGGGAGAGGAGGAGGTTTGGAGAAGGGGCTGAGTCCTCTCAGGAGCTGGAGCCCTGAGTGTGCAGCAATTCCAGGTACACTGATTCGACCTTAAATCCAGTCCTGTTGTTCATCCTTCATTCTCTTACTGCTCCAGAGTGATTTGGTCAAAATCAGGCATTCCTGCTGTAACCCCAGAGCTTTGATCTTACCTTGACTGTATTTTCATGACGAGGTTGATAGAAAACCATTGGCCTTCATTTGTGATTTTCAGAAGATTAATGGTAACTGGTCACCACCTCATTTATTTGCAAGTGTAGCATAAAGGGAGCACTGGTTTCATCAAAGGAATTGGCAGCAGGTTATATGTTACACATAATCTCCACCAGCTGCAAGTGCAGCTATCTGATATCTTATACTTCAGTTACACGATGATATCTCTCTTCTTCCTTTACTGTTTTTCTTAGATATTAATATTTCTAAGCACTTTTCTCAAAAATAATAAAGAAAAATTAAAAGAAGAAGCAAGGGAAAACAAACCTGTTTCCTCCCCCACTGCCATTTCCCTCTTTGTACGAGGGCCTGTTCCTTTCCCCTTTGACCACCACTTTCTGTTTCCATCATGCAATCCTCCCACTCAGCCCCTTCTGCAATTTGATAAAAAAGGCTCATTTCCCGGCTGCAGCTTTCTAAATGCTGTTCTTTAGTGGTTTAACATAAATCTCTGAGCTTGCTTTGCTCTTTTTCTATGAAATGTGAAATACACCTACTCTTGTCTGAGCCATCAAAGGGTGTCATCAAAACATCAAAATATTACATCAGTTGGCTGAATTTCTTCATCTTTTATTAATTTCAATATATTTGCTTTCCTTTTTATATGTTATCAAAAGCTGTGTTTGCCTTTTTGTCTCTTTAAAGTTGTAGACACGGTGCTTCTAGTTTGGGAGGAAGGGAGAGAAGGAGGGAGGGAGGAAGGAAGGAGGGAAGGAATTTCGGAAGGAAGGAAGGAAGGAATTTCGGAAGGAAGGAAGGAATTTCGGAAGGAAGGAA
>VZTZ01042024.1:780505-790830 GCA_013400955.1 Drymodes brunneopygia | reverse complement strand
TTTCGGAAGGAATTTCGGAAGGAAGGAAGGAAGGAAGGAAGGAAGCAAGGAAGGAAGGAAGGAAGGAAGGAAGGAAGGAATTTCGGAATTTCGGAAGGAAGGAAGGAAGGAAGGAAGGAAGGAAGGAAGGAAGGAAGGAAGGAATGTTTTTAGTCCATTTAAAACCTGAATGCTCAACACATTTTTTTCTGACTAAGCTGTGCCTTGGCCAGTGAAGGACACAGGACAGACCTTGTTCAGAGGCTCCAGAGCTGTTTCTTCTCACCACTTGTAGCTAAAAGAAAGTGGAGGTTGTAGGCACTGGTGATCATTTCATTTCCTTCTTAGTGCCACCCTGAGCTTTAAACACTGACAAATAAGTCAAGCCCTCCACCCCCCCAAAAAACTGTGCCAAGAAAAAGAGGAAAAACGTTCAGATCAGCTAGTTATTTAATTGTATTTATTTCAACAACCTTTGGTAAAGGTTAGGAGATCTCACACTTGCAAACAGACCGTGGATGGAGGCAGGACAGCTCTTTGTTTGGGCATGGCAATCCAAACTGTTGTATTTGCTCTGAGAGTAGGAATTTGCATTGTTGTGCTTGCTGGAATATCGCTCACCCATTGGATTGCATGTGAAATAGTGCTTTTCCAAAATATTTGACAAATGCAATAATTTATTTTTACCCTGTCCCAGAAGTCATAATTACATTCCAGTCTTACAGAAATATAGGCTCTATATCCTTCTGACTCTCCCAAACATAATCTGTTCAGTATCAGGCTTTTAATTCTGCGTTGGGAGATAGCCATTTGGCTGATGGAGCCCTGAGAATGTCTGGATAAATGTCTGGATAATGTCAGCTGGAAATTGCTCTGAAAGCCATTTGCAGCCCAGTCAGAGAGATTTCAGCCTGCGCCCAGATACTCTGGATGCTCAGAGCACAACCCGGGCAAATGGGCCCCAGTGTCTGACAGAACATTCAGTCATGGGGCAGTGGTCATGTGGATGGTCTTTTTGTGGAAACATGTTTAATGCTGCATCAGAGCCACGCCATCACTCAGCTGACCCTTTTGCTGCCTCCACAGGGTCTGCCAGAGAGCAGCTTCAGGAGTTTATTAGTTAAGGAAAAACCGGGGGATTTAATATAAAGCATACCTATCACTTTCTGTCAGTCTCTTATCCTCCACAAAAGGCTTACATACAATTTGAGTATTTACCTTACATGGAGGTAAGGTAATCCTCTTGGAGGATGAATACCACCAGGATATGGGATGTTTTCTATGCTTTTTTCCTTTCCTTTTAATTTTGGGAATAAGCCTTATGCACACACGGTATTTCAGATCTCATTGATTAGCAGCCGGCAAACAATTAGCTACGTGACAGTGAATGGCTAATCAATCAGCACCACTGGAGGAGGTGCATCTCATCTCACAGCTCTGAAATGTCATTTCTCCTGACATTTACAGATCCACTTCTAAAACTCATGCACAGCCACAGTCTTGGTGGGTTTTTTTCCTTCAGTAGGTTTAGTGGGACAATTTGCTACTCAGGTGCTTTGATGGCCATTTAGGAGTTCACCCACAAAGCATGGAGTGCCTGCTCCCTTCTCCCTTAATCTGGTCCGAGGGCTGGGCTTGAATTCCCACCAGATGGAAAATTTCCTATTGCCCAGATCCTCTCTTGTCCCAGCCGTGTGTCTGTGGTTCTCCCTGTTCTGCCCAGGAACAGGAGGAGTGGATTATGGATTAAGGATTGCTTTTTTTTTCAAGTTTTCAACAGCCCCAACACAGTCTTGTGAGAACTCCTCAATTCCCCTATCCCTCCTCTCAGAAGAGGTGATGGCAACGATAAATTGGCTATTTTTGGTTATTATAATTAATTCCCAGTGCATATAGAGGTGTTCTGCTGGCTTTCTCTTCTTCCCTCCCTATTGACTGAAACCAGCATATGATTTACCTTAGAGGGGAGTTTTCATTTATTCTTGACTGGAAACAGTTTGAAGGAAGCAAAGAAAGTGAGAGAAGAGTGTTAATTAATGAGACAATGGGCAGAGGGACACAATGGAGAAAAGGGCCTGCAAGAAATCTTACATAATTTACACACAGTTAACGACTCCCTCAGGAGTCAGTTAGGAGACCATGAATAACGTGGGTTTAGCCATTTACATAACTCCTGGATGGGCCATTTACATAATTTGTCACTAGAGTTTTCCCTTCCCTCCCAACATGTTTTGCACTTGCTGGTGAACATTGTGCCTGGTTTCCATGTTGCATTAGGCAATGTGAATATTTCACCTAGTGCTGATGTATAAGTTGTTAACTGCTGGTATTTGTAGCTGAATTCATGAATCTCTGAGGATTTTTTTTTTCAACAGCATCTCTTGGTGCAGAACTGAAAAGAGGGAGGATGTGGGAGTATTAAGCTCATCACAGAATGAAACTATTCATAATTGTTAAAACCTTACGAGTGCCACAGCTTGCTTCTCTTATCTGCACAACACAAAGTTCACTTCAGTGGCTTTCCTCAGAAAGAACATAAAAGATAATATTAAGGGAAAGGGAGAACAGTTTGCTTCGAGATGATGAGATGGAACAAAATTACAGAGAATGTAAGGCAACAGAAATGTTCAAAGGCGTGCTTTAAAAAGCCAGTCTATTGAAAATGAGTTCCAGCTCAGTAGAGGATATATATGTCAAAAAAGAAGAACAATAAAAGAGGATGAAAAAAATGTCCCTGCACACTTCCTTCCCTTTGCCTTCTAAAGAAGGGAGGTGAAGAGAGCAGAGTGAGCAGGAAGGAAAGCTGAAGCGGAAACTTGACATTTTTTCATTTCCATACAGAAACAAAACCTTCTAAGTTGTTGTTATGGTTTTTTTCCTTCTTTTTAATACTAGTGACTACTATGTTTTCCTTTACCTCAGAATAGTCATTTGAACTAAAATCTTGATGCAGAACTTTGAAAGGGAAAATTTACAAACACCTTTAATACATTCAGTGCAGAGTTTTCACTTTTTAAATGCACTGTGGCTTGAATATCTCCACATTTGATATGCTCAGTGCTTTGCTTCTGTTAAAAAAAAAACTTCCCTTAATTATCCACAATAGTGGCAGTGAATGGAGCTTAAACTCCAGCAGAGCCATTCCTGTGTCACCAGTGCTCTGACCAAGAGGAGTCCAGACAACTTTGGGGGAAATGTGTACACTAATATGTTTCACTATTTGGGTTGTGGCATGAGAGCTGGTAATTAACACCCCACTCTCCCAAAGATTTCTATAAATGCTTAACTCTATGCTGTGAGTAATCCCATTAGTACCACATTGTTCTGCTGCACGGAGGAAACCTTCCCAGAAAGGCTGAGTCGGTGTGAGTGCAGAAATGGAAATGTCATTTCAAAGGGAATTATGCCAGCATTAAAAAAAAATTACAGTGAAAGAATCCCAGAGAAAAATTCCCTTAGAACTTGAATCACTAGAATGATATTTCATTCCCATTGATTGGGTGGACTCCAGTTTATCCAAAGAATGTTATAAATAATGTGTTGCTTGAAGCACTAATATTTTACACCTGACCTTTGTAGGTGATCATCTGCTAAATCTCTGTATTTGAGGACTGGGACTTGAGCATGGATTATTCCTTCACAATTATAGAATCAGAGAATGGTTTGGTTTGGAAGGGACCTTTAAAGGTTAATTTCTTCCAACACCTTCCACTAGACCAGGTTTCTCCAAGCCTCATCCAGCCCGGCCTTGAACACTTCCAGGGATGGGGCATCCAGAGTTTCTTTAGGCAATCTCTACCAATGTCTCACCATTGACTAATGTGTATGTTCCACAGATACAACAGGGAAAATTTACCCAAAATTTTATATCTTTCAGTCATTTCTCCTTTCAGTCTATTTTTTTTCCCTATTATATACCTCCCAGTCTTTTTTTTCTCCCTCCAGTTCAGCAGCTTGGTCATCCAAAGCTGCAGGAAATACCAAACTCTTTGTATCAAATGAAAGTTAGAAATGTCAGCACATCTACGTGTATGTGTTTCAGGGAGACGATGAGGTGGGGAAAAGAGGTGATGACTTAAGGAAGTGGGAGCAGCCTTTGTACTTCTTTTTCTACTTATTTTTATGGTCAATTGCTAAAGAACTGTCTCTGAAAATATGAAGGTGTGATCTGGACCTAAGAAGGCAAATTTGTTAACTCCATTTTGACACTGGCCAGAGAAAAGCTCCACTGTGGTTCCTGAAGCCCTGAGTGCTGCTGGATTTGCTGCTGCTCCCTCTGTTTCTGGGCAACCCCAGTGCCTTTTGTGGGGAATCTGTAACAAAAACAGAGTCAGAGAGCAGGCAGTCTGTTGCCTTAACCACATCCTCAGGGATCCAGGCTTTCATAGTGTTAAAAGCAGTGAGGGCATCCTGATCTGTGCCCTTGCTATTGTTTCCTTCCTGCTCAGTGGTGACAGACACTGAGGCAGATGATCTTTTCATAAGGTAATTTCTGTTCTCAGCCTCTCGCTGCTTGCACCAAGCCCTTTCACGTTATCAAAATGCAGTTGAGCAGGAGCAAGTCTCGTGTTGTTGGCAATTTGTCATCCTCCCTTCCAAGTGGGCAGCCCAGCCTTCCGTGCCCATTATCATCTCCCTGCTCACAGCTCAGCTCTGCAGCAGCATTCACTGCTCAGTGCATAACAGAATCATATTTTCTCTTTCTCATCTTTCCCCTTATGGTTTGACTGGCATTTTCTTTTCTTTACAATGCTGTTGACAGAAGAAAATACATCATCCCTCCCTCTGCCCTTTTAATTATCCAGTCTTTCCCTTTCCTATGCTTTCCTTCACCAGGATGGGCACTTAAACAAGCTCTGGGGTTTTTTGCCTCTCTGCATCCTGAATTATCAGGAGCTGATTTACTATGTATTTACTGCAGTCTGACTGGGAAGTTTTTCTTCAATTCACTTGGCTCCTCTTCTTTACAGTAGATTTACTGTGACCCTCCCTATTTGTGTGAATTCAAACATTTAATTGCTTTCTGATGCTAATGCATAGCCTTAAATTAAGTGCTGAGGATTATGGTGTGTCTGGTTTCACTGTAAGATTTCACATTACATTTTGTCTCATTGAAAAGAGCAAGACAGTTTTGGGATAATTAATGGCATCAGCAATGACACTACCTGGGATTTTAAGGATTAGGAATGGTTCTCTATGTTGACTTTACTTATTGCATCCATTTGCTTCCCTATCTCAGCCTTTTTGTCACAAAGAGCCAAACAATCCAGGGAGAACTGGAAGTATTGTACATACAAATTGCCTGGATGGGTATTTCCCACTTCAATCTGATCTGAGCAATGGCTTGTTAAAAGTGGAAATGATATCACTCTTTATCAATCCAAATCAAACAGCACTGAAGGTTACTGTAGAAAAAACAATGGGAAAAAAGCAATGCTTGTAACCTGGGAGGGAAACCCAGAGCTGTGAATTAACAGCCTGGCTGGTGTTCACAGTAAAATATAAGAATGCAATGAAGATTTTTACAAAGCTACAGCTCAGAAAAATTAGGGGAGCAACAGACAAGAAAGGGATGTGAGCAGATTGCTGTGGGCAGGGTTGGCCTCAGCCTGAGAGTTTCTGTCATTGTCTCTTGGTAATGCCTGGAGTTTAGCAATTTGACTAACTCTCTGTGACATTTCAGCTGTCCTCCTTCCGAGAAACTCACTTGCATTGGGTTCATGGATAGGGATATGAATGCAGCTGCAGGAAAATATACCACAAGGCTAAATCTTTAGACTTCTAAGTGGATTGATTCTGAAAACAAGCAAATTAAAAGGAGTGAGACTGTTCTCTGGCTTCTGGCAAATTGATGTTTTACTGTTTCAAGCAAAGTGACAAGTCAGTCAAATATCAACAAAGAAAGAGTAAAGTGAACCAGAGAAAGTAAGGGCTCTCCTCAGGCAGATTTATCACTGACAATAGTGAAAAGTAACTGCCTATTTACATTGCTGATCTCTCTGGGAGGTGAAACCAAGGACATTTTATCCCCTAACTTCCCAATCCTTACAAAAATAAAGAATTCTATAGCTTTTAACGGCATGCTCTGCAGTCTCCCTGACTCCAGTGGGACAGTGGACAGATGCAAGCCCGTGGATCAGCTTTAAATGTATTACAGTCTTGTTTCCAAGGGGTCAGTCATGTCCCAGCTAGAGAACGAGCCTGTGCCCTCCTGTACAGCACGCATTTTTTCCATGCTGTTTGCATTATCACCTGCTAAATTTATCACACTTCTTCCCTAGCACTGCGTGCCTTTCCTGCCTGGGAATTTCAGATATAACAGAGTGCATGCTCTGGTCACATTTTTCAGAGAGCCTACCACGCTCTGCAGCCACAATCTGCCCGTGAGGGTTTTAGGAGGCAGCTTTTGGGAAATGCTCACCTGCAAATGTGGAGAGTGTGGTTGCTCTGAGACAGCTGAATGAAGGGACCCACACAGATTAGATACAGATGTTAGAGATAGATATAGATATTAGATATAGCATAGACATTAGATCTAGAATAGATAAAGTTATAAATGAGAGAAAAGGAATGAGTTTTTTACTGTGAGGGTGGTGAGGCCCTGGCAGAGGTTGCCCAGAGGAGTTAAGGATGCCTCATCCCTGGAAACATTCAGGGTCAGGTTGGGCTTGGAGCAACCTGGTCTGGTTGAAGATGCTCATTGTTTGGGGGGTGGACTAAGAGAACTTTAAAGGTCTCTTCCAACCCAAACTATTCAGTGATTCTATTCACAACAATAAATCCCACTGTATCCTTCCTGCTGCGTGGCTCAGATCATTAGAATCTCTTTCTACTTGTTCTGTTTTAGCTGGGAATGAGGAAGGAAGGAGGATGTTTGACAGGAAAAGGACACTTTCTGGAGTAAATTATACCCTCTTGAGTTGCTATAAGCTTTGAAAAGTAAAGTAAAAACTCCTAGCTGCAGATGAGGCCAGAGCTACATATAAAACACAGGCATGAGGACAAATTTATTTGAAAACAGCAAATGACAGGAAGCCACTTGAGAGCATCCAGATACGAGCACGTAGAGCTCAGCTTAAGCAATGCTATGCCTTTACAAAAGTATTTAATTTTTACATCTGAGTACAAAGGATCCTCAGAGTTTGGTTCAGGTGAGATTTGAACCCCAGAGGGGAAAATGGGAGGCTCTTTCCTGATGCTGAGCAGTCATTAGCGTGCTCCAGTCCCAGAACAGTGGGATGAACCATTGCAAAGACACAATTAAAGGTGGTTTTATCTCCTGTGGATATGTTAATGTACACCTCTTGGGCCAACAAGGTTGATATACAGCAGCTGTTAATTAGTATAATAATTATATTTGAAGGATGGAGGTCACTATGTATTTTCAGGGCCTCTTACTATTTCCAGTCTTTAACGAGGAAAAAGAAAACCGATACAAAAATGTCCAGAATTTAATTAACTTTCAAACTGAAGGCAGTAGCCATATTTCTTTGTAGCTGTATTTCTTTCTATCTGATGCACCTTCCTCTTTTCATCCCCTTCTGTCTGTCTTTTCCCATTAAAAGAAAATTAAAACGCCACACTTATCAAGACTATAGATTTTCAATATAAATCTTTCCATATGTGTGGCACACAATAGCCTAAGATAGAAAATGGCTCATGCTAATATTTTTGCATTTTCGAAGTGGCTTCAATGCCTCCCCCAACACAGACAGAAGGTACTGGGGAAGCTGTTTTAAGCCAGCTGCAATTATTCTTCTCATTTCACAACAGCAACAGATAGAGCCTACCCAGCTCTCTCGTTTGCATCCTGCTTCCTTTGGAATCATTAGGGATGAAATCAAGCTCGGAATGACACTGGCAGCCAGAGATCAGAGAGGGGATGTTGTGAAAGCCTCAGCCACCAGACACGTGTGTGCATTACCCAGAGCTGTGATGTGGAGGTAGAGGTTGGGGTGAAGTTATTAAAGCTGTCTCAGCACCTCCTGTGCTGTCTGAGAAATGCCAAACCAGAAATTATCTTTTGTGTCATGACAGTTAAAATTAGAGAGAAAAAAAGATCAAAAGCGTACTACATTAAATGTCTCTTATACTGTCTATGGCTGGCAAAGCTCCTCTTGCTGCAAAAAAATTACATTTATTGACTGCAAATAATGTGTGATGCACTGTGTACAGAGAATTAAAAGCAATTTGGATCCTTAACATTCTCTTTCAGAGGAAAGGAGAATATAAAAATGAAAATGGTAAGTCTTCCCTGCATGCATCTTTTCTCCCTGCTATCTTATAATTAATGTTATTTTCGCCTGGTCTGAGCTTTCTTTATGGTCTGACGTCTGTACAGTGCCCATATCTCTCTCCATTGCCAGCTACCATGCAGGGTAAGAGAAAGAAAGGCAAGGAAAATGGTGAATGCATTAATACACACCTATTGCTGATTTAGTTCAGCCTGGAGCTGTGATTGTTTGAAATGGCAGCATCAGAAATACATCCACTCACTCATACATGCAATACTTTCCTTCAGACTGTAGCCTTATTGGGTTTGGTTTTTTCCCTGAAAAATTTCACACACCCTCACATTTAATCACACAATACAAACCCAAAAATGCAATCACCTCTGTGACTTTTACAGAGGCCGAAAAGGGAGAATAAATGGCAAATCAGCATGAATTTCAGAGAGATATGGAAGAATACTTCCATCAGGGCTCTCTGGTGGTGTTATAAACAAAATGATCCTCAAACCACCAGAAAACTGAGCCAAAATTATAACTCTGTGCTTCAGATAAAACCTTGTGAAAAATTAATGGGCAAATGTAAAATTAACAGTGTTCATTTTGAAAATTCTGACGCAAAGGGGCACATCCTTAAAATGTGCCTGCTTGCTTCTCCTTCTCTCAATGTTCAGGAGGTTTTTGGTCCAAGGAATGTGCCCTGGTTTTCCTCTTGTAAAATAAAGCTGGCTGAGTGCTCCCTGATTTGGAGACACTTTTGTAAATCCTTTAAGCAGTTTCAAATTTGGTCGGGTGTCTGGCCCTCTAATCCGTGCTCTCCACATTATTTTAGGCCAGTCTGAGTTCAAGATTGTAATCATGGGGCAGCAACTGCCCTTGTGGTTGTAACACAAGTGGAAAAGGGAGATTGCACATACCCATCAGATGATATGCAGGAAAATGTCTCCATTAAAACCCCACAAGCAAATGAGGTTCTCAGATCTTTTCAGCTTTCCTTGGAAACAGCCAAGCAAAGAGGTGGGAGGCTGGACCAAGAGGGACATGTAGCGCTGAGAGAGGTGGCTGGGGATGTGCCAAGGTTTCCACCAAGATCTTTCTGAGCTTCTGCTGCAGCCTGACCTTGCCTGAGCCTGCTGCTTTAATCCACAAAAGCAGTGCAGTGTCCCTGAGAGGCCACCACAGTAAGGTTGACTCATGTGCTTTCCCCTTTGGCTGCTCACTCATGCAACAGCCACATGCAAAGGGTTTGCTTGTCCTCAAGTAGCCTCCCAAGCACTCTTTAAAAATTAATCCAGTCCACACTGTTGAATGGGGCTGTGCTTCTACCTCTGCAGGAAAAAAAAGAATGGGGAAAGAAAGAAACAATTTGCCTCTTTGAAGCCTGTAAAAAAAAAAAAAGAAAAAAGAAATCCTTTCATCCTCTAGCATGATGTATCATAAGTGACATGGGTTCCTTGCATTAGCATCTGCAGACTATAATTATCCATGTAATATAACAGCTGGGGAGTGTTACTGCGATGCTTTGGGGTGATGGATGCTCTGGGAGGTTAAACAGAGCTTGCTAATAATGGGATCTCAAAGATGCTGCGTGGGCCTCTGTAAAATGGTCCCTTTTCTGCCCTGGAAGGACCACAGGACACTGAGGATCCAGTGTTCTGCCCCTGTCCTACCCTCTGCTCTCTCCAGCTCCAGTGCCTGGAAATCCTGCTGTCCCACAGTTAATTCAGCCACTGTTTCCTGTTGTCTCAGAGGGGTCTTCTTTTCACACTGGGGAGGGAAACCTGCTTTGTCCTTGAGGCACTTCCAGTCCTTTCCCCAGGTTTGCAGAAGGGTCTGGGAGGAGGGAGGGAGGGAGAGAGGGAGGAAGGAATTTCAGAAGGAAGGAAGGAATTTCGGAAGGAAGGAATTTTGGAAGGAATTTCGGAATTTCGGAATTTCGGAATTTCAGAAGGAATTTCGGAAGGAATTGCGGAAGGAAGGAAGGAAGGAAGGAAGGAAGGAATTTCGGAAGGAAGGAATTTCGGAAGGAAGGAATTTCGGAAGGAATTTCGGAAGGAAGGAAGGAAGGAATTTCGGAAGGAATTTCGGAAGGAAGGAAGGAAGGAATTTCGGAAGGAA
>VZTZ01042024.1:686372-779775 GCA_013400955.1 Drymodes brunneopygia | reverse complement strand
AGGAAGGAAGGAAGGAAGGAAGGAAGGAAGGAAGGAAGGAAGGAAGGAAGGAAGGAAGGAAAGCTGTACCTCCAACAGCTGACAGAAAGGAAATCTGGAAATTATAAGAGGAAATCTGGGGTCCAGAGATTCGTTATCCCCTAAATCACCCTCTCTTGCTGCATGTTTACAAACAGACCATGCTGCCATTAATGCAAGTATCACACTGAATTCAAGGCTTTGCTCTCTGTGTGAAATATGAAAAAGAGGAGGAATTTAGAAGCCTCTGCTGCCCTGAGTGCTTGCCATACTGAGCAGCTATTCATCACCTCCACATACGAAGGGCTTAACCTTTGTGAAACCTCAGCAGCACAAACTTGCCAGGATTAAAATATTTAAGCTGAGCTTGCCAGAGCATCTGCAATTTGCACCTCTTGTCACATCCATGGGCTGCATGACAGGTTGGAGAAGGTGTAAGGAGAAGTTGCAGTGACACGGCCAGAATCAGAGTAAGATTAACCACAGGTGTCAGAAATGCCTGTCACCATCGAGGCCACTGGAGGAACGCCCTGCACGTCTGGCCATAGACCCAGAGCACAAACATTTCCAGTTCCCTGAGGTTTACCCCTCACCTCTCTTTTCCCTGGAACAGCCCATGCAGAAGGACTGACTTACATAGTAGTGGGAAGAATGAGGAAGGTTGTGATTCATGCTTTCACAACAAGCACCAGACCTGGCCAGCTGCTCTGGAGAAGGTGTCTGATATCTGCCATTTGTGCCTGATGTGCCCTCTGGATCAGAGGAGTGAGGATAGAAAGGTCTGTCTGATGACAGACTAGTGCAAAGGATGTGATAGAGGGAGGACATCTCTGCCTGACTGATTTGTTTTGGGCTCTGCTTCGATGTCTTCATTCACATTAGTTAAGGCTAAATCAATTCCATTGGAGCAACCTCAGCCTCAAAATCAGCTCCAAGGGCTGGTTTTAGTGAGTAACATGGAAAATTCCTCAGCTTTCCCTGGAATTGAAAACACCAGCAGCGACATCCATTTATTGTGTCTGCTGTTGGGCCACAAATGTCCTTTGTGCAGGAACAAGCAGGACAAGTGAGGATAGCTATTCAAGCACAGTTTTCCCTCCTCAGAACATCCATAGGGTGCCTGTGCTATTCTGGGACAAGAGTCACTCTGTGTCCTCAACTCTGCGTGCCATGGCCTAGGCAGAGAAGGAGGTTTGTCTCTCAGAGCTGAGGAGCGAGTCAAGGACAGGCCCTGGGAGTCACACATCCCAGTTTCCTTACATAACATCCCTGAGAATTTTGAAGTCAGGGGTGCAACTCGAAACCCTGGGAAAATTAATGAGCAATTCCTGTAATGGCCAATTTTTACAGCGCTGGAATTGCAAACTGAGACCTCAGAAGACAAGGGGATCCCAACTGAGCTGGATATCAGTTAAATTAACTTCTCCCCTCAGCCCTGCACTTGCCAAGTTCCTAGATATTTTACCAAGAAAACAAAAATTGGAGCACATGAGTGTTTTCCTTCTAGATTTTGTCTAAGCTAAAGACACTAAGCAAACCTTTAGGGAAAGTTTAGAGAAAAGGAAAATTGGCTCACCCTTCCTGCTTATTGCTTTAATAGGAGGGTTTGCAAGGAAATGAAACTTCAGGATACACCATTTATTCCCAAAGCCCACAGCAAGCTGTCACTCTGTTTTCCCATGGAATTGAGTAAACAGAATACCACTTGGCCTTTAATAAATGAGAAAACAAACTCACAAAGGAGCACTTGATCAGAAGTGACAAGGGCAAGAGCAGAACAATCCAGAGGAATAAATGAAACTTGAAATTCAGTAATAATATTCCCTAAAGATATTGCAAATTCTATTCTGACTATTGCAGAGGTCCCCTGAATACACTGTTCCAGTGCTTGAACTTCCTTCCACAGAAATTCCCACTGCTCCTACTGTTCCAGCTTGCTCAGGATGAGGAAACCATCTTGAAATACAACAGGAAGGTGCATTAAGTTGCTGTTCTTCCCCATTTTCCTTCAAGGTGAGCAGAAATTTGTGCTTTGGGAAGTTTAATTGAAGCTAGCCACATATGGAGAAATGATGGGCTTGCTTGTTTCAGCTCTCCCTGGGGGGATGCCCTTCCCAGATGAATTAAGTTGCCACTGTGTTTCTCTAATGTGCATCTGATGCCTAATGAATTGGGGTGTTATTCCCATTGCACAGAGGTGGATTAAAATCGAGTCCAAGGCCTTTTCATTCATTTTGCTAATTATTCTCTGCATTCATTGCACGCAGATGAAATGATGAAAGCCCCCCTGTTGTGCAGGATTTGGACATTTCACACTTGGAACATAAATTGGACTGATTGTCCTTGCAGCATTATTGTCACATTTGGGAGTGTGGGTGCCAGGAAGCAATAAGCTGTGCACAGCCACATTCCCAGTCTTTCAGCCCTTTGGAATGTGAGGGGAAACCCTTTCTTTGTATGTCCTGCTTCAGTTTCATGTCTAGATCATTTTGGTGCACAAGACCTAGAGCAGAGATAGATTTCCTTTGGATCCTGTTCCTAAAAGTTATTTTCCATTTCCATAGTCCCATACTCACAGAAGTTTCAAACAGAAGGCAAGATGCTGAAATTCTGCAAGTGTCTTCTTTTGGCAGCATCTGCTGGGGAAACAGATGCAGAAAATCTCTTGAAATAGAGAGTTTCTCATACAAATTACAGGCTGCTAAGTGACTTCCAGACATTCCAGTTCATGGTTGATTTGCATGCAGGGAGAAAGTTGGGAGTGTTTTGGATTTCCTGTCTTTTAAGCTATCTGGGTTTGGTGATAGTGTAGGGAAAGTCTTTACTGGTGGGGTGCTGATCCAGATATGCTGTAAGTGCATTGCTTCCTATTTATCTGGCACAGCAAAACCCCTTCTCCATAAGGACAGGACCTCAGGAATATCCAGCAGCACTCCAAATGCCAGATCAGAACTTAACAGTTAATTCTTTAGCCTTTTTCCAACTTCTTTTTCTGTGTCTGTGTGTATGCAAACACACATGAATGTGTGTATGTATGAAGATTTATAATCTCTACCTGCACATCCATCTTACAGATAGCACAGGCAAGCTGATGAGGGATGTTGAATTCTGGCATTGCAGGAGAACAAATCAAAAATGAAATTTGAGGCTGTCAAAAGTACGAGATATTTGTGTGAAGTATTTCCATTTTCGGTAAAAGTTTTGGTGTGTTCACAATAAAAGTTATGTTGTCAAAAGTCTCCCAGCTACGACAAAAGTGAAACTAATGAGGGAGAGTGAGTCTGGCATAACACCAAACAAACTGGAGGCACCTCATACATAAACTCAGAGTCTGATTTTATGCATCTCCCGTGGATGTGTGAAATACATTGGCAGTTTGCTTAGTCAAGTGTCTTGTCTGGCTGATGGCTGCAGCAGCAGCACATGAAAGAGACTATGTAAAATAGGGGACTAAAATTATTCTTCAGCTGTGCTCCAGTAACGAAGACAATGTTGAAAGCAACAACATCTGTGCTGTGTGGCAGAGACAGGATAAAAAATTGCTGTTAACTTCACACACTGTGAAAAACTGGAGTGTGTTAAACAACTGCATTCCCACTTTGTGATAATGTGGCTGTGCCTATATTCTTGACAGGAATAGGCTATAATTCCAGCAGTGGGAAATAAGAAGCAGAAATAAGCCAAATTCCACAGCCTCCTGGAATCTCATAACCATTACCAGGATTGCACAAGACACTGGCTTCAGGGCAATTGCTCCTGGAAAATTTGGGGATGTCCTAGGCAAAAAAAAAACAAACCCAACCAGAAAAACCCCCAACTTATTTAAAAATAGCATCTTCTAATGCTGGAATAGAGGGGCTTGCTTGAGTATTTACCCTTTGACTCATTAGGACTGAGATTTAGGGATAGGTCTCATGTGATTTTGTCCAACTGGCAGAATTGCAGCCCGAATTTTCCCTCATAAGGGGCTTTAAACAAGTTTGGGAGGTAATTGGGGGAAGAAAACTTAATGTGCCCCACACATTCTTAGCACAAGAAGGAGTGTGTTCCTACCAGAACATGACTGGCCCTTGACAGCCACAGGTGTGTACCAGGTGCGCTCATCCTCTTTTCAGAGTGAAGTGGCACCACAGGTTAACCATGGAAACCTTTTAAGAGAGTCCTTTCTCTTTTTTTCTGTGAAGGTAATAGGTTCTGTAGCCTGACTGGGTATAAGCATGCTGACATCAGATTGAAATATTCCAGCTGTTGTATTAAATATGTTTGACTGGAGTGCCTGGAGATTGAGGTATGGCCAAAGCCCTGGTGTTATTTTCCCAGTCAGAATAGCTTGTGGGCATTTTTGACACACAGTGTTCAGATGCTGCTGATGACAGTACTTGGCCAGGGGAAGGTCCAGTGCTCCTGGTTCAGTGTTCAGACCCTGCACATGGCATCCCACACCAATCCCAACTTTCCACAGAGGAACCCGGAATTAAACAGATGTGTGCTGGTTTGTTCACCCTTAATTAGTTTGTATCCTCTGAAGCCATGATGCACTGTAACTCCTTGACCCAACATGAAAGGAGACAAATTGGTTAACTGAGAGAGAGCTGTGCAGTGCCTGCTCTGCCCTCAGGAGCCAGGGCTTCTGCTTCCCCAGCAGGATTGCACCCAAAGGGCTGCTGGGTGAGCACCCAGCTGATCCCTGTGCACCCTCTGGCATCAAGGGCAGGAAATTGTGCCATCACCAATACCCTTCCTCCTCCAACACTCTCTTTTGCCCCTCATTCTTCATCCCCTCTCTATCATACCTAAGATTTGGGAAGTGGAAAGGGAGCTGAGCAAAGGGATTGCTTTGCAGCTTGCACGGGGCTGGAGCAGCTGCTCTTTTATCTCCTAGGCTTGAGAGATTCCTCTTGATGCCCTGCTTGGAGCTGCTGAGCTGTCATTTCTGCTCAGCTCAGCCCTCACTGCTGTGAATTTCAGTGGAAAAAGCTCTTTCCTCAATTTTCTTTTCCTAACAATGCTCACAGCCCTCAGCTCAGGAGGGTCTGGGAGAGTCCTGGTCTCCCCTTGGTGCTGACCCTGCACACAGCCAAGGTACAGCCTTTGCTTTGGTTTTAAACTAAAACCTCCTTTTAAAAATTGGCAAATATTGGAAACATATATTGCAAAAAAAAGAAAGATATATCTAAAGAAATAAAAAGTTTAAAAAAATTATGAAAACCTTTCCTTCCTTTCAGCCTTTTTGGCAGTAAGAATATTGCTCATTCTGTTTTATTTCCTATCAGAGATCTAAGAATTGTAATACCTGTAGTGAACTCCAGCTTGTCTTTGACTCAAAACTGACTGGAATAGCAGAAATGACACTCAGCTGGAAATTCAGTTACTCAGAAAGTAACACCACCAAAGCCCAGCCAAGTCTGCCCTATAGCTCTTCAACAAAGTAGAGCTGGAAGTATTTGAAGAACAGAACAATCCCATGACATTTCTCTTCAGTGTTGCTGCTGGAAGTATCAGTTGCCTTTCAAATATCTTCAAGCATTCCTGAGAACCCTGTGATGCTGAAATGCCCAGGGATTTTCCAGCAAAGCCTTGAGAAATTGAGGCTAAGGCTTCATTTACATTTGTGCCCACCTCAAAGCCCCTTCATCTTTTAATAAGGAAGAATGTTACCTTGGCCTGTTAAAGTGTTCAAATTATGAAATGCCTTGCTTTCATTTTGATTGATATCATATACCAAATTTCGTATTACATTCTCTAGATGACCCTTCCTTGGCAGGAGGGCTGGGCAAGATGAGTCCAGAGGTCTCTTCCAATCCTAACAATTCTCTGATTCTCTGATATAAATTTCTTCAGGTTGAGTAATGTAGAGAGTGAAAGACACATTTTTTCCCATAAGAAAGACAGGGCTTGAAGATTCTTTCTTGGTATAAAGATGACAGAGTGAAGGTTGGTTTGGGGCTTTTTTTCATTAAATAGCTAATTGGTTCCTTATTTTGTTGTGGGATTTGTTGCTCCATTCCCTCATCCTGATGCCTAAATACACAGGCTTCTTTACCCTAATGCTGTTGCCTCATTTGGAGCATAAATCAACCTGTACTTTCTTACCAATTTCCAGCAGTGCATGCTATTACCCCCCATTAATGTCCTGAATAATGAGAAATGGTGGGTATCTTCATAAATTTTTTGCAACATTACAGATGTTAATGAAAGCCAGTGAGTAGGGCAGTGTGTTGGTCAGAGCACAGGCAGCACCTCACATGGTCACTCACAAGCATGTAAGAATTTAGAGCATAGCTGAAAGGGAGTTTAAGTGGCACAATTCTGCTCTTGTGCATGCAAAGTACGTTTTAGCAGCTTTTGCCTTGGCTACCACACATGTCTGGTAGCCGGATGCTGAGAGAGTGGCAAATGCAAACTGCACAGCAAAGCCATGAGGGAGTGCTCAACGAGCATTTTCTAAGTGAACAGCACAAATAAAATTACAAGAAGGAACCGCGGTTGCTCCGACACAAAGCCCCATCTCACCACCACACAGAGCCCCCATTAGCCATCCTCCTTCCTTCTTTTTTCTTTCACCCCCTGTTTTTAATAACTGTAAGAGATGAGATGCTGTGTGCTGATCCATCTCTGCGTGGTTGTAATATAGAATAGATTCCAAAGGGACTTCATAAACCCACATTATATTAAAATATTCTACCCAGTACAGCCTTGTTTGTTCTGTTTCTTTTCCTGTGGAAATGCACCTTATGTAAAGATGATGTCTATCTGTTTTCATCTTGTTCCCAGACCTTAGATTAGATTATGCACCCACTGGTAAATATGGTCTAAAGCTGTCAAGGGTGGAGCTCCAAAGACCCATAATGTTCTCATGTGTTGTGAAAGAGATGACATTTAAAAAAGAAGTCTAATTTAGTGTAACTTCAGGTATGACACTACACAGAGAATTCACAATCCCAGACTGCATTTTCTTGGACCTCAAAGTCACTCCACCACAAGACTCAAATCTGTAGGACAAGTGTTCACATTAATTCCATCAAACACTTGGACAGGCAAATTCAGAAACAACGTGGAGCTGAAACATACCATAGAAATCTTTCCTGAAAAGTTGGTGCTGTGCTTATCCTACTCTTTGCTTCCTATGGTAAAAGATATATGCATGCAATATATGTTAGCAATAAACCCCAAAAAAATCCATTTAATTCCTGGTGGAGTGGTAGAATGAGGCAGTAAAAAGGCTAAAATAATTTTCCATTTTTGTTGCCCAGCATCCACAGAACAGTTTATTGAGATGGTGAGACTTTCAAAGAACAAGACTCATGCAAGGCAGAGTATTTTTGAAAGCTGTAATCATATAGGGGGTACCTAATCATACATGATTATCTAGCCTGGGTAGGGAATTGAGTAAGGTCAGGGAAGATCAACAGAGTTCTTCCTTCTTCTGAGTTGTCGCCATTGGAATTAACTTTAGATCAAGCCATGATATGTTGTTCAGTCTAAATTAAAATGAACTAAATCATAACAGGTTTGGGAGTTTACACAGAAAGCAAGGACATGAGTCAGCAAAAACACCTGGACAGGAAAACTCATTTAATTGTATCACTGCTTGGAAAACTATCAGGATATTTGGGGATGGGGGAGGGAAACCAAAGCAGGATTTCAAGATAAATCACCGCATAAAGAAAACAGAAAGCTGTAAAGCCTTGTAGAAATGTAGACTCCAGAATTCTGTCTTGAAATGTATGGATCTATTACTTGTTTCCACACCCACTGAAGAGAAAGGAGGCTCTTTGTCTGTTGGATGGAAGATGGAGCATATGAAGTTTTTTTCATGGATTCTCTCTTTTTTGCTTTTAACCTTCCCCAAAGATAAGCTCTAGCAACTGAGGGTTTCTATGCTGGCCTTTTTCAAGCTTGGTTAGGACAACTGAAGGCTTGTGAGATGTGGAGAATAATCTGCAGGAAGGCTTGAGTGGTGTAAAAATAACAGTAAAAGCAGTAGCAGTAAATTTAGGAAAAAACCCTTTAATCTAAACTCACAGTGAATGCAATTAGTTTTCAGGCTTTGCTCTGCCAGCTTGGATTTGTGTTTGCTTGATAAATATATTCCTCCTTCTGGAGCATTTGGTAAATGCTTGTTTCCTTAAAGTTTTCTTTATCCAAGAACTATAGTGGTTAGAAAAAGGCTGTCATGAACTGAACTGTGCAAAGTGACTTGTGCGTGATAACCGAAGTCTCCTGTAGGCAGCTGAAAATAATTTCTTAAAGTGTAAAATTAAAAAAATAAAAACGATGATATTTCTAAGGCACTTTAAAAAATAACTCAGTGCTTCTCTGTGTAAATCTAGATTATTTCTATAGCTGGTGGAAAACAATCTAAGGGTTGCTCACTCTGTAGTTCTTCCACAGGTAAAACTGCGGCTTTGTTTTCATCCAAAGCCTGCTCTTGGTACACACATCTGGGTTCAGGCAGCATCCTAACTGATGTTCCCTGGGTGGAATGGGTGTGATAAGTGAGATGGACAGATATGGAATTCCTGAACTGCAGCCATGGAGAGGAATTTTATCAGCCCCCTCTGAAGCATGTCACTTGTAGCAGTGTGCACACAAGGTTATCTGGTGGGAAGGCTGATACCCCTGTGGAGTGCATTGCTGTCTGGTGGGGCTGTGCAGGGGGGCAGTTTTAGTCTGCACTGATGGCTACAGTGGAGCCCTTCATGTGGGCCCTTCCTGTGATCACCAGTGACCTCTGGCCCTGCTTGCTTGGGGACAGCTGCAGTTTGGGGGCAGGGGAAGGGAAATCATGACTGATACTCCATGTCTCATGTACTGCAGTGTATGCACTTCTCGAGGGCTCACAGCTCAGTGAAAGGCCTTGGCTCTGCAATTAAATCCCTGAAAAAAAGGAGTGGAGAGGGGACAGGGCGATGCTGAAAATGCAGAATGTTTCTCGCAGTCTGTAAATCATAAAACAAGCATCATGACAAAAGCTTAATGAGGCTCAAAAGACACAAAACTGTGTCTTCAACTGAAAATAAAAAATAACCTGAGAATGGGGAGAAATTGATGATAGTGATAACCTCACTTCAGGAAGATGCTCACAACTGTACTTTTCAGAAGGGCGAAGGGGAGGTACTAAGCTGCAGTCCCCAATTTATGAGTTGCAAATATAAGAAGCCAGGGAGAAAAACATCTTAGTGAGAATCCAAGAGCACCTGCCATGCTGCAGGTACCTGTGCATCACACAGACACCTGCTAAGGCAGGTGGAAAGAAAAGCCCAAGAGCAAACCAAAATTTGTTTCATACGCTTCCCCACGAGGATCAAGGAGAGATCCAGCTCCTCAGTTCGGAGCCTTGTACAGCCATTCATACTCTCTTCATAGCAGAAATGTGCTGACAGATGGATCAGGAAAAATGGAATATATTATAGCGCTGAATAAGCTCACGGGCTGAGCACTGGGTTTGATCTGATGAATGCAAGACCAGCTCTTAATGCAGATGAGAATACTGATTATGCCCTGATTACCATGCTTCAGTGTTTCAGAGCACAGATATGTCTGCACCCAGCTGAAGTTTGAAATAAATAATGAAACTCAAAGGGCTTTTTGGCCTTCTGTAAAGGATGTCCATGTTTTATTTTTCAGGGCTGGAATCCTTCTAGAAAAGGAGGGGAAAATCAAGACATAAATGCCTTGATTCAGTTAAAAGCCATTTACTTGCTTCCATTCTTGTTAAGTCTTCCTGGAACTAATGTTTCCTTCCCTCCAACAGGGAAGCACTCCAAATGTGTTCTGCTTTTTTGTATGTTAATGGCTGGAGTTTAAGTTGGAAATTGCTCCACTATCAATTATGCGAGCTGACTTGAGCAAGGAGACAAAGGCACTGAATACCAAATAACTGCCTGGCTGGAAAGGGGGAGGAGGGGTGGGCGCAGCCTCTGGAAGGCAGGGAGCATTTATGGAAGTGCACCCTAAGTTTTGTTTTTGAGTTATTGAAGGAGTCAGATCAGTTTTGGAGAGCAGGAGCTGGTCCTGAGCCATCCTGGGGGCCGGAGGAGCTGAAATAGGGATCCTGCAGATCCAGGTGCTTTGTCCCTGCTGTGTGTGCTGGCCACCCCTGCTCGCCTTCAGAGGGGCAAGGTGAGAGTGACTCTAGCTCCATTTAACACATTTAGTGACAAAATCAGGAAAACCACTTGCTTCAGTAATTTACTTGTGCTTTGTAGAGAGATTGCTTTACCCTGAGACGCTCTCAGGCACAGGGATTGGGAGGCCTGGCATGAATTTCCTTCCCCCCTGTGCAGAAAGCTGCACTGGCATGGGTGCTGTGATTTAAACACTCTGCATGGCCAGGGTGACAGGACTGATAGCCTGATGTGTGCCTTTAAGCTGTTATGGTGTCTGAAAGCCACAGACCATTAGCCAGGTGACACTTGGTGCCTAGATACTGCCGTGATTGATGCTCTAATAAATACCTGAGAGGGAAGGGCAGGACAGAGGGAGGGGATGGGCTCATGGAAATGACCTTATCCCAAGAGTGGCCAAATACCCGTGGTGGCCATAAAAACTGAGGACAGTAAAGAAAAAAAAATTAATTTGTATTCAGCTGAGGAGCTGGCTCTGTAAAAAGAGGAATTAATAAAGTAGAAGCTCCCTGTTTTTCATTTTAACATCAATATATTAAGCAGCTGATAAAATCCAGTATAGAAGGAAGTGCTTTCCTTTTGCATATGGAGTGTCTTCAGTGCATAAAGAAGAAAGCCTGTCTGGGGCTTAAGGTGTGAGCATGGGACTCTGGATGCAATTAACTTCTCCCTGTAGACTTTTTTATGTCACCCTGGTAGAGCCATATATCATCTCTGTTCCCCTTTCTAAGGGTAATTTACCCATTATGGAGGGACTGAGAGTAGAAATGTCATTATTAATGCTCAAAGTGCATTGGCCACCATAATGAATTCAAGTACTGTACTAGGAGAAGACACTTGAGTTACTCAGAGAAGAGGACAAAACAGTGTTTGTCTGTGTCATGCTGGTTCTGTGCAAGGAATTCAATATTAACGGCCACCAGGCACTCCAAAAAATGCCATTTGTTACCAGGAATGCAAGGACAGGGCTTCTGCTGACTTCCTCTGTGCTGGTGTGTCCTTGCTGTGAGGAAACAGCCTGGGACTGAGGGGATTTCAACAGCTTCTCCTTGAAAAATTGTAACTGCTTGACTCCTCTTTTCTCCCACAGCCTGGGAAGGGAAACTTTAGAAAGGGGTTTGCAAGGAAACAGCAGGGTGTTGTTCAGCACACATGGTTAGTCTCAGCTTGAGAATGGAGGATTTGGGCTGTCTCAACTCTAAATAATGAAGTGGAATTGAGTGGCACACTGAGGCTGTCTGCCACAAGCAGAATGAAAATTGAATGCCGTGGCTCCTCTTCTGCCAAACTCCAGAGAAATGAATGACTGAGGCCAGGCTTGGCCAGGCCAGGCTGTCTTTAGTGATAAGTGGTCATGAATTCAGTGTTTCTTCTTCACCCTGCCCTTTCCAGACCATCTGTCCAATGGGGCAAGAAATACCTTTCTTTAATAAAGGGTTCTGCAAAACTTTTACTGCTTGATAAAGGCAGTTACTGTCGACACATCGTGTCACAGGAACTTGGTGCATCTAAGGGGAATGTGATGCTGTTTATCAAGTATAAAAGGTTCACTCTTGTGGTATCCTGGCCAAAATATGCCATTTTAAGGATGGCTTGCTGCCACTGAACAGCTGGGAATACTGGGAAGCCAAATCACCTGTTCCACTCTTGGCTGCTCTGTTGCATGTTGTTACCAGACACGTGCGCTCAGAAGTGACTTGATTTGTTTCAGGTGTCATTAATAGGGGAGAGGAATGTGAAAGGGCTCATGTTCCTAAAACTTTTATTTTATAGAAGATTAAATACTTAATTCATAATACTGCTTTGGGACTTGTCTTTTAGGCATGTGTGTATATCCTGACTTTTTTAATTGCTGTGTATTTCTGTGGAAGTAATTCATGTTCTGCATTTTGTGACAGTGCCTTTCACCAAGTTTTGGATTTCTACTCTGATCAATTCTACCTTAAGTGCACAAGTGGCTTTCTTTAGCATGTCCACATGACGGTCTTGATTGTAAAATAGAGTTTTGGGGGATTTTTCTCCCATCCAGATTTGGTAAGTAAGACAAAAGGAAGGAATGTTGTAACTGCACTATAGATTTTTTATTTCTTTTTTCCCCAGGCAGATGTATCCTTTTTGTGGTTTAGTAAGAGACATAGCGGTTTTCATGTGGACTGTAATCTAGATGGTTTTATCTGGTCTTGAAGACATCTGTTTGAGTTTGTCAGCTGCATGTCACAGTTACTTGCTGCTTTATTTCTGTCAGCTGTTTTAAGATATAGATATTGCTCAGATGCTGTCTCTGACTGAACCTTGGACTTGAGCTTTTTGCTCTTTCTGTGCTGATTATTTCCTCTTCCACTGCCAAATTGTCTTAATTTAGGTAAGTTATTATCAGCAAAAAGCTTCCCTGAGTTTATTAACAGCCATTTGTCCAGGTAATCTGTTTTTCGGGTTAGTAGTTAGGGAAATTGTATCCTGCTGTGTCCAAGCAGCTTCTGCTGGTTTTTAAAATGGAATATTTCAACCTCATCTTTGGCCAAGGTCAGTATTTCATGGGACATGAGTCATTTAGATACTGCCACAGGTCACCTAGAATTTACTAATCTGGGACCAGCAGCACTCCAAAGGGCCTGTGAGAGGAGCTTTGAGCACTTATGGATTATGGTCTAAGGGGATAGAGAGCTAATCCTGCCATAAACAAGGAGACAATCTGTGTATAATGTCCTGCAATTAGCTGGCATGACTAGTCATAAAAACAGTTCATAGAGGGCTCACATGGCTTCTGTGGCAGACAGGCACATTCTCTGTAGTGCAGAGAGATTATATAATGTACATCTCTATGTGCTGCAGAGGAAAGAGTGAGAGAGTCAGCTCAAGGACAGCTTTTCCACAACTTCTGTGGGCTCCACGTGCATCTCACAGCTCCACTGCAGCTGCACCCAGGTCAGGCTAGAGATATCCAGGGGGTTTATGCTCTGCAGGGGATGCAGATGGGATACCCACACTGTCCTCAGGCTCACATCAGCACAGATGAAGCCAAAGTCATCTATTTTTAAGGAGGAGATTCCTGAAAACACCAGAGAGTCTCATGAATGATCACGCTGGGGAGTTTCCATAACGTGTGAAATACGAGATTTGGAATCCCCAGTTCTACAGCTTGAAATGCAGAGGAGGCTAAATGGTGAAGCAACCCTATTTAATTTTACATTTAATTTTAGCTGAGTGTTGGCTTCTTTCCTCACCAACTTGCCAGAAAAACTGCAGGGTAATTTTCTGTTTATCTCAAAGGCACCAGCCAAACCCAGACTGAACTTTTCTTGTGCAGAGGAGAAACGCTGCTGATCAAAGGCCAAATTTGAACATGATTATTTTCCTCTTATGGCTGAGTGGTACTAATCATGTAGACTGTAGTTATGGGGAAGAAAAAAAATCCAGAGAGACCTAAATTTGCTCTCAGTAGATTATTTTACAATCCAAGGGTTTCTCTTTGCTTTGTAGTGACAGTAAGACATTGCACAGTGGAAAGAGGGTGTTGGCCACAAAGGGACTACTGATGTGTCAGGTCTCCCAACCCAAATTTCCTGCATTCCCTGCTTAGCCAACAAAATTTAGGTTCCTACCTGGGCTGGTAGAGCTGTTGATTTAGGGAACCCAAATGCAAAAGAAGATTTTTTTGCTGTGAAATAGGTTACATTTCTCTCGGTCTTGCAGCAGCCTGGGATTTTCTATGTGTATAATCCATGGTCAAGGCCATGGATGCAATCAGCTTCATCAGGTCCACATAAATGTTGTCAGATAATTAAACATGTCATGAACTACTATAATTTTAATTAACCTATCGCTTAATTTATATACGTGGCTTCTAAGAAAATGTTAGGTTTTAAAGGTTATTAAGGAGGTATTACTTCTGCTCTAAAAATGTGTTGCCTAACTGAATTTCATGACTGGGAATTAAAGCAGTAGGGATGTGATTGGGAGGTTTTTTGGTGGTTTGGATATTTTTGTTGCTTTTTTCTTGGTTTGTGGGGCGTTTTTTTGTATTTTCCAATTGCTTAGTAATCTTTTGCAGTTGTGCTCTATTTAGGGTAGTACAGACCATGGTTAATGGACTTTAGCTCCAGATTTAAGTTCCTCTAAAGGCACCTCAGTTTCTTTAAAGGTTTAGAAACCACCAGTAGCCAGTACAGAGTAAGGTGGTCCTAAACAAAGATTAAATGAATGTTTTTTCTTCCTCTGGTGTTGCCAATTGAGTAAAACTGAAACACTGCATATCTTGTGCAGATGGAGAGGAAACAAATGTGTTTTCTGTTGTTTTATGTGCCCAGTGCTGTTTTACAGCTCAGAAAAGATAGCTTAATTGAGAGTGTCTGTGCATGGCACTCCCTGTGTTTAGTGTTTTGCCAGCTTGCAGGAAGGAACCGTGGTTTCTTGCCAGATCAAACATCACAGCAGAATATATGCTTCCCTAAACACAAACTGTATCATGTTTTCTTGGCCTCCACCACCAAAAAAAAAGAGCGTGCACTCCCTACCACTAGAAATGTTGGCATCACAGCGGCCTTGCCTGTGAGGACTGGCTTTTATTAGGTCTAGCTGGTGAGTTGCATTTTCTGTGATGGGCAAGGCTGTAAAATCTCTGCCAGCCACAAGGCCTGCTGGCACTGCCTGCAATCCACTGGCTCCCCATGTGATGTGTGTGTGTCACTCACACAGTGGTCACAAAATCCCTGCAGATTTCCGTGCCAGCCCAGCATCACCTGGGTGAGGTGGGGCTGACCAGCTGTGCCTGCCTGATCCATGTTGGTGTGGAAGGAGCAACCATCAGCAGCAATCCAAGGAATCCTGCAGCAGGAACATCACCTTCAGTCAGCACGGGGACATCTGGCAGCATGGCACTAGGAGGAAAATAACACCAATCCAAATTAAACATTTTACACTCTTGATTTCATTGCAAGCTGCTGCTGCTCAGTAGCACTGAGGAATCTGTGCTCTCTCTGTTGATGCTGGTGACAGAAATACCAACAAAATAACTGCAATGTGCAAGCCAACCTTTGCTGCCATGGCATTATTTCCAATGAAGGCTTTCCATAGACCATAAATAGGCTCCAGGTCCTGTGGTGCTGTTCAGTTTCTGTCCCATCACCACACACACCTGCAGGTGAGCCAGCATGGGACTCCTCATGACACCACAACCTCAGCAAGTGGTTTTATCTGTCCACAGGATGCAGAGTGCTCTGAATCTTCAAGGTGCTCTAAACAGCTGTGAACTGTGAATGTGATGACACAGCTATGGACCAACACTTGAGGTCAATTTTAGATAGAGAATTTTGGCTGGCCCTGAGTGCTGGTGGGCTGGTAGGTCTGGTTTGGATCTCTCTGTACCTACAGAGGATATTTTGACTCTACTCACAGCTGTAGGACACAGCCACTGAAACCCACAGCGCATATGTGAGGTGGCACAGTATGTTCCATGCCAGATCTTTTGTTGCTGGTCCAGCCCTCTCTGTTAATGGACTTATTGGTGTTGATGGATGTGACTCAGACTTGGGAGGGAGTTTTAATGTATTTAACTGTATTCCAGAGCTGTTGGGCTGCCTCCTTAACACACACTGACTTTTTATCCCCCTTTCCTCATGGAATCTGTCCTGCAGCCTGGATATATCCTCTGCAAGTGGGTCTCCAAGGGCTGTTACTGGTGTGGGTAAATATGGCAGAATAAACCCTCTTTATTTTTGCATACTCCATCCCTCAAATCTTTAAAGTTGGAATCTGAAGTTTCCACCCCAGCTGGCTTTCATGCTTTTCTCAAAGAGAGTTTTGCCAAAATACCAACAATGGCCTCAACTGTTTGTTGGTTTGGCACAGCTGTGTTCACAGTGGTCTTCACAAAATAACTGCAATATTTAGAGAAATGCACAAGAAATTTGAGACTATTAATTGTTAAATATTTTTGCACAAAGCATGACATTAAAAAGATTTTCCTCTGTTTTTTCTGTTTAGCAACTGTGGGAATTTCCAGTCTTAAGTGACAGTTTCTCTTATTACTGTGTGGAAAAAAATAATTTTGTAAGTCAGCAAAGCCAGTCAAAACTCCTATTTTAGCAGTTTTAACAATAGAAAAATTATTTTGGTCAACCCTGAAGTTTCATAGAAACTAAAAAGGACTTTCTTATTGCAAAACTGCAAGGTCATTCAAGTGGAAAGCATCCTGATCCTGTGTAGCCAAGCTGGACTGGCAACTAGAGGGGAAAAAAGAACAAATCATCCATAGCAGGGGTCCTCACACCCAGCCAAAATATGTTTGCCCCAAAACTTCCTCTTCTTGACCCTATTGTTGTCCCCCTGCAAGCCTCAGGCTTCTCAGCTGGGAATTGTTTGTATTTCAGCATCATTGAAACCCAGTGCAGATCCATCTCTTCCACTCTCTGCAAGCTGTGAGCTTTCCTTTCCAGAGGGTTTGGTTCCCTTTGTGCCGAGCGAAGCCGTGCTGGATTGCTCCTCCCAGGTGAGATCCTGCACCAGACTGGGATGGTTTCTCATCTTTTCACTGACCATCATGCTCTCACTCAGCCCTGCAGGTACTTATCTTGCTCCTGACAGCCCCCCGAGCCTCGCCAAGCTGTGCTGACTGGGCATCCTCGCCCGTGCAAATAGGGGAAAAGTCATTAGTTTCTTAGGCACACCTCAGTCTGGCTAATTAGGCTTGTGCCACAGACTGGAGGGCTGTTAATTGGTCATTTCTAATCAGCGGCTGCCAGGGGAGGGCTCAGTAATGATAGGACATAAAACCAGAACCTTATCCTGGGTTTGGGGGCTTGCAGCTGTAACTGCTGCAGCAAGCTGGAACGGAATGGCAAGTTATTTAAAAGAAATATTTTAAATACGTGGAAAGGTCACTTGAAGGAATTTGACTGAACTGTAAGCTGCCACTCCAGGGAACAGAAGGAAAATGACCTCCTTTGCTGTGGAGACTGAAATATTGCCAAGCCTTGAAATATTCAGATGATTGGTCAGCTGCCAAAAACTTGCTATTCATGAAATGCCTGGTGTACACAAGCTTGTAGGGCTATTACAGATCTTAATGAGCTACAATAGGGACTTCTGCTTCACAAAAGGCAGAGGAAGCAGCTTGTCCTACCAGATCCTCTGTTTCTGTCCTGTTCTACAAGCCTGGGACCAGAGAGCCAAGTGCTTTCCTCTGGTGGGAGTGAGCTCAAAGCGAGCCCAGGAAGGTGTTTGCCATGCAGGCAAGCTCTCAGCCACGGAGCTCATTAGATGACTTGATTAGATTTTTGCCGGAGCTCCCGTGGGCCTGGAGTCATCCTGGTTTAAAGCCATTCTTTGGCTGCTCAGTCTTGAATTGGTGATCAATGCAGCCCCAGCATCTGTCAGTCCCCAGTCCCGACTCTGCTGCTTCTGCTCATCTCAATGAGGCTGCAAAGCACTTGATTAGATGGAGACTCATGCCCTGCTGCTCTTTCTCTCACTCCTGGTTTACTCAGCTAAGGAGCTCCCTGCTTTACCAGCAATTGCAAGGCAAGCACTGCTAAGAAGCCACTTGCTTTCCAGAAACCAGGCTCTGCTCCATGAATTCCCACTCACACGCTCTGTGATCACCACAGCTAAAAAAACTGCTTTTATTTTTGGTTTTTCATACAAGTTTGATTTGTTTCTCTGTAAGAATTTGCATTTTAACCTTTGTTTTTCTGGCGTGAAATTGAGAAATGCAGGTGACCCCCGATCAGATGCTCAAACCATTCCACTCTCACTATTGAAAAGTCCTTGTCTGAATTTTTGCTGTTTTCTGCTCATTAAACCAATTCTGAAAAAGCCAGAAATCTGTCTGATAGTTATGGTAGAAGATGTTTTTTCCTTTTTTTTTTTTTTTTGGAGAGGGAAACCAAATGAAAACTTGAGACTTTCAGGGACTGAAGGCTGGCTTTCCCAAACATACAAAAGAGCTACTGATTTTTTTGGTCGCCATTTCTAGTTTTCACAAGAACTAGATGCTGTTCTCACCATGCTGCATGAATTGGTCTGCAAAGCTTCCAGCAAGATCCAACGAAAAAAAGAAAAAGCTATTCTTCATACAACTTAGTAGTTTCTAGCATCTTCCTTGCCAAAAATTTGGAAAACAATATAAAATTCAATAAGAATTTATTGAACTGTGTAGGAGGAATGAAGTACCTCCAGAATTATATTATATCAGACTGTTTCACCAAAGGAACATCAATTTGTAAGCATAAAATTAATAGAAAAAACCCTTAGTTTGCTGAAAATGTTTCAGTGAACTTTCCCACGAGTCCTGTGTGCTGCACATCTGCTGTGTAATGTCCATTTTAACGATGTGTCAGAGGCTAAAATCTGCTTTCTTATATTGTTTTAAATATATCACTGATGCACTATTGACTGCTAACAGAGCAGTCAGCTGCTCTGGATTCCTGCAAGGGAGTGAAACTGCTGTGTGGGACTGCATTTCCAGTTTTCCAAGCAGGGGTGACTTTTGCAGGACTTTGGAGGTGTCCCTGCCCATGGCAGAGGGTTGGAACCAGATTATCTTTGAGGTCCCTTCCAACCCAAAGTGCTCTGTGATTTTTTTGAAATAATTGTCAATATTTATTTAGAGCAGATCTCAAGCCTCTAGGGCTTCAGCCCAGATTTTTAAGGAAGTATCAGTTCAATCTTCTGGAAAAGGTGATGTGTGTTTGTGATTGAATTCTGCCCAAGCAGCATGTGCAGGTACCTGGATTTGTGCTGTAAAGCTGCAGCAGAAAGTCCCTCTGAGATACCAAAGGGTACACTTGGTGTCTCCACCCCACTGCATTTCTCTTCCTGGCCCTGCAACACTTTTCCTTTGAAGGAAGCAACTTAAATTAAGCTGTTCTGAAGGCTGGCTTTCCCAGCTGCCCGGCCTGATGCTAATTTTGGAACAGAGCAGCCCGAAGGGTCAGAACCGCCCCTCCATCCCTCCATCCGTCCCTCCCTGTCTCCCTCCGAGCGCAGGGGGATGCGCCGGGCTCCGGCTGACCTCTAGCGGTAATGGGGAGGCTGGAGCGAGCCCTGGGGGTTGCCTGCAGCTTCGAGGGGCAGCTCCTTCCTTTCCAGGCTTGCCCTGTGCCTTGCTGCTACAAAACCCTCCAAGAGAGGAGGAAAAAACACCTGTATTCAGGTTTTATATGAACATGATACAGGTTATATCGTGGGAGACTCCAATCATCTCATTTTGAGGCTGTGGTTCCTGCTGGTAGCATCTGAATGGCTCAAAGTCAACCCCAGCCCCGAGCTGAGCTGTGAATTTGGGCATGAACCAACCTGAGCAAATGTGCTTCCTCATCATCCTAAAGATGGGAAATCTGCCCCTTTGTTGCTTTCACAAAGAGCCCCTGGGTTTAAGAGGAAAAAAAAAAAAATATTTGGGAGATGCACTCAGGGGCCAGGAAGAAAAGAAGTGAAGGGAGAGTAGAAAATAAAAATCCCCCTTCTGTAACTTTTGTCTTTGACAGGTATAGTCAGTAAATACCCTCTGGCAAATCTTTGAAATGCAACTTTTTATCATCGAGTTAATTACTTAGTTCTAAAAATCTCCTCTCTTTCTAAGGATATGTCTATTTAAAGTGATGATGTTGAGAGAAAATGAGTTCCAAACCTTTTAATGTAGCTACAATTAATAGGTGCACATGAAGACTGTGCAGCCATAAAAAGAGCAGTGTAAAGTTTCTGCTTGGATACTTTGGGACCGGAATAAGACGATGAAGTTCCATTTCAGATTTAGGGGAAAATGAAAATTTAGAACTTCTTTCTTGGTGCTGCGAAGTTGGTTCTGCTTAATTGCACAACAAAGTTATTTGTAGCTGGGACAACCACACAGAGCAATAATAAATGACTCCTTTTAGGACTTTTGGAGCCAATTAAGACTTTAACATAAGTCAGAAGAGGTTCAGGGGGGGGAAAGTCAGACCTCAGAAGCCGCCACCTTCTGCTGTCAGGGGAGAGCTGGCAAAAACTCACGTTTCTCATTTGGAGAGATTGGTTCATTCTGCCACACGCAGGGCTCCTGAACACTTCAGCTGCAGTTACCTGCACATAAAAGAAAGTTACTAATGTGGAGAAGGATTTAAATATCTAAGTCTCTTTAACATAATCTCCATTAATTTTTATGGATTAAGGAATTCTCTGTGTTAAAGCAGTCGCGGAGGCTTTTGAACTCCCGCTCTACTAATTGGTGGAGAGAAAATAATTCCTTTGTATGTCCAGATAACTGTGGACTGCTAAAAAATTAAGAAATTACAGTAAAAGCTCTGCCTGAGGTATTATTTACTGGCCTCCTTTGATAGATGTGTACCAAGCACTGAAGAATAAAGGGGAAAGATTACCTGGGAATGGTTCACAGACATTAAACATACAAATTGCTGGATTGTGCCAGTGTCCCTGTTTGATGTGCTCAAAGGGAAATGAGATGTTGCTCAGTAACATCTCGGGGTACTGCAGGGGCTGGAAGTGTCCACAGACCCCCTTTCCCTCTTCTGTAATTCCATTAAGCTCTTCGATGGTGAATTGGGAAATGATATCTGGGTTTGCTTTGCCTTATCATGGCTGTGCTGCTGCTGCTGCCAACAGCAGCGTGGAACAAATGCTGAGCCAGCAGCTGGCACTCTCTCAAATACATATGTTTTTATCTGTCTAAAAACAGCCACTCAGAATTCGTGCTTTTCAGGATCAGGAAGGTCCTCTCTCTGGGATTTGTTTAAGATAGTATATTTTTGTTGTAACCACACATTCTTTGTGCTGCTCTGCCTCTCCAGTTGGAGCCTTCTGGCCCCTTCCTCTTGTTTATTGAAGCAAATTTCACAGACATCTTATGGAAACATGTGCTGCTTTCTTTTCATGCTTTCACTTGGAGTGAAATCCATTCCCACACAGAAACTCTGTTGTCTAATTGATGCTTAAAGATACCCTTAACAGGGAATCCAACCATGCCTTGGCATGGAATAAATCCTCTGTCTCCACAGCTTTGTGGTGGACCTGGCAGTGCTGGGTTAATGATTGGGCTCAATCCTAGAGGTCTTTTCCAACTTTAATTATTGATTCTGGGAATAGCACAGATCCTTCTGTTCAGTCTTGGGTGATGCCATATGGACTCCTCAGCCCCTTCCCTCTAAATAGTACATTTTAAATTGACATTTTTGCCTGCTTATACAGCCAGTGAAAGCTGTGCTTTCTCTGGATGTCAAAAGTCAAAATCCTTTCATGAATTGGTGCAATGGCTCTAAATTGGCATAGGAAATATCCTTAATGCTTTTCCTCTGGTACCTAGGGAATTTAAGGGGACAGGGGATGGTCAGGTTCAGCACAACAAACGAGAACAAATTGTTTCTGTCTGAAACTACTGATGGCACACTGGACCCAGGAACTGGACATTTGTCTCACAGTCACATATGGATTATTAACACTGTGATGTTTAATTAGCGTTTAATTAGTGGCCTTTCCTGTCAGCTCTGTAATGAAGAACCAGGATTTCTGCTTCCAGTGTTGTGGCACAGGCTGCTGCAGGGAAATAAGCAAAATAACAATGTGCTATGACTTGACCTAGTACGATATGGCACAACTGACTATCACCAATATCTGTACCAAGGCTGCTCCCTCTGCCCACTCTCAGCACCTACACAGAGCCCAATATCATATCCCTTTTTCATTTTAAACAAGTTTTCAAGGCTTAAGCAAAAGAAGGAAAACAAACTTATTTATAAGAGGATGGGATACCTTAAAAAAAGAAAGCAACAAACGATGTTGTTTATATTGACTAAATGACAGTCACAAATTAAGCAGAACATTTTATCTATGTTAAATTATCTGTTAACTTTGGTTGCGGGTGCTGTAGTTGCAGGCACTTTTGAATTTCCTGGGGTGTGGAAAGTTCTGATTAAAGGTTCCATAATAAAACCCCTTTGCCATGTTTTCAAGCCCGTTTTTTTCTTGCCTTTTTGGGAAATGGTTTTTCTCCATTCATCCTTAGAACCCTTTTCAGAAATTCCCTTGTGGTCAAGTCAATACTTTAAGACTAAACAACAGAATAGCCAGGCATGTAGCTGCTTTTGTAAATTAAAGCAGCTTTAATTTTTGTCATAATATTTTTTTTAAATGCAACTGTAGCCTGGAGCTCCACTAATGAAGTCAGCCAAAATATTTTAATAGGGTTAGCAGCTTTGCTCCTATTGTCTTTAGCTGGCTTTGCTCTAGCTGTGGGGTGGACAAAAGGCTAATACTGTATCAGCAGGGAACTGATGCAACCTCCTAAAGCAGTGCTCTTCCCCTGTATTTCACCCATGTTCAGCCTAAAATATTTTAAGGTTGATATTTTTGGTAGGCTCTTTCCCCAAAATATGTAATGTGAAAGGCTGTTAGTGCTTATCCAAGGAACAATTGAGAGCTTCCCCCCAAACTGCTTTAAATGACGCCTCCAGGGAAACAATTTTTTTGCACAGAAAAACCAGATAACCTAAATGGAATTTGTAGAAAAGCTGTGGGGATCTTCAGGAAGGATGGAAAGACTTACCAATGCAGAGTGTTATGGTTTAGGGGAGCAATAACTAAGGAAAGACACAATTGTTCCACAAAGAGTGGAAAGAGATAAAGGCTGAGCAAGCAGAGCTTTTTGTAGGGGGACCAAGTCAAGGGAGCAACACTCTTGGGTTATACCAGCAGTTACTTCTTTGACACAAAGACTTGAAGGTGAGATGAAAATATTTATGTGAAATTTGAGCACTTTACTGGGATCCTGAGGCTCAGGACTTTACGTGGGTGGTGTAAAGCTACATCAGAGCTGTGCAAGGTGCTGTGGCATTTGTCATCCTCCGTGACAAAGACATGATGGGCAAAAATTTTATTCAAAATGTGGCGTCTTAATTTGTGAAAATATAATCTTTTATCTGTGAATTCATTGTTTCCTTTAGATGTTCTCTGAACTTTGCCATTTTATGAGGAAAAATCTTACTGCTGGTTACAGGAGAAGGTCTGGAGTTAAGCAGCCGTGTTCTTCTGGTTAGTTTTTTTCCCCTGAAACTTTAGGCTTAGAATAAGAAATCAGTTTTTGATTTATGTGTTTATACCAAGCCTACACTTGCTGTTCAGTGGTGTTGAACTGCTGTGAGATGCAAAAATCTTTCAGTAATTGTAAGAAAATGCTGCAAGTCTGTGCTTTCTTTAAAAGCTATTTTTCTTCAGATTATAATTTTCTGCTTGACTTACTGAGAATCTGTGGTGAACAAGCTTTTTTTTTCCCCTTCTAACTTCTTTAAAGGCTTAACTTTGAAAAATGCACTAAACTAGCTAGTGGCCCAGTTTCAATTTCCTTGTTTTACCTTGAAAATTACTGTAAATCTCTTCCAGTGTTGTTCTGCATAAAAGATAAGTGCATATTAATAATGCAAGCTTAGAAACTTCCTGGACACTGTAAAGAATAGGAATCTACCAAGGAAACAATGGCATTGCTTTCCTTTCATATTTCTTCCCCTTTCAATACCATCTATCATAAGCCAAAAGAGACTCAAATAACAATTTTCACTCTCAATAGACCTAGAGCAGCCATGGTGAAGACTAAAAAATATAACATTAAGGTCACTTTTAAACAGAAAGGAGCCAGTTTCCAAAGTGTGGTAGAAAATGCAGGCAGGAGCCTGTACCTGATGCTTAACCAGGTAGGGTTATATACAGAATTAATGTTTTTCAGGTACAATTTCAGTGAACTGTGAACACATGGCAGTATGTTGGGTACTTATATCAGATTGGTTGCTTTCTCATGACTGCTGAATTCTTTTAAAATGAGAATTCATGCTCACCACTGCTGTGGGATGCTTATCTCCTCCTGAATAAGTTGATAATAATGGAAAGGAAACTTCACACTCGTCTTTTCCTCATGGTTCAGCACACCAGTTGGGGGGGAAATCTTGTTTTATGCCAAATTTGGGAAATCAAACCAATCAACAGTTCAAAATTGGCCATCTAAATGTACACAGGAAACTTGAAATGCCCTTGTTTCCCTTGGTGGAACTCTTTCTGTACCTCTAGGTCGATTTTGCACAATGTGTGTGTGTCAAAGCTAATTTTGAATTAAAAACCCCCAATGGGTCAGTTGTTGTGTCACTTGTGATGGGCTTCAAATATTAGAGATTAATGGGTGCTTAGGAAAAATCAGCACTATAATAATTGGGAGGGGAAGAACCATGGATGTGTTAATCATCAAGTTTTTCCTGCCTAGATGTGAGATGCATTTTTGTCCTTGAGGATTAAAAGAAAAGTGTGTATTGTATTATAATTCATGTGTGTAGCAATTATTTTTCTTTCAAACACAACACCTGGGTTCTCCCTGTGGAATTCTCATTATTAGGGTGCCAGTTGTATGTCTGTGTTCTGCCCACAGATGCACAGAGATGTGTAAGGAATTAGGCAAACACAGCTAATCAATTTGCATTAAACGCTTTGCTTTTGTGATCTATCTCTGAAGCAAATAACTTAGACACGTTTTTCAGACATCAGTTCTACTCTCACCTATGGGTTTTCCTAACACTGATCTAATTTTCCCCCAAGATTAAGATCCACTGGTCATTACTACTCTAAGCTTCTATTTCAAAAATGTTTCTGTTCCCAGCATATGGGAAGAAGTGCATCCAAATGTTTGTTACACTGGAAGGTTTGACCCCACAAGCAGTCGTGGACTTGCAGTATTTCCATGAATCCTGTCTGCTTTGTTGCCCAAATACAGGTTTGGAAGTCCATCATTTTAGAGATTAATAGTTTTAATGCTCTGACCAAGTAAACTGATTTTTGGCAGTTATAGTAATAGGAGTTGCACCTATAAATACTCAAGTAGTAGTTTAAAAATGTGTAAAATTAATCACCCAAGAGAAAAATGCTGCTGAGGTCACATCAACATCTTCCCCCCAGAGGTGACTCTGGGACCAGCAGTGGCTTGAGCTGTTTGCCAGTTCTTACTCAGGATAATTCATGCAGGGTTAAATGTTCCAGCTCCACCCAGTGCAGTAATGCCCAGGGATGAAGATGAATTAGGGATGCATGTCTGGCCTTTCCATTTATTGGCTGTTCCTTCCAGGAGTCACAACTCAACTGCAAAAGCTCTGCTGGTGTCTGAAACTTGGCAAACGAATCCCGAATCCCACGGAAATTAGTTAATGTAAACTACTAAGAGTAGAATTATTTGGCAGTTTCTAACCCCCTGGCCATCCATTAAATATGCATAAACAAGACCTAAAGCACAGCAGTCCCAGATGTTTGTTTGTACTCAGCTGGGGGGGAGAAGGATTTGCTGTTTGAAAATAAATTAGAGGAAATTTTTGCTCTTGGAAGTAGGAAGCGAGTTTACTGTAACCGCTCGTTTTCATTCAAACGGAACTTATTAGTGTCCAAACATTTGTTCCAGCAGGATGGAGCTGCAGCAGTGCTGGTTTAAATGCAGTTTAGCTGGTGCTGGATTCAGGATATGACTGGAGCAGCACAAAGCTGCTTGCTTGGCTCTGCGTGTCATGGAATCACAGAACGGTTTGGGTTGGAAGGGACATCAAAGATCATCCAGTTCCAATCCCCTGCCATGGGCAGGGACATCTTCCACCAGACCAGGCTGCTCAGAGCCCCATCCAGCCTGGCCCTGGACATTTCCAGGGATGGGGCAGCCACAGCCCCTCTGGGAAACCTGTTCCAGTGCTGGGGAGAAGGTGATGGAGAGCACAAACAAGGCTGGAGGGGAGTTTGTGAGGGATTAAAATACTGGAGTGTGCACTGGAATATATTTCTATCCAGGGAGCTGGTGAATATGAGGGTTTATATAAAATGAGTGCTCAGCCTGCAGTTTAAAGCTTTATATGACCTTTAAATATCATGAACACCCCAATCTCTCTTTCTGCTTCTGCAAACCCCTTGATGCAGTGCAGCTTTTCCACTCTGCTTTTCCTTGACCAAACAGTTTCTGTGGCTGGCCCTCATTAATTTGCAAAACTCCTGTTTAATGATGCCTGCATGGGAGTCAAAGCCAACTGCTTTACAATCAAATCCTTGCACAGCAATTAATAATAAAGACATTTTTCAGCTATAGACTAAAAGCAATTGCTCTACAGCTTCAATATAGAAGGATTGCATTATTATACAAAGCTTTGTAAACACATACATATAAATATATATATATACATATATATATGTGACTTATGCTGCTGCAAACTGGAAGTTTAGGACTTTTTTCAGAGGAAAGAATATCCTTTTGGCTTAGGTGTTCATTTAACATCCCATGAAATGTCCCTTTGGATTTAGGGCAGAGGAGGATGAGTTAAAGGCTTTATTTAGCAGTGAGAGACCAGGGTTTGACCGGTGTTGAAAAAGTCGAAGTTACTTTCTGTGATGTAACTACTGGTGTTTGACTGGATTCCCTTTTCCATAGGCCTGAAGCCAACTTATTACAGGCCACAACTTACAAAATGTTTGCATTACTGATGCTGCCTGGATTCAAAATACCCAGGGGTTTTATTTATTCTGTAAAGCAGTGTATTATATTACATTACTATATGATATATTATTATATCATAGTCTATTAAAACTTTAAGCTCTGCTTAAGCATGATACTAAAAAAGAACAACTCATTAAAAAAAAAAAAAACAGTTACTACATATTTAAAAGCTAAACTATTAAGGAGGAGAGAAAAAGGAGATGAAAAAAGAAGGTATTTGTATGAAGACCCTGAGCCTCCCAATTTTTAAACCAGGCAAGGAATAGAACTTCCAGAGCAGCAGAGGAGCTGCAGGGACAGAGCCAAGGCGTGGATTGCCATCTAGTGGGGTCTGGCCACTGGGGACAGGCACAGGAGTGTCACATTTCAGAGGGATGCCTTGACTTCTTATACATTGCACGGCCCCAAATTAGCTTGTTTTTCCTTCAGCTCTCCTTTAAGCTGCCATCTGGCTGAAGAGCCTTGGATTTCCTCGCACAGGAGTAAAATTACATCACGTTTTGGCTGGATGTTGCAGGGCTGCTGCAGCACTGGAGAAGGAAAACTCAAGTCATTGTAAAATCTGGCTGGCAGGGGTTTCACAGAAATCTCTAAACCCTGCCATGTGAGGGAGAGTTCACTGCTCTCATTAGAAGCAAGTGAATGCAGGTTTCAAATGAAATACAGCATCTATTCATTTGGAGTCATTTTTCACAGCATACCTTTAAAAAGACCCAGCAGTGCAAGCTTGGAGGAGCTCTTCCTAGAATGCAGTGATATTTGGACTGGTTTATTCACCCTTCTCTTGGGCAGGCCCTCAAAAGACCAGGACAGCGTCTTCTGGTTGCAGAGCGTTCCAGAACACTCGATAAAAGCCTTTTCTGAGGTCCCGCCTGGCTGATATTCCTGTCCTGCCCTGGGCACTGAAACACAGACGCGCGAGCAGTGACAAGAAAACACCTTGGGGCAGCATTGCTTTGGTAAGGAAATGTTGATTATGTTACTAACTGTGACTCCACTAGGTGGCACAGAAGTACTTTTTTGGGGATAAATTTAAGCGTTGCCACTGCAAGAAAATTTCCTTAAGGAAATCCAGCACGAGCTGCCTTTTCCATTCCTTTGGAGAGTAATCTCAAAGCATGAACAGTGTGGGATTTTTATGTCAGGCATTAATAAAAAGCCATCAAAGTGAAAACCTCTCGATGAATCACTGGATCTGGGATTTTTGTACCAGAGGGATCGTAAAAACTACTGTGAGGGCACTGCCCAAAGGGCAAAAAGCAGAAAATACGCTGCCAGGATGAAGCATGGGACAGAAAAGAAGGAGCAAAATGTGGAGTCCCCTCCCTTGACAGGGCAGGATCATGTGAATTTTCCTAGATGACCTCCATCAATGCCTCTTCCCAGCAGTGTGAACCTTCCCTCAGCTTCCTGCAGGTTAGTCTTGGCACATTCCCATGGCTTTTGCTCCAGTCTTCACACTGCAATGAAATGCATCAGTGCATTTGAGCCAAAGAACAGGAGTGCTTTTAAGGGGCTGTATGGGCACACTGCTAGGATTGCTCTTTTTTCCTATGCAGCTGCACAAAAAAATTATCCATCCAGCCCCTCAGCACTGGAACAAATGCTTTTCACAGTTTTTGAAAGTCTGGGGGATTTAAAAAAAATTTTTCATTGAAAATCACTAACCTCAGAAACCAGATTTGTGGGGGTGTTTGGTTTAAAATGGAAAAGCCTTCAGATTCTGCGCTCTGTGCAGAACAGAAATTTTGAGTTCAATGACAACAAACTCCAGCCAGCTCTGTGCAGCCCCCTAAGCTCTTAATCAAGTGACAGGCCATTCTAGACATTGGGGTAGAGTTTCCTATGACAGACAAAGCACCCAATTAATTTTGTCATTTCCCTCTGCTCTGGAATTTCCCTGCCTCAGACTTGCCCATTCCCAGATTTTCATGGTCTCTGCATCCCTGTCACTTCCCCGTGGCTCCAGCTTTTGCTAAGCAGAGGTCACAGGTTCCAGCTGCCAGATGCAAACGAGGTTGCTAACTGGTAATCATTAGTGTTGGTTCTCACACTCTGGCAGAGCTGCTTGGCAGGTCCTGGTAACCCAATCCTCTGCTTGGTTTATTGCTGGGGAGAGAGTGGGAGCTGCCCACAGCGACCCTTGCTGGAAATATGACACAGAAGGGTTCAAATATTAAGTCCTAATGAAAGACTTGGGCTGAAACCAGTGACTTTTTCTTCATTTACACTTTTCTGCTCAAAAGGTATTTCAGCAAGGGAGGGGAAGTTATAAACTTAGATAGGGATGTCTGCCAGTCTCAGTGGTTGCCTATGTTCATCTTCAAATAATTTATTTTTAATTTATGTATAGGACACTGAGAGATCCAAAGACTTGACTGTGGCCAGCTTTTCTCCAAAAAGTCATGATGCTTTTTTAAAAAAATACTGTCTTTCCCTATTAGAAAAGAAAAATATATATATTTTAGTAAACTTGTTATGTTCAGCCTGCATCTCCAAGGATTTTAGTGCTCTGTGAAGCAGACCCTGTGATGTTGCAGGGTAATATTGCATGAGTTATCACAATAACAGGATCTGAGCTGTGGAATCTGAAGAGCTGAACACCACAAAATGTAGTTAAATGCTCAACCCCAAACTATGGCTGAAATGTGGTTGGTGTCTGTTGTGATTAAGACATCTCTGACAGTGATTAAAAACATTAATATTTTAATTGGGCAGCCACCTTTTGAAGCTTTATGGCACTCGTGTGTCCTTGTGCATGTGTTTGGGTATTTAGCAATACCTCTCTGTTATGTAATGCCTCTTTCTTTCGTAGGTGACATTTAAGGAATAACAAAATCATAAATATTAGAGTGACTTCAGATGGAAAAAATTTTCAGCTCATTTCTTCGGCGCGGTCTGTCCTGTCTCATACTCCTCAAGCTTTATTGGATTTTATTGTCATGCCTGCCTTTTGCATCCTATAGTTTCAGCTGTTTCAGAGGCTGCTTCTTCCCCAAATGGAAACCAGCCGCTGTCTGATGGCAAGCACAGTGGTGCACACAGGCTAAGAATGTTTCATTCAAATAATAACTTTTTTTTTTTTGCTAAACTCTTTCTGAATCCATTGAAAACATCCTGTTACCCATTGGGATATGAGGTGCAGCTGTGCCCTGGTGCAGAGCAGGAGGGGTCCTGCTGGTGGCTTGGGAGCTGCTGGGTCTGGGTCAGATTCTCCTGTTTCAGTTTTGCTGCTGGGGAAAAAGCTTTTCCCAAGTTCAGTACAGCAGCAGTGCAACAGGACAAACCCTTGACCCCATCCACAGCCATCCCATGAATTTGGGGGTGTTCAGGTACATCCCACAGGTGACAGGTGGGTGCTTTGGCCTCCCTGAGGGCATTTCTTGGTGGCAGATTTAAGGCAGACTGGTTGCCAGTGGGAGGTAGCTTAAGGCAGAGCACCTAATTACAGGCTTCCCACTTTCCAGGGTAACCTGGTGTCACCCATAAACCTGTCAAAATTCCTCCCAGACAGAAAATATGACGGAAAGTCATGCTGACCCCTGGTTAGGGTTTGTAGGCAAATTTCTCCTTTCCTTCATCTGCTTTTGCTTGGCTTTAACCACCTTGAAATACATGTTTGGCTGGGGGGGTGGATTTTTCCCCCAATCTATAAAAAGGACAGTCCAGCTGGGCAGGTACCAGACTCCCCAGGATGATGCTAAATACCAGTCCCCTTGCTTAGTGGCCATGAGTTCACCCCCAAAACACAACATGTTCTCCTCACACCCAGCTACCACACACCCAGATCAGGGCTGCAAAACTGGGAAAGCAGAGGGGGATGACATTTTTCATGGAAATCTCTCACAGGTGTGCCTCAGTATCGATACTGTGATTTTTCTGATGGTCTCACAAGAGCAGCATGGAAGTGACTGATGTGTTTTCTTCCAGAAGCCCAGCTTTAAGTGTAAGCTAGCAATTCCTCACTCATTACAAAGCTTGCTTCAGGACATGGGATACCATCCTCTCTGCGTAGGTGTGGGAACAAAAAGGGAACAGGAAGGAAAAGTGAAATGCAGGGGCTAAAAATAACTACGTGGCTTTTCTCTCACCAGACTCTAAAGCTTTGATCTCTTTTTGCTTTTGTTTCAGCAGAAGGGAGAGTTTCATCATAGCTGCTAATATGTAGCTCTATGCCTTATATGAGTCTTTCTAAATTTGTGTGTGTTTCAGCAATAAATAAAAAGGACAAAACTTTTGGCATCTTATATCTAATGTACCTTCCTGTGGTTTTCAATAAAGCAAATATTTCTCACTTTGGGAAATCCAAGAGGAGATTTCAAACACTTCCTTGCATTAGTTACTCTGAGACAACAGCTTTCCACTTGGTTATTGCAGGATTGTGATGCCTGACCTTGACCTAAAGCAGAAACAGAAATAATGAAAAAGAGAATATTCACTTGGCCACAGCATTAGAATGAAAATCAACCTCCTTGTGGGTCAATTCCTCATTTTGAGAGGGAGTTGTGCTTGAACACTCACCCCAACAATGCAGGGAGAAGTCATTCTGATACTGTCAAAAGAAAAACAGCCTTTATCTAATGTCTGTGATTTGTTTTAATCCCCAGGAAGTTGTTTAAAATATTTCCTCCCAGATTCATTCATTAGTCACATTGAGAACTTTTGAAGGAGAAGTGGATGTGCTAAACTCATGAATGACTTGAATTCATGGGGTAGGATTTGGGGAATATCTTCAGCTGAAATAATGCTGCATGGTCCCATATCAAGCAAACTAATATCTTGTGTTTGTAAAACAAAGTTTGTAAAAACTTGCTGTTTTCATCATGTTGTGTATCTTATATTCTGAGCAGAAGCTACCATTTATTAAGGTGAAGTACCTAGGCAGGTACAGAGAGTAGAGAAAGTAATTACTCAAAATAAAAATTGGTCAGCCAAGTTTCTATACATTACAAATGGCCAGAATTTGGTTAGTGGCAGTAGGGTGGCAACCACCTAATTTGTTTTGACGCCATTCTGCAGGTGCTGAGGGTTCTTTTTTGGCAAAATGAAAAATCTTTGATGTTAAAAATGGTGTTAAGACATTCAACTTTTACCCCCACCCCATTTTTGGTAATTTAATCATTCACTGAAGCAGATCATTTCACTGAAGGGCTCCAGCCTGCTCACAGTGTTTTGGAGACTTTTCTTACTTAACACTTTGTTCTAATTTATTGGTTCAGCACTGTTTTTCATGTCTCTGGGGGTTTATAATCATAGCTCCCATTAACTTCAGCAGGTGGTATTAAAACTACCTGTGTGCTGTGTTTTGTGTGAGAAAACTGTCGGGGTAATGCAGAATGGTGCAGTTCCCTCTCTCACTTGGAGCTACAAACCAACACACACAGAGTCAAAATCTGTTCTGAAGTGCACTGATGAGTGGCCTTATTTTAAGAAGATGAGCACTGGAGGATTTAGTCAAGATTTAATTGTTAAAGGTGTCAAAATCTGCTCTGAAACACAGTAGTAAGTGGGAGAAGACAAGCATCAGAGAGGATCAAGTCAAGAATCAATTCTTAAAAGTGGCACTGTCAGGCCCCCAGTTCTGACCTTCCAGACATAATTCTGGAATCACAGATTGCCCTCGTGGCCAGGGTGGGTTCTGTCTCAGATGTGAGAGCACGAGGGAGGGCTGGGCTGTGCAGGTGAGGGCTGAGGAGCACTTGGTGACCTCTGGATCACACGGCAGCAGCGCGGCCTCGCCTTCCCCGCCGCAGCAGCTCCCGAGTGATTGATGGGATCTGATTTGCTGCTGTCAGGTACCTCTGATTTGTGAACAAGCAGGAATGAGCCTCGGGGAGAGGGCGGGAAGGGGGCAGGGGGATGCTTGAAAGGAAGGTTTCATACCTCCCCCGCCCCGCTCTGAGGGGCTGAACGTGTAATCTGCCACCGGAGTTCTGTAATTTCTGCCTCGCCTGGTCAGCTGGGGGGAAGAAAAACTGCAAACTGATGACAGCCTTGAAACAAGCACTTGGAGAGGTTTGGGGTTGTTGGGTTTTTTTTTTTTAACTACCTGCAGGTAGAAATCCTAAGGGAGGAAGGGTATGAGGAAGAAGCAGTTTGTGTCTCTGGCAAAGTGGTGATTGAAATGTTATGAGAAGAGAGCTCCTCACGATAGAAACAATACAGGAGCCTTTCTTTTTACACAAACTCAAAAATAAACTTGAAAATAATTTATTTTCTTCTTCCTGATAACTTATTTGAAGTTTGCAGGCTCTGCTTTTTGATGGGACCTCACTGGCTATGTAAACATTGCTCTGTCAAGCTGCTGAGGAGAGGCCCTGCTCATTTCTTGGGATATCCCAGGTGCTTCTCCACATCTTTGTTCCTCTAAATGTGATCCCTTGCAGCATCCCAAAACCCTTCAGGTGTCTGTGCCACGCCCCCAGGAAGGTGTGGGGAATCCAGCTGCTCCTCCTGTGCCTGTGGTGCAAAGTGTGAGCGGCTCCACACGAGGGAACCCTGGGCAGATTCAATCGGGATTTGCAGCAGGATGTGAGGTACTGGCATTTAATAAAGCCCCACTGGAGCTGGATCCGTGGCTGTGCTTCATTAGTGAGGAGCAAAAGGGACGTGCTGAGTGATGTGCTGTCTTTTTAATCATGTTAGTCCACATGGGACTTGGACAGAGCTATTTATTATCCATCCTGTTTTCATAACTGAGGTTTCCAGCTCAAGCTAAGGGACAGGAGATGCCAAGTTTCTCTCTTGGTTTCTCCTTTTTCTTCCAACTTTGGCTTGAAGAAGCTGTTAATGACACTCAAAAAAATCAGCATTACTCCTCAAAAATTTACACCATGCTGGCAGTTTCTGTAAAACAGACACAATTATTAGTTTTTCCTGGGGTCAGTGCTGGGAGGCTTGGAGCATGTTAAAATGGAGATATTTGCTGTCTATCTGACAGACCAAACAGCTACCAGCATGCCAACATACAATTTATTTTCTAATGTTTCCTCGCAACTTGAGGATGAGATTTTCTTTGCCTACAAAAAATTGGTAGAGGTCTTTTCGAGACTCTCTTCATGGTATGACTTCTGAGCTGAAATTCTGAGGAATCTGATCGCAAACTTCTGAGGAAATTTGAAAACAAAATTATGAAAGTAAATGTCAGTGCTAATGCTGCCCCCCATGAGCTGTATAGCACGGGTGCCCAAATAACACAAATATTAAAATACAGTTTAGTTTATCTGCAGTTATTTGTGACTCAGGAAAGCTCTGGCAATTCCATTTGATGGAAAATCTGGCACAAATGTGGCGACAGCAAACATCTCGCTGTGCTTAGGTGAACAAAATTCCCACCTTTATTATCAGTGGTACAGTGTATAAACAAGGGATCAAAGTCCACCCAGCATTCCCAGGCTGTGGAATAGGAAATGCCTGCTCTCTTCCATTTCAAATGAACTCCTCAAGACCAAAAAGTTGCAATTATCCAGGCAGCTCTGAGGAGATGAGTGAGCAGCTACTTTGGAAACAGTGCTGGTGTTAAGCATACACAGTTCAGGTGTTGCCTTCCGGCACTTTTTGTGTGTTCTTTAATATTAATCTTTGTAATTTAATAGGCATAAATAGAGATCATAATTACCTTAAACAAAAATGCTTTTAAAGTTTCATCTGGCACATTATTTTGTACCTTTTTTTTTCTCCCTTCAGACTGCAAGCCATCCGGGCAGGATGGGAAATACAACACTTGGTGTCTTATATTGGGCAACAGTAAGTTTTTCTGCTGAGGGAATGGCCAAAACTGGGAGAACTTCCACAAAACTGGGTTATTTTGGTTGTTTTAGGGTTATTTTGGTTATTTTAGGGATATCCAGAGTTCAGACTGTTTGGAAACCATTTCTGACTGTTGGTAGTGGCTATAAGTATTTTATGGAGCAGTCCACTGGGATCTGGGGGAACTTAGGAGGTGTAGTGTGCCTTAAAGCCAGCTTGCTAATACATAAATAACCACCTGGGCAAATGGGAATGAGGGGAAACTTTTACCTAGACCTGGAAGCAAAACACCTCTACTCTGCCTGATGCTGATGTGCCCAGGCTCCCTTTGGATAGACCAGCCCATCTTGAGGCTGCTTTCCAAGACAATTTAAGACCCAGCCTCTCTCCTGAGAGAGTTAGGGTTTTCATGTGCTCCTGAAATCCTTTATTTTTTCCTCTTCTGCTGTTACTTCTAATAGCTGAGGACAGGGGAGGGGGGTGTGGAGGAAGCTCCAGGAGGCATCATAAACAGAGCAAAGTACCCAAAATGGGGCCAAGTTCCTTCCTCCTTTCCTTTTATTTTCCTCCCGATGGTGATAGCAACTCTTCAGAAGGAAAAACTTGCGTCCAAATTGTCCCTTCCCACTTTGGGGATTTCCTTTTCACAGCTGGCCAAGGTTTGGGGGTTTGTTTTCCCTCTGCTGCACTCCATTTGTGAGGAGGAAAATGAATCTCAAGGCTTGAAAGCCCGGGGCAGGGTTGGTATTTCCCCCTCTCACCTTCCTGCATCTCTGAGCCTTCCCTCTTCCTTAGATGTTTGGGGAGCAGCTCAGGCCAAAAGGAAGAAAGGAGAAGCGTGGGTTTAATTTGGCTTATTGTTTATGGTAGATTGCCTAATTTCGGGTGAATGGCCATTTGTTATATTACCTGATGTGTATTTTGATATTGTAATTTGAATTAGGGGAGTCCTCCAGTGCCAAGATTAGCATCATGAAACGGAATAAAATAAATAAAAAAGGGTTAAAAAAACAATCAGCCAGTCCAATTAAAACTGTGGCTGTCTGGAGCCATGGAAAAATGTAGCATAAACAGAGATGCAAGATTTGCAGGGTGGAGCTGGCATTGGCAGCAAAGAGTGCAGGTATATACCTGTCTCCCTGATTTGGCCCAAACAACTGCCAGTGTGCTCTTTTTTGGGGATCAGAGAACAAAAAGTGAGGCAAACACCGCCGAGCTGTGGGAGAAGCCAGTTCCAAAGAGGATAAAGTACCTGTTCAAACAGCCCCCCCTTTCCTGGAACATCTCTCATCTGAAAGGCTCTGAGCTCCCGTGCTTATCGCTTTATTGTCCTGCTCTCTGGCAATTAGTGAGCCACTTCACCCCTCACAAGCTCACATCACCGCTGAGCCAAACTGACAAGATAAACTCGGTGCTTAAAATTCCATTTCCAGTAATAGAAATGTACCCCCATCCTGTCATTTTTTTTCAACCTTTTTTTTTTTTAAGTTATACAAAATACCACCATATTAGATTAAGCCTGGAAGGCACAAATTTAAAGGGTGAAACCTGTGTTCTTGAACAGAATGACAGCCTCTAGTTTTCACACTGAAGAATTTTCTTTTGACTTTGGCACTTAGATTTCTTCTTTCTTTGCAAGTTTGGTGTTTTTTTTCTTTTATCTGCAATTTTGTGTAATCAAGCCTTGAATTAGCAAATCACTTAAGCATTTATTGTGCTGTAAGATTCTCTTGAAATCAGTGGGTGTTAGGGTTTTGTTCAAACATTTCATTAAATCAAAATCTTCGTCCTTCAGTCTTATGTTGGTGGGGTTTTGCACCTAGTTCAGTTCCTAGATTTCATGTCAGCACAGTTATGCCAAGTTTGCTCACTGGCAGTGACTTCTTCTGGGACACTTTCAGAAAACAAAAGAGAAAAAGGAAATGATCCTTGGACCAGATGAAATCCCATTGGCTTTCAGATTCCTGGATGGCCACGCTGGCCCAGCTGGACACGAAGCTGATTTATGGTGTGGTGAAGCACCCCAGGCTCTGAACTGTGTGAAAAGCAGCTGCTGTGAGATGTCCTTCCCGTCCTGCTGGGATGGCAGCAAGACAACTCTTTGCACAAAATGTGTTGTGTGCTGGTCCTCAACCAGCCTGCAGAGTGCAGGGGTGTGTTTTGGACCAAACATGCCAGAATTAGCCAAGCTCTGGGGATCCCCTGCGTCTGGAGCAGTGTTGGAGGCTTGTGGAGAGCCTGAACCGAGGCTCGACCACTTCTTGATAAATGCATGCTCCAGCAGAACTTTGGATCTAACTGAGACAGATCATCAAAGCTCAGCATTTGTCAATCCCTTCTCAAAACATGCCTTCCTCGTGCTCCCCCTTTATCACTCTTCTCTGCATTGCCCTGAAAAAAATGAGTGCTTCTTCTCATTTGAATTCTCTGTATGAACCAAGTCAGCCAACACAAAACCTCTCAGAAAAAGTCTTTCATGTAGGTAACAGTGGACTTTTTTTTTTTTTTTTTTTTAAGAAGGCAGTCTGCCAGAGGGTGTCCAATGTAAGCTTTTGTAGACAGCAGTTTTTCTACACAGAGCTGAGTTGACAGCTTTCCTCCTGGGATAATCACAATCTTCATTCTTCTGGGACAAAATTGCTTCTGACAGTATAAAACCCAGGACATCTTTGATGTAAAATCTGACTCGAGCACATGAATGGCGAGACTACAGAGCTATCCCATTCAAGAGAAAATGTTGGTAGTGGAGGCAAGATCAGAGGTGCCAGCTGAATTAATCAAACTAGTAAAAATGTGAGGAAGTACCAGTCCATAAAGCTGCCTAATAAATCCGAGTGCACAGCGTTGGAAGGGAAGTGCCTTTGGACACTAAGCTGGGTGTCAGACTGGGGCTGGGTGCCCTGTGTGTGTAGTCCTGCCCTGTTGGTATACGCCTGCTGCGCTGCATTAGACCTTCTGAATGTGCATTTTTTCCAAAGGTCTGCATCTCTGGTGCTCGTTGACACAGAGTAATGTGCAGGGCTGGGTTGTTCTCCCTCCCTCTTCCTTCCTTCCCCTCGTTTCGGGATGGAAGCACCCCCACTGCTGTCTCCAGTTGTGGGGGTGAACCTCTGTTCCCTCAGCCTGCCCTGGGGATGACAAAGGGGTTTTGTGATGCCCCTAAAAATCAGCCAGTTTGGGTATTTATGTTTTTTTTTTCCCAAGGAAGGACAGAGTATCAAGATGAGCAGCCAACCTTCTGCAGAGGTAAAACTAACCAACACTGCCGTGTTTTTTCCCTCAGGTTTTAAAAACCGCAGGAGGGGGTTGTTTTTTCAAAGCTCAGGATGTTTTGGGATAAACAAAGGTGCAGTTGAACAGAATACCAATTGTGGCACGTACCCCAGGAATATCACTATCCTGGTAAGCCTGGCTTTGAGCATCGTTTGCTTACAAAGACTTGATAGAGTATTTCAAACCAGGAAGGCAAAAGGAGATGTTCCTGGAGACTCTAACCGAGCAGAAGGATGGAGCTGGTGCAGAGAAAGCTGCATTTGCGGGACCCATGCGTCCAAGTAGGAAGCGAGGGGTCAGCAGGTGGCACCAGCGTCCCATCCATCCATCCATCCATGCATCCATCCATGCCTCCATATCCCGGCAGCGCTGCTCCGCAGCCCGCTGGGCTGGGAAAACATCCTGTTTGCTTTTTAGCTCGTGTGTAGTGTCACCGAAAAGCCAGGCACTTAATCTGAGAACAAATTTCAAGCAACTGCTTCCAGGTCACCTGAAGTGAGAAGCAGTGAGGTCTCTCCTTTCTACACCCCTAACAGCAAGAATGCAACATCTAACAGCCTGCAAGCTCCTAAAAAATACTTTTAGATGATTTCTCACCTTGTTTTGTTGTCACATTCGCTTTTCCTAAGCATTCCTGCAAGACCCCTCTAGAAAGGAAATGGAGTTTAGCCTGGAGAAGACTGAGAGAGCACCTTACCAATGTACCCAAGAATCTGAAGGGAGAGTGCCCAGGGGATGGACCAGGCTCTGCTCTGTGGTGCCCAGCAATAGGACAAGAGGCAAGGGACAGAAACTGATGCACAGGAAGTTCCACATGAACACGAGGAAGAGCTTCTTTACTGTGCAGGTGGGTCGGACACTGGAACGGGTTGCCCAGAGAGGGTGTGGAGTCTCCCTCACTGGAGATATTCAAAAGCCACCTGGACAGAATGCAGAATTAGCACAGACCGACCAGGCACACACAGATTTTCCTATCCCTGCCAATATCTCTGTAGCAGGTCTCAAAGTCCTGCTGATTTCCCTGTGAGTCATCCACTCCTCGAGCTCATGCAGTGCCCTGCTCTCTTCTTTGCCCTTCAGTGTTCAGCAGAGGCTCCTTGTTCTCCCTGCTCAGCGAGTACAAAGCAGGCCCTGTCTCTGTGGCTCAGCCCAGCATCTGAGCATGCAAGTAATTCCATCCCCATTCAGCAGAACACTTAGCCACATGCTTACCTTTAATTATGTACTTAAACCATAGACGTGTGAACTTGTGCTCTGGTCTCATGCTGGACAGCATGGAGCTTAATGAGATGCTTAAAGTTAAATAAGTGCTCGGTGATTTCCTGGATCAGGACCTGGCTAAATAGAAGATTACCCCACCTGATATTTAAAATTAGATTATGTTTAATTTGGAAGTCAAAGGCACTTCCTTGAAGTCACATCGATTTGCCATAAACAGTTCTTGGAGGCAATGCCCTTGGGGTCTAATCCAGGCCCCTTTGATCAGGCTCCTGTTGATGTCAGTGGATTTCCATTAGGTCCTGGGTCCCTGCAGAGAACTGGGAAGGAAGGAGACAGCTGGGATCACACCCTGAACCCCCGAGTGGCACTGGGGAGAGCTCTGCATAAAGGCTCACCAGCCTCTTTTCCCGGGGCTGGGAGCCAGGCTGCTGCTCACCCCCATCTCCTGTCTTTCACCCCCATAGCCCAAATAAAGTCATGGAGCTCAGAAGATGAATTAAAATATGTCCATTTTTCTCGTGCAGGCAAAGTGTGTGAGTCTGCTGTGTGATGCTTTTGCTGCTGGGATGAGGCAGGGCTGACTTATTGCCCACAAACTTAAAAACAGGATGGTGACTCCATCACCACACAGCTTGTGAAGAGCTCTTAGCTCTGTTTCTTTAAAGAGGTGAAATGGATAAATCAACAAATAAACTTAATTAGACCAGCGTAATAAATTTGTATGGATTTACATGCCTCTGGATAGTAATATATCTACTCATTTCTGTGGGGGAAAAAGAAGGAAAAAATATGAGTTTGTTTTGGATTTAAATGTCTGAATGGGATACTGGAACCATCTTAAAACACACTTCAGTGCAGCTAAGAGAGGAATTCACACATAATCCTGTGCCCAGATGTTAGGGTTTTCTTCTTCACACAAGACATCTATCATCAGAAAGGGGAAGCTGTCTCATTTAATTTGCATTCCAGGTTACTAAGGAATTCTGTAGTTTGTTGCAGTAAGCCTGGCCAGTGTTTAGCTTAGCTACAGAAGCCAGAGGCAGACTGTATAATTTCCATTTCCTGATTATATGACATTCATAAGTGAAGGGCAAAGCTTGGACAGCTCACTTTACTACTGGATGGGGAGTTTCAAGGGCTGTTTACAAAATTAGGGTTGTGAAGAGAGAGGGCTCCCTAAAACCAGCCTGCTCCCACCTCCTGTCCTGATATTATCCTGAAGGATCCCTTCATTTAAATCTCCAGTTTGTCATATAACAAGTTTGAAACTTTGTAGCTTTATTTTATTAACATGAATATGTTTGCAGTGTGTTTTAGGTTGCGGCTGGTGCCTGATGCAATCTGGTTCTTATCTTTACCTTACAGCTCTGATACATTAGAGTAGAGCAGAAGCTTTTCTCTGGGCATAGTCCCTGGAATGTCTCAGGAATAAATCTCCTGGGATGTCTCTTGTGACAGATCTGGTGTGCTCTCTGACATTTGTGGCAGTGCCAGCTACAAAACACCCTCTCCCTTGCCTTTTTCCCCATGGTCCATTCCTTAGTTTTTCCTCCCTTTTTCAAGCTTTGCTTCTCCTTTCCTCTATCCATTTCCAGTGATTTTGCAAACCCAAAACGTGGCTGGCAGCACTCAGGGTGAGGCACAAGGGGAGAGAAGGATGGCCATGTCCAAACAACCCACAGCTCTGAAAATGCTTAATGCAGGGGCTGCATCCAAACGTCGTGGCTCGGGCCCACGTCCATAAAGAACGAGAGAGAGGAATTAAACACCCTGTTCCTTCAGCCAACCAAGACATGATGATATTTTGTAATCATAACAAAGAGGGAGCGGCAGGGCCGAGCTGCGCCTTGGCTGTGCTGTATCCCTGTGAGTAGCACAGGAGGACACAGCTCAGATGGGATGAGCACATCCTGGGCCCTAAGGCAAGTGCAGATGTCCCCTCCTGAGAGGAGCCCCTGGCAGCAGGAGGCTGCTTGCTGTTTACTATGGAGCTGCACCAGCTCCAGGAGAGAGCAGAGGGTCCTCCTGCTCCTCAGCATCCCTCCTCATGCTCCCTTTTTTGCAGAATTGATCTGTGAGTGTTGACTTCTGGGGTGCAACAGAGGGGGATGCTGGAGGTGAGTGTGACAGGGCACCCCAGCAGGTGCCAGCAGCAGGGCTGTGCCACCAGGTGTGGCAGAGGGAAGAGACACTGTCACAGAGCTTGTCCAAGTCACTCCTGCCCTTTGCTTGGCTGCCCGTGCTCCTGTGTCGGTGCTGGCACCTTCCCCCCTTTCCCCTCCTGGGTTTTCCATTGTGGCTCCCGTGCTGTGTATAGAAGAAGGTTCTGTTTCTTGTTCTTTTGCAATACTAGTAGCACTCGGTTTAAATTTAATTCTCTTCTTTTCAACAAGCATTTTTTGGCAGTGCCTTCCTTGCCCTTCAGCTGTTTTAAATGTTTATTTCTCATTTCGCACATGTTTGACAAAGACGGCACTTACACAATTCCTCTCTGAATAATTCCCTTTCTCCCTAGAGCCAATAAAGTGAAGAGATTATAAAATGAGACACTGCACTCCTGTGCTGGGCAGCAAGGTTGCCCATCTTGTTTCTCTGCTCTAGAAGGCAGTGCTGAGATATGAAACCTCAAACCCCTGTGCACTGCTCCAGCTCCTTCCAAAGGCCCTTCCTGCACACCACCACCAGAGGCAAAACCTCAGCTTTTGGAGGGAAAGATACTGAAGAACCTGACCCGATCTGTCCTTTCACAGTCCATGCTTTACTTATCTGCATTATTTATGTTTAAGCCACTGATAACACAAAGAAAATGGTCTGGATTAAAAAATAAAAAACCGCACTCGACAGGAAAATGGGTTTTAACAGCGAAAATCTGTGTGAGTATTCGGGGTAAAATAATCTTAAGGTTTGCTCTAAGATTAACCCAAGATTAAAACTGATCTAGAAGGAGAAAATGGTAGAATAATAGAATGGTTTGGAACAGAATGAATTCACTCAAATTCTTGGTAAATTTGGTAAAATTGTTCTGGTTTGGAATTCTAGCCTGAGAAAACAGCTCACACTACAGAAAACAACTACTGCCTTTTTCTTGTCTGCAATTTGAGTTGGATGCATCCACCATTAGACAAGTTTAATTTTTTTGGAGGGGAAAACTTGTCACCAGCCATGAATACTTGAAAATTGCAGCTGCCTTTTTTGCCACATTACAAATACAGGCTGAAATCCTACATTGGCAAAACTCTGCTGAATTTCACTAGGCCCAGGTTTTCCCTCACAGGATTCTTTGGTTCTTCTACATCTATCTGGCTAATTGCTATAATGAGATTTGCAAAGGGCAAGCTTGAAAGTCAACTGTAAAGTCCAAAGTGAGCTATTGCCTCAAATTCACTTTCCATGAGTGTTCTCACAGAGAAGGCTGGAGTGCTGAAATGTTCAGGGGAAATGAACAAAACAGACCTGCAAACATCATTAAGTCCAAACTCAGTTTAGGGATCAAATTCCCTTGCAAAGAAGGATCTTTTTCTTTTCATATTATTTCGGCTCTGAGAATGTCATACCTCAAAACTGCCCATGAAAAGGAAGAAAAACTAAAAACAGAGAAACAGGAAAATGTATGGGTGATGTGGCAGAGTTTGCCAGATGCTCCACACACGTGAGAAAGAGTTGTGAGCACTTCCCTCTCCAGATTTGCTGCTGGACAGAGATGGGCAGCACCCCTCGAGCTCTCTCTGTGGCTTTTCTCCTTCATTCCCTGCATCCAGCCCTGCTTGGCTCCTGGTTCCTTGGGGGCATCCTGGCCTGGATCTCCATGGAATCCAGTAATGATGATTTTTGCAAACCAAACTGAACACACCTTGGTTTTTACAGCAGATATTCAGAATATCATCTGCTCCTCTTGCTTCAAAGCACTTCAACATTGGTTCTCTTTTCTTTCCCTGCTCTCTTCCTAAATTTTCTTCCAACAATTATTTAGATTTCCTCCTTCAAAATCTGTGGAAATGTTATGAAGAAATGAATATGAGACAACATGTGCCTGGGCTTCTGGGGACAACCTTCAGATGCTGAAAATAAAGAAGTTCTGGAATAACATGCCAAGGAGAGAAGGTAGAAAATGTTGCCATTTGGGCCCCTGACAAATGAGTTGGACAAAGGCTGTGGTAGGAAACACTCCCACCCTGGCATGCCCTCAGGCAGTGAAAACACCTAATTGTCTGTATAAGCAAAATATTTCCTGATGGTGCAGCATTCACTTTCTTTTATACCCAGACTTTCCTCTCCCTCTTCAAAATGCATAAGAAGATTAATGCCTAATGCACATTCAATTCCAGTAATTAAATTTTGGCCTATGTACAATGTAGGTGGGCTTATGTTTTATAGTGCATCACAAACATCAGCTCAGACAATATTCATAATGGAAAAACTCTGTCTTGAAACTCCCCAGGTTTCTTCTTCACCTGAAACAAGTGATAAGCTAGGCAGGGACTTGCACAGAAAAGTTGTCCAAGAAGTCTTTGCCACCAAAGAGTTTAATGTGAAAATATTTTGCTATCTATGCACAGCAGTTTCTGCATTTCTGGAAGAAAACCACACATTTGTGCAAGAATTTGCAGCTGAAAAATAAGTACTGTGTGAATTCAGCTTCCTCAGTCTTATTTGTCAGAAAATCTTGCTGTTGTGAAAGCGTAGGATTTGTGACACTTGTAATTTTCTCTTGGCAACTTTCTGTAGCTGTTTGTGGTAAACTGTCCTGAAACCATTGCTTCTTTTAAGTTTAATAAGGCTGGTGAGCAGCCTTGTTTTCTTTGCATTTGCACATCAGCAGACCAGCTATGTTCTTTACTATTACATGGATTTNTTTCGAGTTCTCCATCATTCTCTTTCCACTGCCTCACTGTAGCTCTGTAATTGATTTTCCTGTCAGGTCCATCACTGCCTTGGACTTCCAGAAGTGCCATTTGCTCCTGACTCTCTTATGCACAGCTATCAACTCCATTAAATACAGCATCCTACGTTGTCTTGTCTGGTTGCAGGTGTTGGAACAGCTCTGTGGTGTTTATTTAGGGGTATAAGGAATTGTTTTTCCAATCATGCTTTGGCAAACAGCAAACCAGGAAGGGGTGCCCAGATCAGAATGAGTCTGTCAGGCTCGTTTTCTCCTTGCTTTTAATGCTGGATTTATTTTGTCAGCTTCTCGAGGAAGTGGAACATACAGATGTTTGGCTGGAAACTGAAATTCATTTGCATTCCTGAGGTGAAAAGAATATCAAACAAAGTCTGCTTCACTTCTTACCTTCTGCTGACCAAACCTGAGGCTGATCAGAGAAGCACAGTAGTCCTGATACAGCTGCCTAAGGCTGGATTTGAAGGTTTTAAGGAGAGCCTGGATGTTTAATTGGAATAAAATCTTGTAGCTCTGTGGCACTAAATGGCTCTGATTTTGAACAGAGAGCAGGGCTGAGCAGGAGCCACTGTGTTTACTTGCTGGGAGGGCAGATGAGCCCTCTGGTGTTTGCTGGGCCTCTGCAAAATCCTGGGGCTCGTAGGTACAGCTGAGCTGCCATTCTGTGCATCCCAAATAAAGTTCTCAGCATATCTTTGCTTATTTATAACCTGAGTCCTGTGTCAGGGAATGAAAGAGGAGCTGGTTCCCAGGCACAAATGGTCCTGAGGGAGGGAGGGAAGTGAAAAAGATGCTACTACAGGAAAGAGGTCTCACTCAAGGTCGAGCTCCTTCAAACCGGCAGTGAAATGTTCAGTCCCATTAATTCCTGCTCACAGTTCTAAAATAAAATATTTCATTGTTTGCTTCCTACTCCAGGGCCAAGTTGTAAATTGAAATTGGTAACAGTAAATCATAACATTAGGGAAAATATCCTGTTTCATACATACTTCTCTTTAATGACTTATGATTAGGAACCAAATAGGAAAAAAATTATCAGATTTCCTATCCCTTATCTGCAAAGGTCTTCACTCAGTTAAAATGGCCAACATTTCCATATGGACTGCAGCTGCTGAATGCATAACTGAAATAGAGATATAGGGCATAAATAACCAGCAAGATCATTTTCTAAAATACAGATCATTAATATCTAAAATTGGTTGTGGGATAAATCCTTTAAAGAGAAAAGGACAAAAAAAAAAGGTAGCATAGGAAGATTCAAAAACAGATAAAACAGATTTAAGTAACAGGTTCTCCTAATATCTGTCAGCTAGGGGTTTTCCGGATAGGTCATTCCTCCAGGGTTTCCATGGAGCAGAGAGAGCTCCCTGCTGCTGTGCCTTCAGCAGGATGGTGGAGGAGCCAGCACACACCAAAAACCAGAGAAAGCTGAGAGTCTGAGCCTGCACCACTCTCCCAAAGCCTTTCTCAGAGAGCTCTGCAGCTTGCAACACGCTGTCCAAAAATTCCAATCGAGTAGGGACACAGAGGCTTTGTTAGGAATGTTTGATCATATCCTTTTGTGAAACCGAAATACTTTCCAGATTCAGAGACTCCTGCCCTCAGAAGAGGACAACTAAGTGAATTCAGCATTTTTAACCAGTAACTCTTCCCAGCATTAGCCATGCAAACACAACTCCATCTGGAATTAGAAGGATGTATGGAGATGCATGGAATTAATCAATATTATATTTGAATCCCTTTTCAGTTAGAGAGCCCTCCTATTGCCACATTTTATCATTGCAGATTTGCTGCTGAATGGTGTAAAATCCTTTGATTTAAAGCTCTGGCATGATTCTTCTAAGGCTATGCTATCACAGATATATTATACCTTTCCAGCAGAACTTCTACATAACTTATGAAGCAATAAAACAGATTTTCTCTCTCAGAGCTGATAAATGGAAAAAATTCATCCTTTCTTCTGTCCTTTTTAAAAATTAAATATCTCAGATTAATTTCATCCTTCCCCAAATGTAAGCACAGTTGGCTTTTCCAGAATTTAATGTTTTAGCTACCATTTTTGCCTGTTTATTAGAGTGAAAGACTGATACCACTCCCTATGTTGCCACTGATGCTTGAACTGTAACCTTTACGTGAAGCACTCAGGATCTGCAGATAGCAGAAGCTTTTGTTTAGAAGGAAATGGAAAATGTAGTATTTCTCAGTACTACAAGGTGGTTTTCAAATGACAAGACTTTAGACAAGAGTGGTTATGCTGTAGAAGAGAATCTATTTACTGTAGTGACATAGAGTTGTGTTTCCTAGGTCAGAATTCTCCCTCATGCTCTCTGGACAGAACTTGAAGGAATCTTTGGTGAACACACTGTAATTTAAAACTTGAAAGAAGTATAGTCAGGAAGAAGAGTGTTTCTGCTGCCTGGCATGCAGGGTTTGCATGTCTGTGAAGCTCTTTTAGCAATACAAAGTGTCTGAGGTGAGTGTCAGGTTTGGTTTAGCCCCTCAATCTTCAGTTAAGGATCTCCCCACCGTTCATTTTGGGTTTGACTGGCTTTATTAATTTACTAATTTGGTCACTTTCTTGGAAGCAAAATCAATACTTTCAAGGAACCAGCCGGCACACACAATTGACAAGTGCCAAAAAGTAGATTTATCACTGCTTTAAGGGCATACATCTCTGTTGGAAGAAGGGATGTGTGCATCTTGGCTTTACAATGTCTTCTCCTGAGCACTTTTTGATCCGTAAGGAATAAACATTAGTTCATAACTGGAAGATCCATGTCATGGCCGTCTTTAAGACATTACCTCTCCAGTCTGGCCATGGAAGAAGTCAGCTGGGCAGCTGGAAAGCTGTGGGAGCCTCTGCTGAGAGGCCAAAAGATGCTTATCCTTGCTGGATATCCAAGCATTGCATGGACAAACCTGAGGAGCCTTCACCACTGGCAGACCAGGAAAGGCAGCTCTGTTTTTCTCCCAGAGCAGAAACACTAAAGGGGGTATGACAAGCTGAATTCTGACACATTCTGAGCAAGGCCTTCCTCCCCTGATGAGTAATTAAGAGAACGTGCAAAGAATATGCTTTCCTGGGTGAGATTAAGGGATCAGACTCCCCTGCCCCGGGCGATCAGCCTGAGCCCGTCTCGCAAAACCACAGACCCAGTCATGTCTACCCAGTGCTTGGTGCCATCCTGTCCCTCCAGGAGGGAGACCCCTCAGGTTTGGGACTGGCTTTGGTTGCAAAATAGTCACAGACTTGTCCCTGAGAAAGCTCTGTCCCTGTTCCTCCCAGGCATGGCCTGTGCACTGTCCCGGTGCAATGACAGACCACAAAAGCTGCCCCGTGGCTTGAAGATTGTCCCCAAGAGAATTTGTTGTCAGCTGAATCGGGGCACTGTGCACCACCTTCAGCTCCAGCAGCGACCAGGGGGCATGTGTGACATCCTCAAATATCTATATACACACATGCATGCATATAAATATATCAGTTGTGGTTATTTAGCTGCGAATGGAGTGATTAGCAAAGGACAATGCATTAAATGAATCCCATGTGCAAGCACATTGTTTTACACAGAGCTACACCAGCAGTAATTAGGGCCCTCATTCCTACCTCCCTGCTTCTTCCCTATCTGATTAGGGAAAGAAAAGAAGTCCCCAGCACAATTAAGCCTCCCAGCTGGGAAAAGTGCGAATTTTTGAGGCTCCTTTCTCCAGCTTGGCTGTCTCCTCATTAATTATTATAAACGTATTAGTTACAGTAGTTTGTTTTGGAAGGTAAACAGAAATAAAACATTATGAAAAGTGATACAGTAGCGGAGACCACAACTATGCCCAACTCAGCCTGTGGATTCCCATAAATGTCAATATTTTCATTAGATGAATGGTGCTCCTACTGAAGTGGCCAGAGCTATTCCAGTAATTCATTATTTTCTTTCCATTCCTTTGAATGTGAGCTCCCTCCTGCCGTTTGAGCATCCAGTCCTGTATGGTGGAGTGCTCACAGCACCAGAAACACTCTCACAACTGAGATCAGAAAACTGAGATCAGTGACATCCTAATCACAGGAAAGGATTTCCAAACCGAGCTTGCTTGTGCCACCTGGAAAGCAGCCTTTTCACTAGCTCTGATTGATAGTGACAGCTTAAATCCATCAAGATCTCACACATCCATGCCATCCGGCAGGCAGGAGGGCTGCCCGAGTTGTGGGCATCCCAAATCCAGCGAGGCTGGATCTGTCTGGCTGCAGGGAGAGCCCCAGGCAGGGCTTGGAGCTCAGTGGGAAGCTGCCTCTGGAGTCCCAGGAGTGCTGCCTTCAGTTCCTCTAGGAGAGGTGCATCACCAAAATTGTGGAACTCAGGAATTCCCATGGAACTTTCCTGGGTGACTCCCCAGCTTCAGCTCCTGGGGCAGGAATTGTTCTTCATGCCTTGTTTTAAATGAAAGAGATAGTTTCACATCAATCTGTCCATGGGCTTGGTATCTAAGGGTTACAAGGCAGAAATTTTCTTATGAATGTAAGAGTTTAAAAAAATATTCCCATGGTTAAAAAAAATCCACTCTGAAAAAACTAATAATCTTTCCTTTTGAGCCCCTGTTGAACTCAGGAGTTCCACTATCAATTCAGTAAAGTGTTAACAATTTTAGGAGCTTGTAGACACAAGCAACACCCCAAAAAAAGCATAACAGCCCAACTAAAATGTCCTTGGGATGGGGATAAAAGTCTAGGAAAGGTCTGTTCATTTATGCAGTACTTGGGAAGCTTGAAAATCATTCCTGTAATGATATAGGAACAGAGCACATAGCAGAGGAACTTTATACTCATTAGGACCAGTCTCCTATGTGCATGTCATCTCACATCTTGGCTGGTCAGGAGACAGCTGGGTAGGTAATCAGGTAGGGCTTAGAAGAGTCTGACATACCCTGTCCATCAGGAATGTTTTGTCCAGAAGTTTTGGCCGGAGCAAGTGGTGCTGTCACATCCATCCTCGTGCTCTCTCCTGCATCCTCGGAGCATTTTTGCTGGAGTTTTCCAGTCAGCCACTCCCCTGGCTACCCTGGGCCCCCTCTGATGGGGCAGATGTGTCCCTTCACCCTTGCCACATGTCCCTAATGCCCCCTTTTCTTTTGCCAGGGATACAAAGCCACCGAGCTCCTGCACAGCTCCTGACATTTGTTACAAATCCATCCCACTTCACATATTCACTCCATTTTGCTTCCAAAGCTTTAAGCTGCCTGCCTGCGTGTGCCTCTGGGGAGCATCCAGGTTTCGTATCCATATGTTCAGATGGAAATAACATTTGAGTCGAAGATTCATAGTTTGGTCTATGAGTTGCTGATTTGGCCTTTAAGATGTAGGTTTTCAAGAACTGAATCTTGTTTAAACTGGTAAGTGCAGCTGCTGCCCTGCCAATTTGTGACCTTATTTCCTTCTGGATGTCCCCACTGGCTTGCATGTTGCTGCCAAGGTGTGTAAACTGACCTATAGGTATTCCCTTGCCCTCTAAAGTCATTCCTCAGCTGGGAGTTACTGGGGCTCTCATCAGACTGACTTTAGCAAACTGATTATGAATCACATCTGCTTGTGATTAAAAACAATTTGTTGTGATTGCAGGGGGGAGATGTTATTTTTGTGCTGTGTAGCTGCTGCCTCGGTGCATTTTGTTTTCAAGGTTTCTATCTGTTGGACACTTCTCTATGCTCCCAGCTCTCCTCTGCCTTCAGCACCATGGGAGAGCACGTGGTGTTTGCATATCAGGCTGAATTGGTCACTTCTGAGTATCCTATACAAATGTTTTGGTGTCTTTTGTCTGCAAAATAGCCTTTAATCCCCATCAGTGGGAAAAATACCAGTTTCTAGGCATGACCATACCTGTGACAGGAGAGGCACACACAAAACCAAAAAAGATCCAATTTTCCAAAAGCAAAATATTCGCAAGCTCAAAAATTTTGGACTAGAAGCTCTTTTGTTTTTTTTCTTTTTTCAGTTGCTTTTCTGTCATTACAACAAAAATTTGTTGAGTTTTAAATAAATATTTCACTAGAAAGGCTCTGGAAAGGGATTTACTTGGCCTGAAGTGAAGGTAATTTCTGACATCTCCTATATATCCAGCTTGTACATGAGAGTTTGTTTCCTGGGCAAACTTTTGAATCAGCAAGTGAAGTAAATACAGGATATTTCTAAAACACCATGGTCTGACATAGTGCTGCAGCAGTAAGGGCAAGGGTTGTATGTGGGAAGGGATTATGCACCAAAAATTTAGATATGTGTGTTTTCCTCTTATTTTCAGCCTGTCTCCTTGCCTATCTGCACAGAGATGAATAAGATCCCCAGGTTCATTATTATTCCATTATCACCAGCCTTGTTTCATATATTTTATTATGTTTCCCATTACTCATTCCCTTCACTGAATACATAAAATATTTTCCTTACTTGTCATCTTAACAAAAACTTTCCCAGGAGCTTTTATCGCTTTTTCTCGCTCTTTTCTAGCAATTTGCAGTTGCTATGGAACTGAGATAAGACAATCAAAAATCAGCCCATCTATCCAGAATACTTTTGCCTAGAAGCATAGATGTGTGTATAGATGTATCTATTATAGAATGAGATATAAAAGTTATATGTTCTACATGTTTTTTGTCAGCGTGCACAACTTATTTTCCGTAGGCTGTGCAGCTCAGTGTTTTGGAAACAGCCATCAGCTGGTGCCCCAAAAGCAGTCAGTGACTGCTCCAGCTCCACACCCCTGGCACCTCAGCCAGAATTCATTCATTAATGACCATTTCATACACAGTCCGTGCACCTGAGAAGTTGAAATTACGCTTTTCACATTTGCTTTGTTTTGCACTAGTTCACATTAGGCTTTTAGTGTTGCAGAGGTGCTTGCTCTGAGCCAATGCCCTCGTATTAAAGAGAGCCAACTGTGGTTTTTCTCAGTTATTGAGGGAAAAAAGTGCAGTGGGAATGGCAGGTGCTGCTGGAGGCCCTCGGGTGCCCCTTGGGCTCCCCGGGGAGCAGCGGGGCTCTGGGAGAGGGCTCCGGTTCGTCAGGGGCAGTGACTCACTAAAACATGAACGTGTGTTGTGCGGTTGCCAAGGGAACGAGATAATTGAAGTGATTGTTTTTGCAAATTCTCCAGTTGGTATTCGGCGTGTAAGGCTGCCTGTCACTGGGCGACCAGAGCCATGTGGGCTGTAGCCAGCTTTTCTGGAAACCAAAAATGCCTTTTCAGTATAGGCAGTGCATATTCCTGCAAGGGTTTTGGGTTGGGGTTTTGGGTGGGTTTTTTTTCTTTTCCATTTCACAGGACGCAAAGCTTTTTTTCCAAGCCAGTTTTTGCCCCTCCGAGACTCGTTGCAGATCCAGCAGCTGCAGATCTGGCTCTCTTCTTACATTTAAATAAACATTCCTGTCCTGACTGGCAAAAGCCCTGTCTCTGGTTTCCTCGGTACCTGCAGAGGCAGGGCTGCTAATGCCGCTGCCGAGCAGATGCTGATGCTATCAGCAAACCTGTTCCGAGAGAAAACGCGCTCAAAACCCCTCCTGCATCGATAAGAGCGAGCCTGCAGATGCTTCCTAAGTGTCCAGGTTGGCTGTCGGTAGCCGGGATCGCTTCAGCAAACAGCTGGATCTCATCTCCAGGCACGTTTCTGCTCGTGTAGGGTTGGCAAAATTCACTCTCCTGCACCGGGAGAACAACCGGCAGCTCCAGCCAGAGCGGTGGGCTCGGCGTGGCACATCCCTGTGCATCCCCCCTTGCCTGCACATCCCAGTCACTCCAGAGCCCCACCATCCCTGCAGACAGCACGGGGAAGCTTTTGCTTTCAGTACAAATTCATGGATCTGTGCTTGGTGTTTTGCTGGAAGTAGGAGTATTCATTTCACTCATGACCCGAGGCAAATTTAAATGTAGGCTTCCAGAAGTGTTAAAACAGTATAGACAGAGTTTAATGGGCCAGACTCCAAGCTCTATAAATTTAACTATTCCCATATACCCAGTGTAACTTACAAGTTGATTAAAACATGTGTGAATTGATTCCTGTAGACTGACACTTCACGGGTGGCTCCAGACTGAGAAATTATCTGGTTTTGCTTTATAAAGTGCCCTGTATCTTGTACGTATGGCCTTGGAAGTTGGGTGAGAAATCTCCGAGGCTGCTGGGCTGCTGGACTGGCTGGGCTGACAGCTTGGCAGGGAGACAACACAGATTATTATATTCCTTTTATCGCCTGGAGGTTGCACAAAACACAAACAATATGGTCATGGGGAGAGAGCAAGAACCACTCATCCCTGCTGCTTTGAGTGGAAATTAGCCCCAGCCTCAGACTTAGACAAGTGCAGTCATTTTAATAACATAGATGCTCTAGAATGAAGCATCCATCCTATAACTCCAGCATGGAGTGTCTGGAGACACCACAATGGTTCCTCACCAGTGGTAGTGTGCACTTACTGATCACTCCAAAGGGAAACAGACCCTTCTGGCCCACATCAAACCCATCCCACCACCTCCAGAGGGAGAAGCCAGGCTTCAGGGGACACTTGTGTCCGTGCACATCCTATAAGGATATGCCTGTGCACATCTGCTGAGGCAGGAGTGTGGCTTCCTGTGAAGCTCCCATGTCACTGTCTCCCACCCAAGAGGATGCAGAGGAAGATTATAGCACTCCTGGCAAGACATCATGGAGCCAGTCTTGACTGGGTTTGGGCCACCATCAGAAAAGCTCCATAAGCTGATCCTGTGCCCCGTGCCAGTAAAGATGTCAGTCAGAGCTATCACCTTCTCCCCATTTCCACTTGCCTCCTTCCTGCCCTGCTTAATAGCAGTTTCTAATGTTACAAGCAAAGATAGCTGATACACTCCTAGATAAAACAACCATAAACTTGATTTTGATAGCAGGAGAATAAGGAAGGGTGTCCAGTTTAAGCAGAGGTTTGTGCCTTTGATTATCCTTGCAGGAAGGCTATTTCCACCTCTCTCCATGCAAATACCCAGCTGAGAGACAGCCTAATTTAGGTGCTGTGCCTCCAGAAGTGCCCAGGGGGTTGTTTCCAAGAGAAAGCAGCCAATGCTGCCCTGACTGTGTGCAGTTATAAGGTTTAGGATTAAACTCAGCCTAAAGCTGATGGTTTGGGATTTTATTAGAGAAATCATTTTAATCTGGCTTTGTCACCCCAGCTGATCCAGATACCCATCTGGCTGATGGATAAACTAACTCTGCTGGTTGTTTCCAGTCTTTGCTTGTGTTCTGCTATTTGTAGGGTGTGCAAGAATGAGAAACACCAATGAAATGCAAAGGCTGTGATGAAAGAATGGTTTTGCAATGTGATGATTTTGTCTACAAAATAAGGCCAAAGCAGTAAAATCAGTTTTGGAAAGGGAGTTGTGGTGATCTTTGGTATTCTATTTCCCTAAGAAGGAGCACAAGGAGTGTGCTGGGGGGTTTGTGATAGCTCTGTGAAATTCCAAGCAAGTGCATTCCTGGGATTTAGCTGGGAAAACAGAGCAGTGTGTGTTTGCCATTTGTAAATCGTATTACCTAAATTCCCTATTAACACATATAACTCACCATCTCTCTGGGTAATCCAGCATGCTGAACTACTTCCAGATAACCCAAACCAGACAGAGGCCTTGGGCATTGCTTCAACTACTGAGACACTTGAGGTGGAAGCCTAATTCCACACCCTTTCTGTATTGCAGGGGTTCTAGATCTTAAAATCTGGCTTTTCCATCTTGATTCTGGAAGGTGGTGAGATCTATGCCCAGCCCCATTCCCAGCAGAAGTTCACAGCCTGTCAACAACTGTTGTACCAAACTGGGAAATATCATGGATGAGCTGTACATGCATTGTGGGAGAAGGAGAAGGTCATGACACCCCTCACTTTGAAGGCTGAGTCCCTGGTATCCATCCATTTATATCCTCCACCTCCACCACTCTGCTGTTTCTCTTCCCAGAAATTCTGCTCTTTTTAGTCTGTCTCAATAACCTCTGGAGATAACAGGCTAATCTTATGAATTCTGCACAAGAGGCACAAAGGCAGCTACAAGCCAACTTCCATGCTTAAAGTGACCCAAAAAGCAAATCTCTATTGAAGTGATCTGAAACCAAAAGTTGGTTTTGATTATTCTTTTTTTTTTTTTTCTCCAGGACCTAATGGAAAAAACGTTCAAGCTCTCTTCAGGGCTGCATGGTTTTAGGTTAGTCTATTAATCTTTATTATCTAAATTAATGGAATCTTCGTATTACATAGATGTTTATATATTATAATCCCTGCCAGTGCTGGAGGTAATGGGTGTTGCCACTGTACAATATTTTGCATTCTTTGATATTTACGTTATTTTTTAACAGATTGGCCAAAATTCCAAACAAGTGCATAGTCACACTGTTTGCAAACCCAACCTTGGAGTTTCTGCCTCCTCAGCCAGGTGAAAAAGCAAGAAGGTGAGAGTGAGCAGGAGCAGTTTTCCTGCAGACACTGAGGTCAGGAGTTCTTCCCGTTGAATCCAGCTTGCTGCGCCTGCTTGCACAGTGGGTAGACACTGGAGAACACAATACTGGTGGATGTCATCATTACTGGTCCAGACCAGTGCATTAGACCTCACTTTTGAGGTAATATGGTCCTTTTTTCTCTAATTCTAGCCCAGAATGGGAATTTTGTATTTTCTGCTGTGGCCTGCCTCAAGGCAAGGGTTCCTTGTGAAAAACACAGCTGAACCTGAGACGTTTTCTTTCCTTTTCATGGAAAAGGATTTTGCTTTGAATGAACCCCCAAAGCATCACAGATCCTTAATTTTTACTTTGTACTCTTCAGCCTGAGGAATATAACAGAGCTCTGTGTGTCTAAAGAGCAAGATTTCTCCCAGACTGCCCTCCTGAAAGGATATGGGTTTCCCACTATTTAATTCATAGTGCATTTAAGCCACTTTTCTTCTTGTCCCAGCTGGAAGCAGAAACTGCCAGAGGTTCATGAAAATGAAAAACGGCGAGTGAAATATATTGTAAATCCAAACTTTCAAACCCCAATAAGGCTTAATTATGATTTCATCCAAAGTGGCTCACGTAATTGCTTCTCCCAGGTTTTAGTGCTGTAAACCTGTCCTCTGCAGCACACATCCACACTCCCGATCGGCCGTGCCAGGAACTGACCTCCAGATTTATCACTTGAGCAGGAGAACATACAATGATCCTTTGAGGCTTGCCAGTTGCTGGAGAGCTTAGTATCGCTGCCTTAGATTAGGAGCACTCTCAAAAGTAAGTAGGAGGAAGTTCAAGGAGCACTGAAGAAACTCTATCTATTTATCTAAGGCAAAACTGGCAAATTTTTAACGTTGTCTCCTCCAGGTGCTGTCAAACAGCACTGGAGGTCCCCACATAATTTGGAGCAGGAATGATGTGTCATTAGAGAAAGTAAAGGGCACGTCAGAGAGAATTTCCTCTTTTTGTCATGTTGTCACTTTGCTCCCAGCGTGATTCGTGTCATCACCAATGATTCCTGCGCCCCACAGCAGGTCTGGTTTTCACTTTAATCCAGTGGTTAGGTGGAATGGCCAAGCTACACAGGGCTGTGAGTTCCAGTGGGCACAGGAATGACTTATTTAAGGGATTGATTTCAAATGTACACGTGTGATGAAATGCCGAAGGTGATGGTCAGGAGGAATGTTTTTGTCACTGTCCTCCAGCCCAGCGTCATTCATTTTTAGTGCTATTAATAAATTAACATCCTTCATTTGTAAGAACTAGAAATCTGGTTACTTTCCAGGCCTTCTATTCTCTTCATCTGAGGCCTCTGGATCATTACATGGTGCCAGCAGCCCATCTAGAGGTGTATTTCCTTGCTCAGTCATTTGCACAAACAAACTAATCCCCTTCCCAAAGCTTTCTGTTTCTTAATTCTGTGTTTGTCATGACTAAGCTCTGCATCATTCATGATTTTATTTTTCATGCTGCTTGGAAAAGCACCTATCCCTTCAAAAACTGCAGGGATCTGTGATAACATTTGAATGCTGCTAAAGCAAGAAGGAAAAATATAAAGCAATAACTCTGAAAGTCCAGGACTGTCTGCTTGCACACCACAATGTGAGCTTAAAACTCAGCGTCTACCAAAGGGTTTTATGTTACCTCTTATGCTGTGGAGGTCATTAATACACAATTAGGTATTGTAGAATTGTAGGTTTGGACTGGAAGTGATAATATCAGGGATGCAAATCCCTAAAGCGAGTCCCAAACCTCTGTGCATGAAGCTCTTCCCCGCCTAGGTGCCGACAAACTGCCCTGGGCAAGGCGGCTTTCCGGAAAAAAAACCCAACCATCATCATCATCATCATCATCAACACGACTTCCTGCACTCACTCCCCTATAAACAGCCACCCTATTAATGCTTCCCAGCAATCCTTCCTGTTAGGAGCAGAATTGCTAATTGCTGGCTTACAGCTCCTTCCTCCCCGCGGCAGTCAGACCATCGGAGCCTGGCCACACTCCAGGTTTTTGGCTGCGGGAGGGGACGAGCTTCTCCAGCCCTCCGGTTTGATTTTTCCCCTCCAGAGGCACAGGTCTGTGTTTGCACAGCCTGGTGGTTGATGCTCGTGCAGGGCTGGGAGTTCAGGATATGACCTGGCCCCTCGCCTCCTGGTTTCTGTTTATCCCAGAGCAGAAGGGAGGGTTCCTATGGAGCAGCCCTTAATTTGGGGAAATAATGTGTGGTTTCCACTTGGAAACTCTTAATTAAATAGTCTGTGTAGGCTTGGAAAGGAGTCTGTGTTTATCTGAATGCAAATTTTGTTTTCCTGGGCGTGGGCAAATGGCAGGGTAAATTAGGGGACAGAAGTGTTCACTCCAGAATTCAAACATCGAGTGCCAGCTCCACCAGCCCCAGAGAACAGGAAAAGCAGAAGCTCAGAGATCCTGCCTGGTTTGCAATTTTCCTGTTTCTGAGATGAGCAGCTAATTTCTAGATTAATTTGTGTCGTTTATCTAGGTCACCTGCTTTCCCTCATCTTTGGGAGGCAAACAGGCTGAGAAAGTAACACCATGGACAGGAGAGGAGGGGTTTTGTCTAAAGCCAGTTTATCAAACGGGATTTGCTCTCACACCCCTCTGTCTTCGTGTTTTTGTTGTAGCTGTCTTTTTCCCTCGGGGTTTTCCATTGACTGAATTGTCTAAACACTTTGACCACGATTGCCAAATTATACTTTCCTTCAGAGATCGTACTCCAGATAAAAGAGCTGAGTAGCTGCCTGCAGAGAGGAGGGATACACAGCACACCGAGTTCTTAGCGCTTTCATTTATCTGCCAGAGCATCTTAATTACTAACCTTGTGACAAAGAGGGGTTTCTTCCACGGCCCTGGGGACAGATGCAGGGATTGGCAGGAGGGAGGCTGCAGGCAGCAGGCTGCACCCTCCCTTTCTCACAGCACAGGCAGAGCCGGGCTGCTTTTGGCAGCTGAGGGATTTGGGGAGCATCTTGGGCACGTTCCCAGGGGCCCAGCACCTTGTAAGGGGAGGAAAGGGCAAGGAAGCGTGGCTGCTTGGCCTTTCCTGCTCTCACTCTGCTTTCAGTGCCAAAGAACTGTTTCCACCTACATTTCTAAAGGTGACTTTCATCAAAAGAATAAAAAAAAAAAAAAGTGGCAGCTTTACAGGTATGTAAACACCTTGTTTTACAAACAGCAATATAAAAGCCTGACTTGACCTGACAGCTTTTCTTTAAAGAAAATATTTCCTGCCTATAATGAATCTCCTGTCACTGATTCCTGGTTCCAGAAACAAACCGTGCTGTTCCAAGAATGTGTTGCACAAGTGAATTCATAACAAAGTAATCACGGAGAGAGCAGGTTCCTTATAGCAAAGCTGTTATAAAGCATTGCAGACACGGGTATTTTAATCTCCCAAAGTGTCTCTGTCAGTACTTCCCTTCCTCCCAGCAATTTGGACCAGAATGATAGCAGCAATAATTGGAGGATGAGTCAGTGGCTGTATTGTAGGTGAGACATCATCGTGGAGGGAAGGCCAAGAGACAAGCCTTTAAAAACAGGCTTGTTTTTATACTGCTGCTGTCTCTCTCAGCCTGGCAGTCCTGGAAAGGGCACCACGGATGCCCCCAGACTCAGAGCTGTTGCTTCATTTTGAACGTACCAGTTCACCTCCAGAAAATCACTGTCACTGATCCCTGTCACACAAGATCTTAGTCTGAACACAGAGATATGCACAAGAAAATTCAGTCCCTGAAACCCAGATATGCTCTGGGTTTGAACCAGCAGAAGGAAGACAGTGAAAAAAAACCAAGTTCTTAAATTTACTCTTAAGATCAGGATCCAGCTCTAGACAAAAATGGCCATCAGGGTTTAGACAACCACGAGCTCTGACATCAAGTTTAGAGCTTGAATCAGGGTTTTAAGTTTTGTTCTTTGCAATTTTAGCACTGGCAGAGCAACACTGAAGTCAGAAAGCCTTGGAATGAGATTCAGGGAGAAAATGAGGGAGGCAAAGATGCAAAAGAAGAAGGGGCAACAAGAAGGAGGGCAGAGGAAGGGCAGAACTGCCTTTTGCAGCTGCTGCTTAGGCTTGGCTGACCACCGTGGGTTCAGAAGTCCTGGCAAAATTAGTTTTGCTGTCCATGACATCTGAGTTGCTTATTTTGGCACACTAGGGTAGGAGAAGAGGCTGGAGGGAGTGGAGCCCTGCCTTCCCTGCTGGGCCATGCCTGAAGCTGGCCCTGGGGATGGAGGACACGCATGGTGCCGCTCTGGCACCCTGTCCTCAAAACCAAGCACGTGTCACCAGGCTGATTTATTAGCCCACATTTATCGAGCAATTTGCTGACTAAAGCAGAGAGGAAGACAACCCGTGTTTCCTACCACTCGTCCCTGTGCAGAAAGATAACATCGCTCGCTTTTTTCATATCGGAAAAAACTCGAAATTCACATTTTTCCCAGGGTGGGAATGTGGCAAGGGAATTTTATCCTTCAGAGGAGGCGCAGGGAGCCGCATGTACCTGGCACGTTCAAGGATGCACTCAGCAGCTCCGGGGGCTGGGGCCCGGGAGGCAGCAAGTGAAGGGTAACATGATCCATCTTTTGTGCGAGGTGAAGGAGTTGTGGAGCCGGGCAGAGGCAAGGGAGGGCTGAGCCAGCCAGGAGCATGCACCGACTAGCACCAAGGCAGGGAAAACAGCTCTTGGAACCGCTTCCATAAATTTTCCTTTCCTTGAAGCATCCGACAAGAAAAAAGGGAGAGGGGAAGAGAGGGAAGGGGGGAGGGAGGTAGATGGAAGTGTGAACCGTAAAACCTTGCAAAAGCAGGGCTGGGCACTCACTCCACACTCAGGCACGGCGGCTGGAAGGGCTGGAGAGCCTCGGCTGCCTCTCCCGGAGCTGGCCCATGGCTCGGGGTCGGTCCTGGATAGCTGTGCGTGAAGGAACAGACAAATCAATGGAGCCCGAGGACTGGGCGAGCACGTGAGGAGCAGGGTGGGGAGGAAGCAGGAATCCCCCAGCAGCAAAGCCAAACCCCTCGGAGCGGGCGGACACCGAGCTCCCTGCCCTGGGCACGGCTTCGTCCCCTCTCCGGGACTCTGAGCATCCCCCCGAGGGTCTGGCAAACATCCAGCCCGCAGCAGTGCCAGGAGCAGCCGGACTGGGGCCTGAGAAATGACTCCTTTCTCGTGCTCGAGTCCTGAAAATTGCTAAGCAGCTCTCGTGCAAAAGAGACTTTCCTTCTGTCCTCTGACACCTCACTCTTTACACCACGTTTCTGTGCTGAGGAGGTATTTCTTTGTGCTAAGGAAAACGTGAATGGGAAGAAAGTCAATATAAACACAGGCTCAATCATCAGATATTTCCTTTTTTAGTTCTGAGCGCTTTAAACAACAATGAAATATAAACAGAAGTCACTCTTTTCCAACCTCTATTAGTAATGGCTGGACCATTAACTGTTTCCATCACCATGACCACTCGTGGTTAGTCCCATGGCAGCTCCCACGCCACTTCAAACACAGGTTCCCTGTTTCAGAAGAGCACAGGGGGCAAAGTGACTTCCCCAGGATGACAAAAAAAGCCTGATCCGAACCCCTTTTGAAGCAGTGAAACATTGGCTTCTTCTGGGGATTTGGAGAAGACCCTGAGTCACAGTGTGGAGCAGCAAAACCACAGCTGCTGATGCCCTCATCATGTCTTCTGGATTAAATCATCATTTTCTTTCATTATGGAGAGGGAAGGGACAGTGGGAACCATGAAGGCAAAGAATAAGGCTGGCTAAACATATAAAAGTGTTAGAGTGCTCTGTAATGTTCCTAAGAAATGCTTGGTGAAAATATTCCCTATCTAATAAACGTATGACTAAGAATAATATTCAGAGAGCCGTAACTCCTTCCAGCAAAGGCTCTGAATGCAAAACAGACCAGAATGCTCCTGGACTGGGAAAAGCAATTGGTTCTTATTGCAGTCACCTGGATGACTTCTGAGCTCTCTTCACTGTCATTCCAGATGGGAAAGAGGGACAGTAGGACTCAGTGTTACTGCTACCACAGCAAAGACTGACCTGGGCTTGCTTTCAGAGCCTTCCAAAGCAGCCCATTCCTTGATTTTCAATTCCATTTCCTTATTTCTGGTCACAAAGATCCCCGCAATGGGAATTGTCACCAAAAGCCAAAGATACCTAGAGAGGTATCCCAAATATAACATTTTAAGGGATGAATGGCCCTGGAAACTCAAAGGAAGCACCTCCTCTATGAGCTGGTGGGGAGAGGATTTGGTAGGATCCTGGCAGCTGGGACTCTAGTCCATGTACTGTTGGGTGACCCTGGGAATGTCACTTTCTTCAAGTCTGTGCAAAACAGTCTCCTCCTTTTCAGACTGAAACGGCAGGATGAATTATTATGGTTGTTATTTTGGTGCTCTCCAGTTATTTTTCTCAGTCAGCTCAGCTCTTTTATCAGGGTAGCTGTCCTCTGACATCTGGGATGCTGGACAAGCTTAATCAGGGCTCATTTATGAAATGGAATTAAATTTTTCTTGTAGTTCTACAGGAATCCAACTGTGTTATCCACTGAATCATTGAAATGTCAGCCTCTTAAAAATTTACATAACCTAAACAAACCATAGGCTGTTGCTAAGGAAAATAGCATAATAATTATTACAGCCATGTGTTGTAACAATTCTCTGCTTTTCAGATTTTTCTCAGGTTTATGTGAATGGTTTTTGCTTTGATTGCTTTTCATCACATATCACAGCGCCATTCTTTCCTTAATTTTCAAAAACATGAGAAAGGATATTTTTCCAAGGCTGCAGAAAATCCTGGAAGTGAGAAGTGCCCACAGAACAGGGGCAGCTAAGAACGTACCAAGGACTTTGGGAAAAGTCTGAATTCCTTCACTCCTACAGCTCTCTCACACCCTCACCCTGTAAGTTAGGAAATCTATAGGATAAATAGTCTGGTTCTGCATATGACTGGAGGACCATTTTTAGGACAGACTTGAGGCAAAAAATGGGTGTTTAATTTTACACTTTGGCACTGTGGGAAATGCAGAGAACTTGTTGACTTCTGTTGCTTCTCCATCTGTAGAGATGAGCAGAGGATGCAGCTTCTCATCAGGTGGGGAAGTTCCTATCCTTAATAACTTAACAAGTCCTTCTGTTGGGACTATTTTTTTTTCTAATTTCCTACTCCTTCTTGAAAGTTTTGCCATGTGAGTTAGACAGTTCCTGAGATTTTGTCGGATATTATTACCTTCTCTGTGAAGTGTGTATATGGCTCTGTGCTCTGCATAAGCCAGGCTTGTGTAAAGATAAAATATTTAAAAATACGCAGTTGGGTTTTCTTTACCTTGGCCTTGTTAAGTACAGAAAATAACCGCTCGTGCTTGTGTCAAAGGAAAGTGTTTCTTTATGGGTTAGTGAAATAAGCCATTCAAAACCACTAAATCCTTCCAAAATACCCTTTCAGAGCTGTCAGAGGGAGAGACCTCGAGCCACAGTGCCAACAGCACACTGTTAATGCTGCCAGAGTTGGAGGCAAGCAGGGGTTTGACACTGAGCCCATTCAGAAATGACACAACATTCTATTAATCAATTAATGGATTACCATCGTCTTGGGATGGAACCTCCCTTTTCTTGTCCTTTCCAAGGTGCTCACCCTTCCAGCAGCAGGTCAGCATGCCTCCTGTGCCTTCAGCCCACAGCAAATATTAGGCAAATACAAATGGAAAAACACTTGAATTCTACTTCCTGCGTTTTGCTCCTGGTTGAAAGACAGCAGGGCAGCTCCTGGGGGCTTTTATCTGTCACAAAGTCAAAAATATCTATTGGCAAACGTTAGAATTTCAAATAATTCCCCCTGTACTTTAAATATTGCTTTTTAGTTTTCAGGTGATATTGTCCTTAAACCAAAACCCATTTCCACACCAAAGCTAACTGCTGAATGTCCTTTGCACTTGGCACGTTGAAACCCACCTGTTGTGCTGTCTAGCACTGCATATGCCAGGGTTAGAAATCAAACAGCAGAGTTTCCTCAAAGGTGGAAAATACCTAAGGCTGACATCTCAGAACAAAGCCTTGAGCTTTTGCTGTGATGGGAATGTGAAAGTTTATTTTTAAACTGATATGACAAGATTTTCTGACCTTCTAAGCAGGTAGAAAATGACACACATACACATACATGCCTAACAAGGCCTTTAAATTGGAAATCACTCATATTTGGGCACTTTAAGAACTCCAGAAGAAGCTCCACTGTATTGAAAACCCCAACTTGCTCTTGATTGGAACCAGATTTTTTTTTTTTTGTATGGGGAAAGGCAGGTTTTTCAGCTTTATTTCCTTGTTTATGTAATTCAGTCTTATGAATTTAAAATTGACACTGCCTTTTTTTTTTCTTTGCCACACCAGGGTTTTGAAGAAAAGCTTGAGAAGTGATGGTTATATGTTAATATTATTGACCTTTTGATCACCTGAGAAATACGTTTTTTTTAAACTACACAGCTCATTGCATCTCTTTTGCATACAATAGCCCATTTCACAAAATAGTTCAGTACCTTGGGTAAGCAGCAGCTTTTCCCAATTAGTAATTTCAGAATTGCAACATTAATTAAAGGGAAAGGCAGAAAATGTTTTGGTTCTGTGCAACCATGGAGATTTGTAGCTTAGATTGCTGGGTCTTGCTCATGGAAACCCCCAGCAAAAGGAGGTGGTTGGGGTGGGGAGGAGAGCAATATTTGTGCCATCAGTGGCTTTTCTCTGTGCTTTCAGAGGAAAAATTATTTTTATCCATGTCAGTACTTATTTTCTTTATTAATTTTCCCTATGCTTTAAGTCTCTTTGAAAATCTTTGGTATGTTATTGTGGGAAGGGATGAAGTGGATGCTTTCAGAATTCTAAGGGCTATGTGGTGTATTGTAGGGATTATACTGAACCACAAGGCACTGACTTCTATATCCAAGGTTGGGCTTGATGATCCCTTTTCCAACCTTAATGATTCTATGACTTACTTTAACCCATGGCATAGAAAATTGGAATTGTAAAGACACACTCAGTCCTTCCCAGTGCTGCTGATTTTTTGTGTCACTGCTGCACGAGGCTCGTTGCTACCAGAAGAAACATTTTTCCATGGAAGATAATTTTCATTCCCTTGACTTCAGCACAATCCAGAGAGACTGGTGGAGTAGTTTTTAGTTATTTATTGATGCCACAAACATGAAATGTGCAACTACAGGAGAGAGCAACCTGAACTGAATAGATGAGTGCCTGCACACGAGCAAAATGGGCTTCCCCCAAGTCTATAAAATCTATAACAGACTTTCGAGACTTAAGAGTTAAGTTGATGGAGGACAGCCAAGACTGCCAGTGCTGTGACTTAGGGAAAAGGCTGCAAGTACAGCTCGAGGTCTGTGAAATTCATGTACCATTTGGAGGGCAAAAGTAAAGGCTGTGAACAAAACTATGCTGCCAGCAAAACAGGCCCCTATTCAGTGCATAGTCTGTAGAAAGCAGCTTGGTGCAGGTAGATAAAATCCCATCTCTAGCCTAGCCTAGAAAGTGACACAGAGAAATGACGCTGCCTTGAACCTTGTGGCCTGCTGTCAGTGAGTGAAAAAAAGTTCTATCTGCCATTTTTCATAATTTCCATCCTCTAGCAAAATATCTTTCATGCTTGTTCAACTTGGCTTATCCAATGGCTCCTTTTCGTTCTGAGGAGCGTGTGTTAAGATCCCCAGAGGATTTCTGCCTGGTTTTTCAGCCTGAGTCTGTAATTTTTCTTCCCATTAATATTCCTTGGATGTACCTGTTGTGCCCCTGCTTCAGATGTGCCAGTGAGCACTGCTGGGCTTAAAACCACAGTGGTTTCAACACACAGTGGTGATTTGACCCTCTCCAAGGAGTGTTCCCAAAGAGTGAAAATCTTTAGGTGAAAAATCATTCTGAAAAGAAGCATTAAGATTTCGCTGTGCCAAAGGGTGATTATGAGAGACTCAGGAGATGTAATAATGGCAGCAACTTCAGTGCTCTGCACTGTTTTCCTGGAGATCCTAGAAAGGGTGTGTGAAATCTCCCATCTGCCACTGCTGGGGGTGGAATAAGCAGCCAGAAGAGAGGGAAATACGTGGAAGAAATCCAAGCTCAGGTGTGTGCTCAGGGCAAAGCAGCAGAGCCAGGCCAGTGTGGGCAACCTGTGCCCGCAGCTCTCGCTCACAGCAGCTCCCAGTTCTGATTACCAGGGAATGGCTCAGTTGCAGAGTGGTCTGTGAGGCCTGGGGAGGCAACACGAGACCGCTTGGTTTGTGCAGAGCAGCCTGATATATTCCATATGCTTCGGGAGCAGTTTTTTACTCCATCCTTCTTTATCTAGGCAGCTTCGGACGGAGACACGTCGCGAGCGAGGAAAACAGAAGGCAGAGGGAGAAGTCAGAAACCATCGTCTGGTTTCTGCCGGGGTTGAACACTATTTGCTTTGGCTCCCAGACGTGGCAATTTAGCAAGAGGAAATGTCAGCTCATTAGAGCCATCGCATGGCATGGCACGACGATAGCGGCGGTTCCCGCTGGCAGCGCTCCAGCCGTCGCGCTCCGCGGGGAAACGGCACGGCTGGATGGGAAGGGCTCACTTTCCCTCTCAAGGCAGGGCAGTTTAGTGGGCTAGTTGACTTGGCAGGCTGTTAACAGAATTAATTTGATTGCCTTGGCAGTGGCAGGAGGATGCATGAAGGAAACCTTCTGGCTCCGTTGCCAGTGTTTAATACCAAATGATTATCATATACCATTGAACTGGTGCTGGATGAAGCATGTGTGAGGGCTTGCAACAACTTTACCAAAAATAGTAAGTGCCATTTGAAGTTGGCAAACGCGTGCTCGAGAGAAAACAAGCTTTCCAGTTAAAGCCAGTCAGAACTTCACCCCGCAGGCCTGTTACTTGTCATGTTCCTGGGCTGTGTCATTTTTCATCCGCGCTCCGGCTGTGAAAGTACTGCTTTGTATTATCTGCCACTGAATTATACTAAAAGCCACAGCTGTCTGCTGTTGATGGAGGCTGTTTCCACTGGAGGATGGATACCTGCATTAATGACAGCTGGATTTGCTGTTGGACAACTTGTTGCTTGGCATCCAGCTTGTTATTTTGCCTGAAAATGCCCTGAGAAGAGTGTTGCACGTGGAGCTGTGCTTTTTACGTATGTCAGCCTCTCATATTTTTTTGGAATGAAAGAAAAAGCCACTTGGCACACAAAGCATTTGAATAAATACCTTTTCTTTAGGTGCTTAATGCAATGCAAAGAGTGATCAAGAAGAAGCTGTAGGGTTCAGCTGGCCCTTCAGAGCCAGGTCTCCCACTCCAAGTGACTAACGGTGAAACAGGCATTTTTCATCCGAAGGGCTGAAAGTGCTTAAAAGCATTCAGGAGAAACCAGTTGCCTCTCCAAATTTAAAGCTGGAACTCAGTTTCCACAATCAGGCCCATATTGGCTCCACATCCAAAATCAACACAAAGTGGAATATCTATCTGGAAGCTGGCACAAGACCCATGTGTGAGGAAGAGGTTTTCTGCTGGATTTGGGGTGAAGTGCAATGAAAGGCTCCTGATTTTGGACACTGAAATGGAGCCCATTGCTCCTCCCTCTCCCTTTCTCTCACTGTATGACACATACATAGCTACTACACTGTCGGTTGTAGGTGATGGCAAAGGAAAAAAAAGGAGAAAGGAAGAGGAAAAAATAAAAAAAATACTAAAGCATCAATATTTGTTTTCTGAAATTACCAATAAAAATTGAAATTAAAGCACTGATCTCCTACAGAATCTGTTAACAACTTTCTTAGAGGTATAGCAAAGACAAAAGCCTGGAAAGTAAATTTCAACATTTTTTTGTTATCTTTGGAAAGCAATTTAACTGGAGTCATAAACAAGTTTACAACAGACTTTAAAACTTCCTTGCAGCTTGTTGGTCGCTGATTGGGTTTTCCCAAACAATAATTCATTCCATGATTTCCTACCTTTTATGATCTCCACTGGACCTGAACAGCTGCATTTATATTTCAGTGCTCACATTTTTTTTTCCTGCAGTGTGTACACGTGTAGGTACAGCATGGGAGGATCAGGAAATCCTAAGGGAAAATACCACCAAGCTAATATTTTAATGGCATTTTCTACAGAGTAAACAGATATTTCTTACAGATAGATCAGCTCTCCTGGACAACAGAGAAGATAATTCTTTATGCAAGCATTCCCAGGACCAGTTTATGACTGCTGAAGCCCATAACAGGTGGCTTGTCTGCATGAGATCATACATCAGGGACATCCAAAAGTTTCCTGGTACCTCACACTCAGTCCAAGTGATCTGCTTTTGTCATTCTTGATGTGATTGAAGGAGCAGTAGAGTGACCAGCACTCTGTGGCACTGCTCACCTGCTCTTCCTTCTGCAGGCATGGGTGGGAGGGAGAAAGAAATGGAAAATGAGAATAAATGGATTTTAGAGGTGTGTGCCTTGCCAGCCCCCCAGCAGCCACCCCACGGCCTTGATGGCCACTGTGCCCTCAGATGAACAGGGCAGAGTTCCCTGTTGGTGGAAAGGAATGGGAGGGGAAATCTGATCTCTCCACCAGTGGTTTTTCATGCTGGTTGCCAGTGGCTCTGAGAGAAAGGGACCGTGACCTGATCAAACAGCTGTGGCCCTGAATGCCTGGGCAGGGGGGAAGAAAGGAGGGATAACAGCTCTGGCAGCTGGAGCAAAACGGGAGGAAGGGAGGGAGGGAGGGAGGGGGCATGAAAGGGCTGTGGGTTGCTGCTGGCAGCTGCTCAGGGTGGCTGGGCACAGATTCCCCTCCGAGTTCAAACAGGGCACTGAAACCTCTCCCAGAGCTCAGCTCCCCAGGGAGCAGCTGGCGTGGTCCTCATCCTGGAGGCTTTGGGCTGGACACCTTCAGGTGGGATGGGATAAGAGAGAAAAGGCCTGGTAGGAAACAGAATGTACCCTGTGAGGAAGGTCAGCCAGAGGAGGGAGGTGGGCAGCAAGCTCTGAAGAGAAAAAGAATCACAGAAAGGGAAGGAGAAAGAATAAAACCTAAAACTGGTCTAGTTTTCCAGCAGTTTAATGAGGACACAGTGAAATCACCCTTTTAATGAGGGCAACTGTGCTCCTATCACTACAGTGAACAATGCCATTCCCATTATTCTGCTTAAAGAACTTAAGATCGCATATATATATATATGTTCTATTTATAAATAAGCAGCACTTTGGTTCCCAATGGAATTTCACATGTTTTCTTCTGAAGATCTTTGGTAGGTGGAACTTGAATCTCTTAGGATATACCTTAAAAAAGAGTAATGCCCAGAGCTCAGAGCATAACAAGCCTGGAAACCCAACAATGACAATATTAACCACAAGTTGATCCTAAGATGGCTTGAAAACATCCAGTTTCAGAGTCTGCATCTGGCCTTGGTGATGCCTGCAGTTCCTTTGTGGTTTTGAACTCATATTTTCCTGGGAAAGTCACTGGCTTTTAAGGATTGTCCTCTATAACTTGAAATGGAATAGATCAGGAGTATATGCAATTTTAACCTCATTAACAATTTAGGCCTGACAGGAGTTACTGGGTTTACTCATGATGTTCAGCATGTTGATACAACATCAAGTGCATTGATATCTTTCCCAATGTAACAGGAAGTTAAATATCCATCAATTTGGCAAATAAGGGTTTTTCTTCTTCTTGAGGCTGACGTGCTTTAGGTTCCTTTGAAAGGAAAAAACAGTAGGGATCCAGTAGTTGCTGGGAAGAGCTGCACCCTGGTTTGCCACCAAAAAAAAAGGTGTATCCTACCTGAATATTTACATATTTTCCCTGTCGCTCTCCCACCGAGAGAATCTAATGATTTTGTGGAGGGCAGAATATGATCCTGGAGAAATATCACAGGAATAGTACCAGTTTTGTTGGAAAGTCCACATACACTTGGAAGCCACACACTTTCACTCTTTGGTGTTCTTAGCAGGGACTTGATGTACTTGTAACCTGAGCTCTGGCCATTGTCAGTGTGAAAAGCAAACAGGGACATGTTGTCCCATGTATTTTCAAATATATTCCAAAGGCAAGCAGCGCTGCCAGGGAAATACCATTTTTCATTGTGGCCACAACCGCCCCAAGGTGTGCCCTCGTGTCCAGCCTGGAGGAATCTTCTCAGGATGATTTTTGTGACATGTGGTGGCAAAAAATTGTTAGAGTGCCATATCAGAGGTTATGGGACTGCTTGGAAAATAGGACAGTGAGAGGTTTGAGGCAGCATGAACATACCCTTCCCAAGAGCATCTCTAAAACCCCTGCTTTACCTCTCTGACACTAAACCACAGCCTTTAATGGCCTGAGCATAATAACAACAGCAGCAATAATAACAATAATAACAATAATAAGGATTCAAGAGAGCTGTAATAATAATAATTTTGCAGCTGATCTGTGTTTGTTTCCTTTTGTGGCGTGGCTGGAGGCAGCACACAGCTGGTGGGCCGTGCACGGCGCGGGGTCTTTCCAGCCTGCACCATTATTTCCAGATCAGCAGCTTTCCTTTGACTTGCCCTAAACTCTGCCCTATTCAGGGGAATAATGCCTGCAGGGGAGATACCACCAGTACAGCTCTCAGTTTCTTTGTGATTATTTTCCCAGATCCTTTTTCATTACCTTTTTTTTTTTTTTTTTAGGTCCATAAGTGTAGCAGAGAGATTTGTGTGAGAGGTTTGATTAAAGCCCAGCTTCTCCATACAATCAGCATCCCAAAACATCAGGACTTTTTTGGGTAAATTCTGCCATCTTCAATAGTGAGGTAGCATCATTCTTCTTCGCAGGTGTTAAAAACCCACCAGCACTCACAGTTTCTCACAGCACAGGGATATTTAATGGGGAAGGAACAAGTGCTTGCCAACAGCACCCTTTGCCACATGGAGGCCCTAAACGTTCATTACAAAACTCAGATATTGTTGGTCTCACAAAGGCACTGCCACAAGGACAGCATTCCATGTGACTTTGCCATGTTTCACCCTAAACGGGGCTGAGGTGAACGTAGAAAATTACCTTTTCCTTTCGGAGGTTTTTTGGGGTGATTTTGGAAGCCTCTCTTAAGGTCTTAACCAGCCTTGTGAGGACAAATATTGAATTGCCTTGTTAGCTGTCACACAACAAAGGGGCTGGCCCTACAGAGACACCTGGAGAGGGAGGAATGGGGCTCCTTTTCTATTTTTTTTCTTTTTTTTTTTTTTTTTTAAGTTAAACAGTTTTGCCCAAAAGAGAAATTGGCATTCCAGAGGCAATGCTGTGCTTTTCCTAAGCTTACCTTCTCTGCCACTCTGGGAGTGACATCAGCTGAATGATGCCACCTTCTGTGCCACCAGCAAAATCAAACACCAGCAGCAAGTCCATCATGGGGCGTGTGGGAGCTGCTTCAGGCAGCCCTGACTTCTGGAGCCTGAAAACACCTCTGGGCAGGAAAAGGCATTTCCATCAATAGAAGGGCAAATCCAGCCAGAAAATCATGCCTGGAGGCCATGGCACCCTCTGGCTGTCCCTGAGGGAGCTGGATTGTCACTGACAGCCACTATTTTTATGTTTTCTTAACACTTTTTCAGCCATGGTATTTTAATGACAAATCTAAGCTGGTTTTATACACAAAACTTTAAGCTGAGATTTTTTTTTCCACAGAATTTGTTTAAAAAACAGAGAAAGGAATCTTTAAGCCCCATCTATTAAGGCTGTTCCCCACAGAGAGAAGATCACACTGCAAAGCATCCAAAGGAACACGGTGTATTTCAACTGATTACGTTGTGTTCACTGCCTTTAAGAGCTCTCCTGCTTCCCAGCTGTGGCAGACAGGATACCAAATTTTGAGTTGCAGTGAAATCCTTGCGTTTACTGGATTATCTGGTGAGGAGAATAATCCGAGAGCCCACAAAACCAGGCACTTCTCATGAGGCATCCTGTAACCTGAGGCAAGTTACTTACCACCTCTTTGCCTCCACCTCCCCAGATAAACTGAAGAAAAATCAAAGGAAATCAATATCCTTCCCCACCCTTCCCTTTTGCCAAGTCCTTTCAAATATTCAGGCAAAAGGTGGAAGGCAAGTGAAAACCACCCCGCGTTGGGGAATATTTCCATTGCTGGTTTGCAGAGGAAAGCAACAATTTGACCCCCTCACTTTGAAGAGAGGGAGAGAAGCGATGCTGCTCGAACTAAAAAGAGATTTGTTTTGTTTTGTTAATTGCAATCCTTTTGAAAAATGATCCTCAGCCTGCCGGTGAGGTGCTAATTAATGCGAGGATGTGGTGCACCATATAATAACGGCTGCTGTTGAGGAATGTGAATGAAGTAGGGATTGTTCCTGAGGTGCTGATGTGTAAACAAGATTGCTGCAGGTAAGCTTGACTTTGCTTTTTTTGCAAGCTGCTGCCTTGCTCTTTGTGTTCATTTGTAGACCTTTTCCACGGTGGGAAGGTGAGGAAGAGAAAAATCCTTCCTTTGTAACCACTAGTCTGAGTTTTCAGACAGGGCAGTTTTTAGGATAGGGAGATGCTCAGAGCAACAGAGCTAAAAAATCACTGTGTAATGAACAATCAGCATTTTAAAAGCCTGGTTAAGATTCTCTAATTTTATTTGACACTCTGATTGTCTGATTGTATGTGGTAGTGGGTAACTTTGGCCCCACGTTGACAAAAACCTTTTCAGTCAGTAGAGACTCATCAGCGTTTTAGTTCTGCATCTTCAATCTCTTCAGATTTCATCTTGATAATTTTTGTTTTTCAGAGAGAAACGATGCCCCATTCAGGGAGAAGAATTGCTTATCTCTCTGGTCCACAGTTATTTCAGATTTTCTCAGTCCATTACAGAGGTTTCTGGCTTTACATTTAATACTTTTCCCATGTAGACATACGGAGGGCAACTTTGCTGCCATATATTGATATTATTGATGACAACATTGATAACAAGGTGGCAACTGTGGCCTGCCCCCTCAATGACTCTTCTGCAGCCAGTCTTGACTTACAGTTGAAGGGGAAAACATGCCAGGGACATACTTAAGAAATCCTGGAATAAAATGCATCCCATGTTCCCAAACTGTGTAATGTTTGATACGACTGTTACTGTCTGAAGTACAGATGGACTGGAGAGGGTGAATCTGAGGCAAACAGGGTATGCAAACAACAGTGACTTGCTTGCAGACAAGTTCAGCCATATTCTTTTGAGGAATCCAGTAAAGAATTTTTCAGCCTTTTCTTTTGTGTTATACAAGAGGACAAGCCCCAAGCCTGTCCAGTTTGTGGATCCAGTGTAGGATCCTGTTCTTCAGCAGGTGTGTTTTATTCAGATCCTGGAAAGGGAATCCTCCAGCTGTGAGGAGGTTGCTATCATCCCAAGTTACCTGAGAAGCACTGAGAATTCCATGAACCCTTCCCAGTGCATGAGCTCAGGCTCACCAACCCCCCACCAGATGTGTCCATTTCTTTAGAAGACAAATCTGACTGTGAGCAATGAAGGAGGAATAGAAGAAAAATAGGGAAAAGATATATTGGAATAGCTGGGATTGCTTACACTCATTACTCAGAGCCAGAGGAAGGAGCTGAGGGTCAAAGGAAGGACAGTGGGTCCAATCCAGGCCGTGTGGAGGCAACTTTTGGTTGTCAGCTGGCCAAGGTCAGTGTCACCGTGCTGTCAGCAGCACTCTTCCAGTCTGTTGGGAAGCATCCAGCGGAGCTCAGCTGGGTGAGGAACATTCCAGGGCCCCAGCAAACAGCAATGCTCCTGCAGCTGGGGTCACTGGGAGAGGCACAGCAGCTTCCAGGCAGGTGCCTTATGGTCCCCAGCTGCTGTGGGGACAGCCCCCAGTCCCCTGTGGAACATCTGGCTGGGAATGACCAGTCTGATGCCATTCTGGCCTTTCTGACCTGGAATACAAGGTGGTCACTGGTTTTTCCAGCAGGGAGGAGATGCTTTCCCAGTGTGAAAGACCAGCAGATGAGGCAAAAGGGAAAGAATCAAACAGGCCTCTCGAGAGAAGAATATTTCACCTGGAAAATGCATCGTTGAAATGGGACCAAAATGCTTTCTCAGGTGAAACATTGTGGTTTCTTCTCTGGGAGAAGGAAAAGGAAGAATATAATTTAGGCATATTGAAGTGTTCTACAGTGGGTTGTATCTTCTGGAGGTTGCTTTTTTCCTTTCTAGAAATATTTCTAAATTTTGTCATTGCATTTTTAACTTCATGATCCAAAGGGAGAATAACTAGGAATATCTTTATATGTGCAAAAAACCCTCCACCAAACATGCTAGATGGCAATTGTATTTACTGATTTCTCTATATCCCTAGATATATACATTTTCCATAACCCTGCTGGCTAGAAGTTTCATAAGGTAATAATTTTTTCAACTGCACTGTTTATATGGTGTGGAGATATGCTTCTTTGGCAGTCCCAATATTCCAGGCTTTTCATATATTTCATGTGGAAAAGCAGAACTTTCCCAGATGTGGAACAGCAGAATTTTGTGATTTTCTTTTTATATTTACCTTGATAAGGCCAAAACAAAATCTTATTGATTGTAAATCACTGGAGAACCATTTGAACAGCATTGAGCAGAGCACAGAACTACTTTTTTTTTTCCCAGTCTTCAAAGAATCATTAGCTACTTTAGAAAATTAATAAAAGTCTTCAAAAGACACCTTGGGTAAGAGCTCCTTTTGTTTCCAAAGATTTTCTCCGCTTCCCACACACATTCAGCCCATTTCTGGATATATATTTAAGGCAGAGAGAGCTGCAGGCTGTTTGTACAATGAAATTGGCAGGAGGCAATCTTTCATTCACTCACACAATTGTGTCCTTAGAATATAAGCTATGAACACAACCAATATGATAATGAAATGATTTGAAAGGATACCCAATAAAATAAACAGTTGCACATCAGCTCGGTAATAGAGTAATCCTACTTTCAGAAAGTGTATTTTATCTTGAAGGCTCCCAGAGCTGCCAGCACTTTGCACATGTCCAGCCACAGATCAGAGCCTGGTGAAAGGCACTGCTCCCCATGGGGAGGACAAGCCAGCAGGACAAGCCATGCACTGAAACCTGCATGGGAAGGGGAACTGAAAGCCAGATTTGGAGCAGGAAGTGCATAACTATGGTTATACATGGAAAAGATTGCCCAGAGAAGCTGTGGACGAAAGATTGAATGGGAAAACTCTGCGCTGGTCAGCCAACACAACATCCACACGTCGCCTCTCCAGGGGCTCGGGTTGTAACAGCCCAGGATTTCTGAGAAGCAGCACTGATAATCAGAGAATCATGGACTGGATTGGGTTGGAAAGGAACTTGGAAAGATCATCTCATTCCACCCCCTGGCTAAGGGCAGGGACGCCTTCCACTAGACCAAGTTGATCAAAGCCTCATCCAACCGCGTTTTGAACACTTCCAGGGATGGCACATCCACACCTTCTGTGGGAAACCTGCAGTGCCTCACCACCCTCACAGGGAAGCATTCCAGAAACTTCCCACAACCAGCTCTGGCAAATGACACCACATTATTCCTGCTCCCTCAGCTGGTGTTTTTCTGGATCTCCCTGACACCAGATATGCAGACAAAGCCATATTTCCACTGGTGTGGGTTTTTCTAAAGTAACCCTGGTGGAGAACAAATCATTTCTGCCTGTTGCATCCACAGCAGTGCGGGTGAAGATGAGCACAGCAGTGTAACTGAGAGCCTCCTCATTATCCTGCTGTAACTGTATCTCTGAGGTAGACAATTGCCCCGGGCTTAGATTTTCTAAAAATTTATGTGTATCAAAAGGGATCTTGTACAGGCAGAAAGCAGCAAGTTGATTTTTCCAAGAGCAGCTTTGCCATTTTAAGCAGTTGTTGGCTTAATAAGTGAAATAGCTCAGGGCTGTGTGCATGCCACAATGATTGCATTCTGTAAGAAAAGACTGTGCCTATGGCTCTCCAAGGTTCAGAGCCAAGACTAGTCATACTTGTGGTCTTTAAGTCGCAACCCCAAGCTATTCTCACCACCGTAGATAAGGGATAGCTGATCATAAGAATAACACTGATTCCAAAATAACTAACCACAGCAAAATTAAAATGACCTAGTCAAGCAATACAAAGGGCGTGTGATTGACAAGATAGCTGTTCTTTGAAATGTTCTGCAGGCAGTAAATAGCATCTCATGCCCATAAGGTATTTTCTATCTTCAAGCCAAGAATAATGATCTGGCATCTGTCCTTCCTGAGCGAGGATTCAGTTCTCAAGGCTGGGGCAGCTCCCTCCCAAAAGCCTCTGGAAATGATAGCAGGGGTGTGCTCATGGCTTGTAATTATACCATGGGGTGCTTCTCTTTATTTCCAAAAGGGTTTCTCTCTAATATAAACAGCTGTGCAGGGTAGAAACAGGAAGTTTTGCCTCTCACACTTGTGCTTAGATGGATTTAACTCACATTTGCATTTCCTTGGGGTGGGCAGCCAGGCAAGGAGATGCAACATCAGCAGGGCCAGTTCCTAGTTTCTCTTCGCCCTCATAGAAATCCAAGTGGCATTTCTGCTCCTGCTTCTACCAAAGCAGCTGCAGGGCACTGCTATCGCTGCCTTGCACACACTATAATATTTCCATATCCCCTGTCTGTGGCACGTTGCAAATATAACCATGTAGGGCTGTGAACTCCAACATTCCATGGGCCTGATACCAGCAGGGAAGAGTCGAGTTCCTCAGGTCTGCAGCAGCAAGATTTGCCCCTAGCATTTTGGCAGCCCATCCCAGCACCTGAACTGCACGACCATTCTCACCTCAATCAAGAAATGCTGATAAGCCACCAGGTTTTTGCCTCTTTTTATTTTTTTTTTCACCTAGTGTAGACTGGAATGCAAGCTGGTGAAGGGAAAGCTCTTGGAACATGTCAGATGGCTTTGAGGAAAGCAAAACGCTGCCTCTTTCAGGAATGGTATGTTTTTTGATGTTGTCATGGAGCTTTTTGTTGGTTTGGTTTGTTTTGTTTCTTAAGTGAAAAGGAGAATTGTAACTTCCTTTACACCAGTACATTAGCATAATATGTTCCTGCCTTCAGGTACTGTATGTCATTGTTGTGAGTACATTTTGACATCTCTCACACTTCCAGCACTCCAAAGATCCATGACAGAGCTGAATGAAAACTTTTTTTTTTTTTGGACTTGGCAGGAGCAGTAAGAACACATAAAACCTGCCAGCTGTCAAGGATGTAAATGGTGATTTTGTTTCACTTTTTTAATGAATTAAAGCAGGATTGAAATCTGTCCAAAGACAGCATGTTGGGCCTTGCAAGGGAAGAAAAAAATGAAAGGGAGGGATTTTTTTTTTTCTCTTTTGGCACTTATGTTCACAGAGTGTTTATTCTTGGTAGCACAGTATAGGACAGAGCTACTCTTCTGGAAGAGCCTTAGCTGTGGCAGGAACTGGTTTCAAAAGAGAAAGCATTTGAGGGATTGAAAAAAAAAAATCTTAATTCTGCCATATTTCAATACAGGCACCCAAAAATTGCAGCACCCATCACTACTTTGGAGAAGGGTAGCAACAAATCAGTGGCAGAAGCAATTTTGTGTGCCATTTACAGGACGAAGCCGAACTCAAATCCGATGGATTTTTCCTGTAAATCATGTTTTTGCTGCCATCTTGCTGATGCCACCTTTTGGGGCGGAGACAGGAGTGTCTTGCATCTGTCAGGCTGGCATTTGAAGCATCATGTACCTCAGAGGGGACTGTGGTAAGTCCCTCTGGTCCCTCTTTTCTATGCATGTATGTTTTCCTTTTCAGGGGCGAAAATATCGTAAGGAATTTGCCAAGTGCTTTGTTTCTTATGCCCTAATTTCTGCTTAAGATTTTTCTGTGGTCTCCCATTCCAGAACCAGCCAATTTCAGGTCATGTTTCCAAGCTGTGAAGGGATTATCAGTTATGAAGGCTATCTCAGCACTTTGAAAATGGAATTGCAGATGTCTTAAAATGCCCTGGCAGAGGGAAATGAAGCCGATTCTTTTGGAAAATGGAAACAAGCTCATATTGACTGATATTCCTAGACCAAAGACCCTCCTGGAAGCACAGCTCAGCTCTGGATTTGGTCAGGCCAGGCACAAGCTCATGTCCAGCAATGTGGGCTGAGCTGGTCCTGTGTGCAGAATGGAAGAGGTTCCATGTGTCTGGCAGGAGGTGTGTGCAGCACATTAGCTCTTAAAGGGATTTACAAACAGGCTTCCACTTGGGCTTTGTGAACAGACCTATTAATCCAACGTGGCTTCTCAGGCAAGCCAGGCTCAGGCTGTACTGCAGCCAGGTGATTCAGACAAAATAGAAGGGAAGAAATTTGTTCAGACAAAACAAAAGTGAGTACTAGCTTCTTCCAGAAAAACTCAAGATGGACCCAAATTTCTGAAGAAAATGTATCGCTCCCTTTTCCTCCCCTCGCCTCTCCCCCCAGCCTCCTAAACCTCTGGCACCTACCCACTTCAGCTGGAACAGAATGACTCTTCTCACGTTTCCAGCCTCTCTTCAAGTAGGAAGTATAGAAAATCTCACAGGAAAGCCTTTTCTTATGAGCTTTCCAGGCAGATTTTTCTGAATAAAGAGAGTCTTACACATTTCAGCTATTTATTAAGTCTTCCATCCCCAGCTTGAATATAAGTCTTGAGATACAACATGTAATTACAGGATGGCAGTCTGCTAAACCCTACAACCACCCCAGTAAACTTTGTGGGATTGTAGGAAATATATTGAAAGTTTGGAGCCTCCTGTCCTCTTTTTACAAGAGAAATCTTCATTTACAGCAGCATGCCAGCACTTACGTATCAGAATGGAAAAGGGTGACCTGATGAAATCAGGCAGCTCAGCAATAAATATTAAATTGCTATATTTTCCTCATTTTGGGGCAGTTGTGCATGTTCTGCAAAGACACGGAGCAGGTTCACCCACCTCTGGGTCCTGCTGTTACTCAGCACCTTCTTCCTCTGTCTCTGAAATGGGGAGAGCCTACTCAAAGAAAGGAATCCAACTTCCTCCTCCTTGATGGGAATGAAAGCACAGGAGATGAAAGGAAATGAATCCCTGCTGCCTTTCCAGGTCATGCTTTTTTCCCCCTCATTTCAGTCTGGGAGAGTCTTCCCCACACTGTGAGACCTCCCCTAGCAGGGATGAGCTTCATCTACCTCCACCCTGTGCTAAGGGAGCTGAGACCACCATGGGTCCACAACATCCCATTGAAAAAGGGATGAAAAAAGAAATTTAAATCTTTCTTTGGGTGGAAACAGGGGGAAAGACAGGAATGGCTGAGGAGGGGAAGAGCCAACTGACCACCCCTGGCCCTCCTGCCACCCAAGTCAAAGCACATTTCATGCCACCAGCACACAACCCTGAGGTAAATGTTGTGCAGGAGGGAAGTCAACAGTGATTATTTACTCACTCTCTGAAGCGGTAATTTGTGCTGTATTATGAAAAGTTTTAGGTTTCCTGATCTATGGGAGGCAAAAAGGCCCCAAATTAGGACGCTTGGGTTGGCACCTTCAATGGAGGGAAGGTGCCTGGTGTTTAGCCTCACTTTCTTTGGTGGGGCCGCAGCGCTTAACCGTGCTTAATCCTTTTTAATGAACACTTTGCTGATGCAAATCAGCCCCCAGACGTCTATTTAAAGGAAAACACTGAAAAATCTGTTGGGAGACTGTGTCTCTCTAAGATTGACCTGGCCAAACTAAAGAGTGCCACATAAAGGTGAGTGAAAAATAACTGCAAGTTAAAAACGCGCTTTGGGGAGGATGGTTCAGAAGAGAATGTTTTCCAAAGCGGTGAATTTTTCATCTCACAGTTATGAAAAGAAAAATAATTCGATTCTACTCTTGTCTCCAAAAATAGTTCAGAACAGAGAAACACAAGCACTGTTTTCAAACACGGCTTTCCTGTCCCTTAAACCCACTCTCTTTCGAAAGGCAGGAAAGAACACAAAGCAACAGTGGCTGTTTTGCCAGTTGGAAAACATTTAGAAAGTGTGAGAATGTGGAGGGGGGGAGTTCAAAAATCACATCCTTGAGATTTGTCACTGTTTCTCAGCTGGAAAAATATTGGAAAGCAGGAAAAAATGTTTCTTTTTTCATACATCCTTAATTTGGAGAATGGTTCCATAGGAAAACCATTGTCTCCCAGGAAAGATATTCCACTGAGAAAAACCAAGAGAGCACTCTCTAACCACATCCCTTGTTATAATTTCTACACCTTGACTGATAAACAGGGCATTTGTCAGGCTGGATAATCACTCCTCAAAATAATGTGTTATTACAAAGGATGTGGTCAGGTAGATCCTTCTGAACATTATAATTTTCCATTTTTTTCTGTGAGTGGATTTTCAAAAAGTGCTCTAAACATGCACTCACATACAAACATGAGGTGATCAATTCTCTCTTAGGACCCTGATCATTTGGGAAACATTTCAAACATTTTCAAGAGCAGGATAATGAGGAGCACATACAAATGTACAGCTTGAGTCATTATTCAGTGACTTCTCAAGTTCAATTGCCATCTCTAATTATTTTTATTTTACTGTTTTTAATACTTTGAACAGCTTTTGGAGGGCTTAATCAATCAAAAGTATTGCATTGCATAAAAATTTGACTTCCTCAAACTGGTGACCTTCCACCCATTGCTGGATCACCCTTCCCACCCTCACTGGTAGTTATTTCAATCAAACAGCATTTGGGGCAGTCGAGTGATCCGAATGCCCCCTTTTGCCCAAGCCACCATTTGCAAACAAGGTGCTGTGCTTTCCCCTTTACTCTACCAGAGGCTGTTGCTTAAAAGATCCAATTCCTGTGAAAACAATCACAGGTCAACACTGCGAGAGTGATGGAAAGGCCCATTTCAGCCATGTGTGTTTTTTGGCACGGAACCACGGCGAGCGCATAATCTGTATAAATGTTAGCTTTCCAAACAAACAGAACCTCTGGTTGCATGAAGGCACAGAATAAAGTTGAAACTTGTTTCTTTCATTAAGCAACCTTTCAAAACCGGGGCTTGTTTTGCTCTAGACACCCATCAATCCTGACAGATCACAATAAACAAACAGCAACAATGGCAGCGGAGCCAACTGAGCTGCCCTGCACACTTTGCTTTGTTCCTTCCCCCAAACACGGGAGGATTTTGTCCACTGTCCGACACAGAGATGTCGGAATGGGAATGGGAAAGCCTTTGGGGTTTGTATCAATGCTGTGGTGGGTGTCAGTAGAGCAGTGCCACCAAGCCATCCCATTGGCAAGGGCTGAATTCCATCTGTGATCCTTGGGGCATGTTGGTGATTCCCACTCTGGATCTGTGAGGGTTGTATGGAAGATGTCAGCTGCTGGCAGTAGTCACCTCCCAATTCCCTATCCAGATCTGACCCATTTCCAATATTTTAAGCAGGAATTCTTTTGCTTGGTGTCGCTATTCCAATTTCACCATGGTGTCACTGATACATATAAGAATTTGGGAGTTTTCAGTCTGAAATGGGCAGCAGGAGTGATCTATTTATGTGCTTCAAATAGACTGGAAAGTAAAGAGGAAAAAACAAAAATTGATCCATCTCAAGCAATTAAATATATTAAAAAAAAGGTCTCTAAATATTTGGTGCACTGAAGTATGTTTGAAAGAGATGGAAAAGTATAATTTGTGTATACTATGCTATAAATGCCTTAAAAATCCATCATTCTCCGGCCATCTGTTCAGGAAGGCAAAGCTGTGCAGATGAAAAGACACAGAGGTAGACAGCAGTTGTCAACTTCAAAATGCTGCTTGTCTGTGGACTCTGTTCCACCTCCTCCTGCTGTCTTCTGGATGCTCATAAGTGCCCTTGTGCCAGGCAGGCCAACATCTATAGGAGAAAATTTTGCGTTTCGCTTTCTAAAATTTAAATCAGCATTAATTGAATCCTTTCATTGGATAATATGTAACATGCTGCCTTTCTGGGAAAACGAGAACACGGAAAACAAGCACGTATTTTATCTGAGAATGCACACTTCACATCACAGATAATGCAGGGATTACAGCAGATGTGATTTCTGCGCATTGACAATACAGACGTGCTGTTTCTGGAGGAGGAGGAATTTTGGGTTTAATGTAGGTGGGGTTTCAGTCACTCAGCAGTTTGTCTCAGGCAAAAGTACAATACATGGCTCTTATTTAAAAAAAAGAAGGCACTCAGATGATTTACTGCTTGTCACACAACACTAAAACAACACAGATCAATTTAAAATTAGTTTTTTCTTTGACTGGTCTGCACGGTGGTGGCAGGACCACGAATCTTGTCTCAAGAGTATATACTCCTTTTCTTCTCAGTGAGTAAAGGCATCAGATTAAAAAACAAAACGAAACAAAACAACAAAAAAAAAACCCAAAAAACCCCACCCCACAAACCAAAAAATCCCACCTTGTTCACAGAAAAACCTTTGCAAATGGCTACAGTAAATTTCCCAGCACTTCAGCATGATTGACATGCAGGAGTCATGTTCTGGCACAAATATATCCTGATGAAGTTCTCCCTTCAGTGGTCACAGAAGGTCACCCTTTATGTCTTTGCTCCTTGGTAAATAAGGTCTTAGGTAGTTCCCCTCCCACTTTCATGTCTACACATGATTTCATAGTTTATTCACAATTTGGTGGCTTTCATTGTATGGTGGCTTTTTTTTGTAGCTGACTGCCACCTCAGCTTTGTCAAAGTGTGTCTTGATTTGCAACTCTGAAAGGAGGTCTGGGGCTGGCGCAGAGCGTGACCCGTCACCTCTCCTTGTCACACCCGAGATGTGCAGAAAGGAAGGGATCAGGATTAGCAGAGCCAGCCTGCTGCTCTGCTCCCATTCAGAGCTCACAGACAGCCAGTCTGTGGCGTGCTCTCATCACTGATTTTAGCACCACCAAGCCCAAAATCCCCTCTCAGTGCTCCCTGGCAGAAGCAGCACTCAAAGAGCTCATCTCTGTCTCACCCAGCAAAGAGGACAGGAGAGCTGCACAATCCTCCCTTTCCTGTGAAGCAGGAGTTTTGCCTGCTTCCAGAGGTAGATTAATGCAACACAGGGTTCCCACAAAGTGCCTTAAGCCTGCTAAGGAAAGTAAAACAAAGCACAGTGAGCTGCACCTTTGCTGAGCAGCTAAAACAGCAGAGTTGAGCATTTTATAGCTGAAGTCTGTGTCATTCACTTGGCAAACAAAGCCTTCATATATCACCTCAAATCCCAGAAAACTGTATTGTATGCAAGATCTCATTGTTTGAGTGTCTTTTTAGTGGCCACCCGATCTTATTATAAATTAGACCACTGAATACCCAACTATCTTGATAATGTGTTTTGACTCTTCCTTGTTTGGGAAAAGAAATCTTCTGAAATGTCAAATATCTCTAAAGGCATTTCTGACATTTCAGAAAATATGCTGAGGCTCTTGTCAGCATGGAAAACTGCCTGAATGTCATTAATAAAACATGATTAAACATAATTTTCTCTGAATTATGTAATATTTTCCATTTTTTGAAGTACAAAAGATATGTAGATGAAAACACTCGATTCTATAGATGACTTGAAAGTTCAGAATTGCCCTGGAGACCTTTGTGTCAGCCAAAGCAGATGCTGTAATAAAATTACACATACAAATACTTTAACAGGTTGTTCCTAAAACTAGAATCCTGTTTATTGGAAACTCCCTACCTTTGGCAATTCTCATCAGCTGCTGTAATAAATACTCCCCTTTCTGCAGAGCTTAAGAGAAGCTCTGAAAGTGTTTGTGAGCTTTTTGCATTGTGTTCCAACAGCCCCCAAACCAAACAGTGCTCAAGAATCCATCCTTTATCCTTGTTTAGTTATGTTTCTGTTGGATCTGGGTCTGAGACATTTGAACTTTTAGTAGTTTGTGACAAGTCCTAAGTGAGGTACATCCACTTTGCTAAGGGGTTTCAACAACCTTTAAACTCTCATCATCTGTTGGTATTGCAGCTCTCTGAAAACCCCCAAAATCTGACTTAAAACAGCTGAACTTTTCTTATGCAACACATCAAGCACTTTCTGGCCTTTTGGATGCCTTGACTCTGCCTTGATCTTGTTTAGAAACTGAATTATATATAAAGAATATGTGCTATGCTTTTTATTTAAGGACCTTACAGACAAATATATAGGACATATAGAATTATTGCATACAAAAATGAAATATAATTAAAATATATGCACCTACACTGGAATGGGGCAACTGTGGAATAAAAATGACCAGGCAAGTCCCAAGCACACTTGTGAAACTGCAATTTAAAACTGATTTGAAACATAATCTTTCATTTTCTTGGGCTTTCGTGGGTCACATAGAAATTTACACGATTTGAAAGAGCAGCTGGGTGGTATTTTCAGGTTAAAATCTCCGTTTGTCTATAATGTTTTCCTTGGTGCCATTATTCCTCCCTGACAGGTGAGGGGAGGTTTTGACACTGTTAATGTAACACGGGGTGTTAATCTTATAATCGCCCTGTCAGCACTTCGTGTCAGGGTGTTAATGGCCACCTTTCAGCCACTCAGGCTCCCCTGCCAATAAAAACACCGCCGGCTCCTGTCCAACCAGCAGCTCTGCAGCTACTCTGCCCTTTCCCCCAAGAATAAATACAAAATTTTACTAGCCATGTGGCTGTAAAAGATGCTCCTCTCTATTGATTTCCTCTTCCTTCTCTGCGCCCGTTGGCACAGAAAGCAACTTCGACGCTGACGCCTTTGAATGCACTTTGCAGGCTTCGTGTTGTTTTAAAATAGGCAAATTATATATTTTTAAAGTTTTAAGTAAACACAGCACCTTGGACAGGATGAAAGGAGGTTTTTTTTAACAGTGAGAAGCACAATTATTTGCCATAGCACTTTGCTATTTAAATGCAACCCAAAGACAAATGCTGTATTTCTGTAATTTCTCAGTGGTTGTAACGAGTCCTTATTTTTCTCTCTGCACGGGAGAGGGGCTTTTCCAGCTTCCTGGCAGAAGGAGTTGCACAATTCCAGATGACTTACTTTAAATGCCTAGAGGAGCTTTATTACACAAAGGGAGACAAAGAGAGGAAGAGAGCACACACTCAAAATAATAAGCAAAGAAGAATAAACATTCCTGCAGTTATCCACAGGGATTCCAGATGCTGCTCCATCCCTCTGCAAAGCCTGCCTGCCTCCCCACACCTTAATGAACATTAAATACAGGTTAACCTTCAGCGAGGTGTGGGGAGCCCAGAGCTGTGATGAAACCCCACAGTGCAGCCAGTTTGCTGCTCTCACTCTCTGGTGTTTGGATTTTTCCTTAATTTCTTATAGGTTTCCTTTAATCAATGTGATGTGGCTGATTGGCCCAGGCTGGTTCCAGCATCATGTGCTGTCCATCTGGATTTTATACTCCTTGCCTTTTCCCAGCTGGAAAGAACCAGACATACTACCCAACTCATTAGAACCCAGTCCCCAAAAAAGTAACAGTTTGTTCCTAGACAAAAACTTTGTTTCTCATCTGGGATTTTAATGCAGATCAAAAAACAACAACAAAAAAAAGAAGCAAATCATAAACAATCACCAGTTTCCACGTCATACCCAGCCAAAGATGCAGTCAAAATTATTTCTGTATTAAAGAAATCAGGATTTACTTAGTCTTTGCTTGCTGTATTTTATAGTATGCACAAATGCTGGAATTCCTATTATCTTGGATGCACAAAGATGTTCATTACATTGCTACATAAAAAATTGTGGGTTTTTTCCACAGACTTTCCATAGCATTTCACGGGCTTTGCAACAGCAAAATGAATGTGAAAGGTCAGACACTCAGAACAGAAAAAGATACCCCTTATCTTGTTGTGATCAGGCATTAATACAGAAAATATATGTAAGTTTTGCAGAGAGGGTGATACTGAATTGGATGACTGGATGATTTAGAATTGGATTCTTAATGTGAGGGGGTATAAGAGGATTTGTCATTGACTTCAAAAAAAGCTCAATCATTCAAGCATCCTCCACCTCACCCAAGCCCACAGCCACTGCCAGTTCATTTAACAACTCATTTAACATTTGCTTATTATCCAGCATATCCTGTCTTGGTTCTGCAAAGTTACTCATTGCTGATATTCTAAATATTTGTGCAATTGCAGCTAAATCAAAGGTAAGTTTTAAATATCACTTTAATATGCATTATATACTTCAAAATACTACCAGAGGGATAAAAAAAAGTGTTTAAAAGAGGTTTATCTCTAATTAAACTGACTGACTAGTTTATGCCACGCTGCTTCTCTTTTTATTTTACCTGTTCCCAGGGACTCAAAAATACCTGTCCTTGGCAGAAGGGAGGAATGTCACCATTTGCAACGAGACCACTGGGTCAGCAGTTTGGGTGGTGGACAGAGATTCAAACCTGACCATGGATGGAATGTGCATGAGCAACGTGAGTGAGGGGAAAGAAAGGGAAAGAACAGCCCTTCCACCTGCAAATCCCAGAGCATCCTAAACTGGTCACTGCCTGCCAGGCAGTTTTCACATCGCAGTCATTAGCTGTGCAGGAATTTCAGAGTTTTGTGTGCTGGTGAGGCTGAGTGGGTCACTGTAGTTCAAAACAAAGAGGTCCAAGGCTCCCATCCAAACAGCTGTGCTTCATATTTGAATTTTAGCCTTGTGGACTGTAAAAACCTCAGGCCCAGCGCTCCCTGAGGAAGTCTTGCATAAGTTTTGTTCTCACTTGGTGGAGCATAGAGAAAGTAAAAGGTCCAGACTTCAGTTGACCTTGGAACACTGAGAGTAAATGGTCAAGTCCCTCTTACATATCTGTGTGTATTTAACTCCTGTGAACAGTAATGGGACTAACATCTGCAGAGTGAGGAGCAGCTACAACCCTACAGAAAGCAAATTAGGAGCCAAGAACAATCAAACTTTGTTACATTTTAGAATTTTGCCAAAGCAATAGCTGTTCCAGAATTACTTTATAGGTTAAGCAAACCTCTCCATCTGCAGCGGGACTTCTTCTTCCCAACAGAACTTTGCTATCTACCAGCTTCGATAAGCAAAGCAAGAACTCCAAGAACTCTTACTCAAAACAGAAGCAGCTGCTTGCAGAGATGAGGCAGGATGGTAAAGGAAACCTCCTGGGAATGCTGTGACAGGCACAGTGCTCACAGACTGCAGAGATGTGAGAAGGAGGGAACACTCTTCATTTTTGTGATCTCTTCTGGTTGCTGGGACAGCAGTTTTGGAAGAGTGGGAAATTCATATGAACTTGATTTGGTATTTCTGAGGATAGAAGCTCTTTATTGAGAGCCTTGGTGGTGCTAACATCGATGTAGCCCTTTGCATTTCATTGCTGATGTACAGAGAATACTTCTGGGGAAGAGACAAGTTCACCCTTCTTGACATTAAAACCTTGGCTGTCCCTGAACCTTTGACTGGGGGTTATTTTGGATTAATTTTTTGGAGATACTAAGATTCTGTCAGTAAAATTTGGACTGAGATTACTCAAGCAATTTTCACAAACTACCACTGGATATAGCAGTCAGCTGGTCTCACTTTTCAGTTGCCACCAGCCTGCCTTTGACCAAATTGCTACATGGAGGGCTGAAGCCTTCAGCATCAGCTGAGAGATTCAGCCACAAGATGATTAATAGAGAGTGCACAGTCAATTCCCTCATGACTCTACAAAAACTGTAGGCAGACCTTCAGCAGCCCATCAATAATATTTTGAACCATTCAGGATCCTCCGATCCCCCAAAGAGATTGTCAGTGTGAGAAACACAGGGGACAGAGTGGAATATGTGCACTTGACTGAGTTACTGCTGTGAGACTTGAGGGCTGAAGGAGACTATTCCATGCAGGACTTTCCAGGAAGGCAGGAGAAAGCTGCCTTCTGTTTCTCTGGCAGAAAGATGCTTGTAAAGAGGAAGATATTCGAGCCAGTAAAGACCTACAGCAATAAAATAAATTAAAAGAAAACTGGCTGTTTCTGGCTGGTCACATACTTCCAAAACCATATGAAAGCTGCGCCATTTACATATGAGCTTAACACAGAAAAAGAACCCACCATAAAAGAGGAAACAGAGAAACTGTGTGACCTCAATAAAGCCAATCAAGTGTCTGTTTTATCTCCAGTGGTGTAGCAGAAGATATGAGCAGGTTTAATAGGTATGTATTTTTTCCCTGGGAAAATGGAGATCCTAACTACTGTTATATTTGGAAAAGACAGATGATTCTCGGTCACTTAAATTTCCCTGAATTTATCAAGGCATCTGCTCCAGACCTTAGGTGGAAAAGCTGGTCACAGCTAGTTCTGTTTCTGTAGCCACAGGAAGCAAATCAAAGAGCAAGCACCAGAAATGTGCCCTGAGTATTTCAGGCAGGGGCTGGCTGGTTCTGCTTGTGACACAGCCCCCCTCTGGTAGAAAACACATATAAAGGTAAATTCTTGGATTGAAAAAAACCTTTGTGGAGATGATTGAAAACAAAGCAGTACCCAGCATCAAGGATGGTGAAACTCCTCAAAGCAACAGGAGTTCTGTTGGTATAAATGGACACACACAGTCCTTGGTGCTGTTCCTCCAGGCTTTTAAAATTCATTTGTTTCTTTAAGAGAATATTGTCTTCTGAGATGCTACAGCTTGGAGAAGGTGGAACTATTTCCAGTTTTGTCAAGCTCTGTAATAATGAAAAGGTCAATCATTCCCTCTTCTTCCCACTTGCCTTCCCACTCTTCTTCCTGACATCCTGGCACTCTTCTGTTTTACTGGTTTGGTCACGCTTATGAAAAAATGTTAACAAGGTAATACTCATCATTTCTGAGCAATTTGGAATGATTTCTGCTGTTTGGTTTCCCCACATAAACACTTTGTTATGCGGAACTGATCATTTTAAGTGATGTTCACGTTTGAGTCTTGGTGAATGCACCGTTGTGATGCTGTTAATTCCAACACTAATAAATGTAGGGAAGCAGAAATGTCTTTTTTTACCCAGTGTCAATGAGAACAGAACCTAACTCACCTGAATTTTTGTGAATTCTCATATTTAATCCATTCAATTACATGATCACATAGCTTTTCAAAAATATTCACTCTCTTCTGGCTCTGGCACTCGCCACCTGTTATTCCTCTAAAATTGGCTTTTATATGCTGAATAAACAACCTTCTGTTTTCATTATTCATATGCCATGTTATGAAAAATCTATAAACACAAGGCTTCTCACTAATTATTCAATTGCCACCATTTATTATATGGAAATATTCATATAATTTATTCCAACAACTTTTTTTCCCCTCTTCATTCAAGGTAGTCCAACACCTTTGAACAGTAGCTTCCTGGACAGATAAGCAATAGATTAAACTTCTTTTTGGTAGAACAGAAAGCATAGCTTTAAATTATTTAAAGTGCTGGCACTTCAGAGAAATGGATTTTCCCATTATGAGCTGGCTGGGTGTCTCAAACAATGTCACAAGCAATTTTGACCCGAACAACTACATGATTTAAATAATAAAACACAACACACACAGGAAGTGCAATATCACAGCAGTTCCTAGAACACCCTTTCAAAGTCATTGATGCATCCTGAATTGTATCAATGACAAACTGGTGTTTCAAAGGAGTCCAAAACTTTGCCCAGTGCAGAGAAGCTGGTCAGTGTGGAGAAAAGAGTGACCATGGAAAAACTGAATGCTCCTGCAGAAAAATAGGTTTCTGCCACCTGTTTTCCTTCCATCTTTACAAACAAGACTAGTTTCCAAATGCAGCTGAACTGAGATTACAGACCTGCTTTTAGTTTGTGTGACTAACACAGGGGAAACCATCTCAGCACCGGAAAAATAATGATGGCCCTATTATTATGAAGGATATTAAAATTGGCCTGAGAAGAGAAGAAATCTCAGACTGACCAGCAGCATGTGCATTCTGGCCCTTTCCTTTTCTGTTTACCATATTTACATAAATATTCACTAAGCGTTTATTTGTAAGACTTCAGCTGGCACTTCCTGTACACCTAAAATTTCATCAGCTTCAGTGAGTGCATTACAGGATGCCAGCCCAGGCCTAAGGTCTTGAATTATGCATTGCAAGTTCCTTACTATCTGAATGAAAGCCTGCTAGCACACTTCCCCATCCAAGCACGAGGTCTCTGGTGAATATTTATATTGGAAGCCAAAATATAAAAAGATGAGGCTGCTTTGGAAACTCTGGTCTCAGTGACACAACAATTCATCACTTCTGTGCAGTTTTGGAGCTCTCATAACAAACATCTCACAATGAGGTCTGAATCAAAGCAAGTGGCCAAAGTTAGTGGTGGTGTTTTCCTTCCTGCAGTTTCTGCCAGTCTCAGTGAAGGATGTTTATTACAAACTTTTACAAATTATATGTTAACATAAACCCAAGTTAAGTCCTTGTCTGGAACAAGCTCTCGTACTACCAGTATGAAGTTGTCTAAAAATACAGCTCGGAAAAGGGTATGACTTGAAATAAATAGAGTCATTTCAAGGGTAATTTGGGTTGCTATGTCTTCAACACACAACTGAGAAATCTGTGATTGCTGAGAAGATTGGGTTTCTGGCTATTCTTTAATGTGTTTATATTTTCTGAAACAGCCCTTGGAAACACTGTTAGGATTGTGCTGAGGATTAAGTTTATTAGTGCTGCTCATTTCTTGGTAGGAGATGGACACGGCCATTACGATTCCATCATTCTATAACACTTACAAATCACATGCTCTCTAAAGTGCCTCTAGGACCAGATAAACCAAAGACCAGTCCCACCCTCTGGAACAACTTCCATATTCATTGTAGCTTGAAACTCTTCCTGCAGCATCTTCTCTGACCTTTCAGTCACCATAAGGAAAACCATGAGCCTGTGGATGCAAAACGTGATCTATCCCTGACAATTTCTATGCTCTGCCTCTCCTCACAGTTAAAGACATTGAAGGAATTTAAAAAAATAAAACCAAGTAGTTGACATTTATTGAAGGGAAGAGGTTATGGAAATGTGTCAAACAGAACACTGCAGCAGAATAAAGTCTGCCAGTAAATTTAACTCTTTCTAGAGTTTTATTGCTCATTGTAATCATTAACATCTTTAGTTAGAACACCATTTGGATATCATTAAAATAAATGCAAACGATCTTGGCCTATCCTTAAGGATCATTTTTAGACACACTCTTTTTGTCCCTGAGCTCTCTAATGCATCGTTTTTATCACAGAGGATCACGTTACACACATTAAACAGCTTAGCAACATCCAGTGTCCCATTGAGGTGAAAATAAAATAGCACAGATTTATCACTACTCTGAAAATGACTCAAAACAAATGCTTGTGAGCTGTATCTTCACTTAGCAAAGACTTACCAGCCAGTGTGTTGTCAACAGCCACTCTCTAAGTCCATGCTGTGAGTCTGAACCTTCTGGAACCCAAGGCAGTCTCAGATGGAGCTTTGCCTTCACTTGGGTATTTGGGTTGCAACATCTCCTCTACGTTTTTATGGCTGTGGAGCAACAAGAGGGAGGAGAGAGAAACTTCAACTGAAATGAAATCTGCCCCTGAATAATCTAAAGCAGCAATTTCAATTAATCTATTTTGTCCCTGAAACAGGCTACAAGCCTTCACCAGGGTGAACACCTTCTCAAATTGCCCCTCTAGATCAGCTAATGGATATCGGACTGCATGTTCATCAAGGCTCTTCCAGCACTGCCTAATTACCTCTCCCAAAGTCAAGGACTTTGGCTGTTGGGTTCTTTTCATATCACTTTTCTAGAAGTCCTAATTCATCTTAAATTAATTTCATCCTTGACGCAGCCAAATAACTAAATTACTTCCTTTCACAGACCTTGCCAAATGATCTTCCAAAGCACACAAATACTCTCTGAATTATAGATAAGGCCACTTAGCAAACAATACATTTCAGCACATGTTAAAAATGCACACCCTAAGGATCATTTTTGCTGTTGAACACACCAGTCATGATTAAAAAATTGTATCTTCATAGAATAGTTTTGAAGATAATGACAAATGAGCAAAACAAAATGTTGACAAAAGACAATATTTTTCCCCCTGTTTACATGGGGAAAGGAATTTGAGGAAAGAATTTTTGCCTCTTCCTCTGTGGAATAACACCAGGAAATCTGTGGTGCAGGATCTTTGTGATCTTTTTCAGTTTGTTTCCTCCACAAATATTTCCTCCCATAGAAGGTAAGTGGGAGAAAGAACAAGTTGGAATAACTCCCTCAAGCATCCTCTGAGCAGGAATGCTCCTTGTTTTTAGGGGTTGGGCTTCTTGTTTTGCTCTGACTTTTTGAGTTCAATGCATAAGTGAGAAGACCAAGCAGATTCACTGAGCAGTCTGTGCCCTCAGGGAAACACAGATCTGCAGGAGCTACTCAGTGACTTCCAGGCTTTGTCAGCAGGGCTGAAAAGTCACAGTTCCATGATCATTGTCTAAAAGATTTTAAACTGGATAAAGTGAAGATTTACTTACAAAAATAAGTCCTGAAAAGGCAGAAGTATTTGCTGTTGTTTTGTCCTACATACTGAGACAGTTTACTTTGTGGTATACATGAAGAAATATTATATTTATAGGTCTCTGGCTGGATACTCTGTCTCCATAAATATGTGGCTGTGTTGGAATACTTACTGCACTGATTTACTGGATTGCCACAGAAATCCTGGCAGTTTCTCAGGTACCGACACTTCTCAGCTCCACACTCAGGTGAATGCTTTGAATATTGGCCTGAGATTTCCTTTAGCCAGTTTGGAGATGTTTCATTCACAGCAGAAAAACCTAAGTAGAGTTAAATTCCTCCCTCTCAGGGATACAGCTGACATCTTGCTGGCTTTCCCTGGAAGAGCTCAGCCTGCTGCTCTCCAGCGACATTTCTCTGAGCTGACTTAGCTCTTCCCCTCCATTCATTAAGGAAGAGATGTGCCTAATCTTGGAGAAAAATCCCTGCTAGCTGGCAGGATGCCTTTGAGTGAGGTGTGGTGCTAGCCAGAAATGTGCTCTCTGCAGATTCAGCCCTGCACTATTTGCAAGTGGAGCTGATCTTCTGAAATATTAACTGATCAAATTGTAGTTAATTAAAATTGGCTTTCACTTAACGTTCTTTAAGGGCATTTAAAGTTAGGAGGATGCAGGTACAAATAACAACCAGCTCTACTCAGGAAAGAGGTGGTTTCCACTGAAAACATAGTTAAATAACTATTATCCATGCCCAACACATTTTCTTCTTTCTGTGCAGTAAATATTCTATATTTTACTTAAATGAGTTTGTTCTGTCTCACTAGCAAGAAAATGCTATTTTTATATTCTTGTGTACAATATATCATTCTAAGAGAATAGAAATGACTCAGGATATAGGACAAAATTCAAAATTGTATTTGAAAATGTCTTTATGTAAAATGGTCCAAAGTCTGGTTTATGAATATGTTTTAGATATGCTAATATTTTTTGCTTGACTTTATAATTTCCAGCTGAAAGAAACACTATTACTGTGTGAAGGTTAAACACAATCAGTGCCACGCTTAAATTTCTCCAAATAACTTGGAAAATTCTTTGCATCAGCATCACATCTGTAGTTCTAATTGCCTGTCACATGATGCACTTGAAAATTATTTTAACTTGTGAATAGCTTGAATTTTTCTGGAACTGGTGCTGCTCCTAAAATTCCTAGACTCTGATAATGTAATCAGGTGTATCCATCACAACCTTATCCACTTAAATTAAAAAAAATTAGCTTATCAACATTCTTTGGAGCTTATCTTCCTTTTAATAAAGGATCTTTTGAGGGTGCAAAGACATTCAGTAGGGTCCCTAGAAACAGGCAGTAAAAGCCCAAGCTCCAAATATTTACCTCTTTTACTTCTCTTCAAATAACAAAAAAATATGCCAGTGTGATGCTCTGCTTATTTCTTACAAGCACCCTGATGGCAGAATCAGCTTCCAGAAGCCAAATACCACCTTGAAATATTTCTTGGCATTTTTGTCTGATCAGTAATTACATACCTGCCGATAACAGGAGGAAATGTTTTGTTGTGTCTGAAGGTAGCTGAGGTCTCAAATTCTTCCAGTTTCCATAATCATTTCCTTCCTGTACTTGTCTCCATTCCATTCCAAACCAAGGTTTTTAGCAATGAAAGGACATGTCAGCTTCTGGACAAATGCCACCTGACCGTGTATGGCATAATCTTGTGAATGGAACAGAGTGATGGGTATTTGGTCAGTCATTGAACCATTGATTGTGCAAAATATGAGATTTGTGGCTCTTTTTCATTTCTCAGAAACAACCCAGCTAAAAAGCAGCCCAGCACAAAAACTTCTTCCCAGACTGTGTTCCTAGTTTTTAAAAAAATGACAGTAATTCAGACCATTCGGGTTTTTTTCCCCAACATTAAAGACAGGATATAGTATTCAGTCTAGTATTTAGTGCAGATAACTCTGAGTATTTTATGTTCTTTTTCCTGCTCTTTTCCTAGAATGCAATAAAAGTTTGGGGCCATTGCTTAGTGTGTAATTTAGACTCCTAAAAAAGTGCTTTGTTTTCCATAAATGCCCAGCCTCTGAAGGTTCTTAGTGTACTCCTGAGCGTCAGCTTTCTCTGCCAGCTCCTCTGTGTCTCTCTTTTCCAGGAATGTAACTTTTCAAGCATTTATGTTTTCATATCTTCACTTTAATCTCCTGTGCTTTATTGTAAAAGTACAACATCGCTATTTTCACCAAACACTTTGGGAACCTCAGGGAAAGAAAATACAAGTGGAAAGGATGAATCCCCAGCTGGTGATCTTTTTTTTTCTGCTTTCTGGCCAGAAATCCTCTTACTCAAACTGAGCAAGTGGCTGCTTACACAACAGGGTTTGTGAGCAGACTTCTTAAAAACACTATTATTTGTCAAATGTGTCAAAAATAATTTTAGGTTCATCTGATTTCCCCTTGATTTTTTTTTCTATATGGCCACTGAAAAATCCCCCAACTACCAAATAAAAAAACACAAACTAACCTCTTTTCTTCCATTTTGGGTCTGAGGAACAGAGATTTCAGGGATTTTTCCAGCATTTGAAAAGAAGGCAAGCAGGTTGGCACTTAAGAAGGCTGGTGTTACGGGTGGGATTTCAGAAGCAGCCAGTGCTGGCCCAATGTATCTGTGGGTTTAAAAAAATTATTTATTGACTTAATGGCAAAAA
>VZTZ01042024.1:516143-686328 GCA_013400955.1 Drymodes brunneopygia | reverse complement strand
AAAAAAAAAAAAAGAAATTAAAGTATTTTCTGGAAATATCTGATTTTTTACTCATGACTTTTTCTTTCAGCCATGAGGGACATGACCTGGTACCCTTAGCCACCCCACCAGACTTCTCTTACAGAGGAAGCAGGCCCTCAGATAAGTTTAACAGAGTGGTTTTCTGACCACAAAATACAGGTGTTTAAATAACATCCTTAGATGAATCCTCAGCCCAGGTAGGTTTCTTGTGTTGGATATTGCTGATAGACAGGATGGACATGGGCCCACCCCGTAAACACTTGGCCTCTGGGAGAGGTGGCCCAGCTTAAACCTCTCCGATTCTTTGGTCAGAGAATAAATTTGGCATAAATATCTACCTATTTTCTTGTCCGTGCTACATCACACGAACTAGAAGCAAAGAAGATGTAGCCTGTCATTGCAGTCAGCAGATTAGGGGTAAAACTGTCTGGCTGGAAAAACATCAGGGTGTCACTGCAATAAAATATTGACTCACTCCCACTGTCTCCTTATCCTTCCTTCCTCTCCAGGCCATGCCTACGAATAACAAACTGGTGGGATCTCAGAGAAAAGAACAACACTCACAATTCTAGAGCAGACAGAGGAAAATCTTTAAAGTGTAGTAGACAAAATGCTCAGCGACTATTGACCTCAGTGAACAATCTAGAAAATCAGCAAGGGATGTTACCCACAGCTGCTGCCAAAATGTATCAAGAAAAGGCTTACAATTTGTTGAGGTGCATCTGTTATGCAAAATATAGAATTTATGTAAATACTGAAATGCAGTATTAAGCCAGGCATATATTAAAACTTAAGGACAACAAGAAAGTTTAAAAGTTTCCATTCTGAACTTTGGAAACCATTCCTATGAATATCTACCCCAGATGTAAGTTTATCTCAAGAGTATCCATAATATTACAAAGTGTGAGCACATTTTCTGAACAAAATTCTCAATTTGTTTTGGATAGTGGCATCCTTGGAGGAAAGAAAGAATTTAATTAAATCCTATACAACATTTCTATTCATAAACTTGTCCCAGCAAAACAAGTCATAAATCAATTTGGGTTTATTTATTAACTCTTGCAATATGGGTGGTAAACACATACAAAAAAACCTTGCAAACTGAAACATTACAGCTAGAGATGAATGAAATTTCCTGATGAATACAAAATTGACTGAAAAATGAAATCTTGGACTCACTAAAACCCTTTGCAAACTCCGATCGGCTTCAGTGAGTAGCTTTGTTCCCAAAATGGATGAGTGAACCACTTTGCTTTGAAGTGGAAATAAGTAAATAAATAAAAGTTTTAATTTCTTAAACCAGCATAACCTTTTTGGAAAAGAATTTCAATTTTTAAAAGAGGGGATCTCTTGAAGCCAAAATTGAAGTGCAGTGCTTTTTGAAACACAAGGACAAAACAAAGCATTTCACTTTACCCTGAAGGAAAACATCTTTATCCATGCTGCTCCAGCTCTGCTGTACTCTCCAGGAGCACTCACAACATCAGCTATATCATTAAATAAACAGTACAATTATTCAAGAACTTCCACACACAGATGTGTTTTCTCCTTTACTTACAATTTTTGGCTCCTACACACATACGGATGTAGTCTTGACTCTTGCTGAACTTTGGAAAAGAAATCCATTCCATGTAAAAATCCATTCAGTGCAAATCATCCTAGTGAATCTCCATGGATGGAATATGGAGATGTTTTATGGCTTTTTTTTTTATGATTTAATTCATTATCATAAGTTGGAAAAAATTAAATTTCCCCAGCAGCTGGGTCAGTATTTTGAACATCTGGATGACAATGAACAGAAAATTAAATCACTAAGAACTTTTGTCTAGGTAGAATATAAAGGCAATCTATCTTGACCTGCAATAAATAGCACATTTTATTTCCCATTTTCCATTTTATTTCCTATTTGACAATCACTTTAGAAATTTCAGCTGACAATATTCCTGCAGTTATTAAGCACACCGTAATAAAAAATGTAATTCTGGGAAGAATATGTGATAATAATAATTAATAATTTCATTTGGTTCTTGCTTTAAGTGCAGACAGGTCCCCATGTTAAGCAGAGACCACTTGTCAAACTTCCATAATGCAGGCGTTATTATATCACAGTGCACTTTGGAAAACTGCCAGGCAGTGATGCATTTAGGACCTCAAAATTTAAGAAGTCAATTGATGCAGAAAATGTGACTGCAGAATAAATCTTCTATATGAGACATTAGGACTCCTCTAGCTCAAAGAGACTTTAGATTCCACTTGCTCACATCCAAGAGTCCATGCACCTCTCTTTTGGAGACAGCAGCTTTTTAGTCATTCCAATTTGTTAATGTATGCATCTACAGCAAGCAATTAAAACACGCAAAGAATGTTTTCAAATTATGATTTAGATAAGGAAAAGATGTTAATATTTAGCTGGGATTTCATTTCAATGGTTTCTTAAGCAATTACATCTCATTAGGAAAACTAATTACTTACAGGTGAAGTAAAATTAGAAAATATAGAAACTGGCTTGATTTTTGTGAAAGACAAAGATGGAATGCTATCATTTTCTTCTGCAAGCATGATCTTCATCTGTGAAAATGACGGTTTCGAAGTCAAAGCTGGAAGATGATCATACATCAACCTGAGCATTTCGAGGTTCTATTTAAATAAAGTTTATAACCAAGTGATTCTCAAACTACATCTGCGTGTTAACACTGGACTGGTAATAGGATATGGATATTTTACCATTAAAAACAGTCCCTGAACCCAACACTGTGCAACATATTAAGCAATATAATTATGCTGGAGAGAACAGACTGATAAGAAAATAAGGAGCGGTTAGATTTTTGACTGAGACAGAATATAGAATGATTATTACACTGCCTTTGTGAACTACAGGACAATGGAAAGTTAAAAAAAAAAAAAAAAGAAAATCGAGTCCTGCTACAGTCAAGAAAAAGAAAAATGCTTTGCAAAGAGCATCAGCATGGGAACTGCATAGAATGTCCTATTTTTTATATTCTTAGATAAGACAAATTAGTTCTTAGGAGATGGAGGATGGAAAAGCATTCAGATATTTATGACACAGTACAAAAGAGAGCTCAAGAATACAAGAGACACAGAGGGAGAGTGAGACACCTGAAAAATGAACCACCACTAAGAGGTGTTGGGAGCACTCCAAGCTTCAACATCACGTTGGGACCAAACAGATAAGAAAGCAGTTCTGTATTATTCAATGGGCACTCACAAGTCACTCTTCCAATGTTAAATCCAGGGCAAATTCCCAGACATCTGGAGTGTGAGGGCCACTTGTGCATAGCTGAATGCTAAAGCAAAGCCCAGGGCCATCTCCTGGCAGCTCAGAAGCAAAGGATGCCACGTCAATCTGAGAGCAATGTGCATGAGAATTCTGCTCCTGAGGGTTAGCTGGAGGAAAATTTGGGGGCTGTGGAAGGAACAGATGAGGAATTTGGCTGGAGGAGCACTGGGCTTGAGGGTCACAGCCATCTGTCACAAGAAGCGAGCTGAGACCCAGGCACATCACTTAAGGTAACACAAGTGGTTGGGTGGGGTTTAGTTCACAGGTAAGAAGCACTAAGGTGACAAAATTGATGCTGGTGAGATCCCTGAGACATGAGTAGTCTGTCATCATCTTCACTCAGTGCTGTTTCCATGAACATCTCAGAACAGGCTCCTCCTGAGGGCCCTGTGCCTGCATTTTTCTGTCACCAGTGCCTCCAAAGATGAGCCTGCGGATGCGGACCCGACTCTCCTCACGTGCATGTGAGCAGCCAGCTGGGTAAGTGTGGGGTTTGCTCTGACATGTCACAGAGCGGCACACATTTTTCCAAGTGTACAGCACACTTTCACAACCCAGGCCTTCACACAGAGTGGTTTAGTGAGGCTCCTCACACCCTCCTTCCCCCATGCCCCCAGCCCTACATGAAAGCAAAGGCGACATTCGGAACTAAGCTTGCTAAAAACGATTTGGTTCATTGCTGCACTTCAAGCACACATACAAAAAAACCCCTGCTGCTGCCTTGTGACACAACACAGCACGTCCCAGAGGTTGGTTTTAATGTATTTACTCTTCCAGAGCACCAGGACTTTTAGTACACGGGCAACACACGATGCAGTTCTGGTCTCATCACAACGTGCGTAACATCTGGGAGAGCTGCCACTTGCGAAGCCAACCAGCACTCTGCTGACAGACAAAGTGAGCATTATACTGAAATGCCATTCCTCAGCTGTTTGCAGAATTAATTTCCCTGTAGAATTTTCTAATTAGTTGGCTCTTTCCAGCCCGTTCCCCACAGAGGAAGCAGAAAGGAAGCAAAAGGCCAGCACCTGCTCCCAAAGCTCGGGTTGGGGAAAAAAAAATAATTAAATTTAAGGATGACATATACAGTAAGTATTTAGGCACTAGAAAGCCTTCTATCCATGCAGCTGTGGGGATGAAGTAAGGCTGTTTGAAAGCTTAATGGAGATTCTTCTGTGGGGAAGAATTTCCAGTGGCTCACATTCCAGACAGTTAACCACATTACCGAAGGGAAGAAAAAGGGATTTGTTCAAGCATTAAGAACTGTCTTAAAAAAAAAATACAAAAAAAATTCCCCCAATCTGTAGAAAAAACAGACAGATGAATCCAGACCTGGGGATGATTCTACAGTAGCTCGCTCCATTACCTATAGGTTATTTCCAATCATTTTTTTTTCTATCATTTTGAATTAAAAGTTATTATTATGTTGGAATGCAGTGTATGATATTATCATAGAAGGAACAACTAACACAACAGAGTTTGTTCCTAAGTGGAACAAAAGAAATGTGTGTGGAACAAAAAAATGTGTTTTTTGCTTTGAATTTACCTGCAGTGGGCCAATGTATGGAAGAAAATATGAGAGGTATTTAATGAAAAATAAAAACAAGAAGAAAACAAATAGTCCAATAAAGGTAATTACCATTTTTGACTACACAGCCACTTTGCCAAAACAATTTTTAAATACTGAATATAAAGGAAGATGGTCAACTAAGGTTAGAATGAAGGAAAAAAGCTCCCTTATGGAAATTAGGATAAGGCATTAGCACTTCAATGAGTAGTTTTCACTGTGTTTCCACAGTGACCTTACAAAATGGGAGACCTTACAAAGAGCTAAGGTTTTAGAATAAGATCACAGATATAATCCATTTAAATTATTTTGGTGTATGTTTTGATCAGCACAACATGTGGCATAGGCCCAGAGATGGGCAAGTTATCCATTAATAAAGCAGATGGTGTATTAAATGTACAGTTTTGTCTAATTTTTGTGTAATGCCAAATTCTCTCCTGAAAGTTGCTTTTTAATGGATTCAATACATGTGTCTCAGTGCATATATATATTTGGAGTAGGGGCATGTGGGATTGAGGGACTTCTTAATTAATAATGTATTAATTTCACAGAATCAAGACACATACTGCATTCTCATAAACTCATAATTTTTCAGGACAATTTTAGATAAACAAATCCAAAAGGCAGTGCAGGTAGGAGGAAAGGTTCTGCTAAAACCAAAGGAAAAGAAGACATAAAGTTGCCTGCCTGAGACAAATGCCCAGACCTTTTTCCCCACTCTGAGACAATTTTGAAAAAGTAACAAAATAAAGAGTAGACTCATAAGGCAAGGCCATTCCTGCTTTTCCCTGGCAAGGCTTGGTAATATTCCCTGGTGTTCTGGTTGTCTGTGGAAAATCCATGTATGAATGGGTGGCATTCATCCCTGTCAGATGAGGTGGCGCTGACATGTCAATTCCAAATGGCTACAATTATTTCAAGTGGACTTCCCCCCAAAGCCTACATTGGAGAGGATAATTTCAAACTGCAGAAAACCCAAGCAAACAACACTCATTTATATTCCTCGGAAGTGGTGCAGCTAAATTCATCCGTGGCTTTGAAAATCTCCCATGATACTTTAGTCTGGCCCATTAACTGCACCTGTTCTCTTTTTCTTTCTCTTTTTTTTTTGGCGGGGCAGGGGGGAATTATTTCCCCTTCAATAGCAAGTGTCTGGCTTTTAAAGGATGCATAGGATATTTTATTTCATTACTGTCTAGGCATTTCAAATGAAACAATATTCCAAAAACTCTCATCCCATTATTTCCCCCCTTGAAATTAAAAGTAAATGGTGGAAGGGAGAGCGTGTGCTTGGAAAGGGAAATGGGAGATAACTCACAGAGAAATATAATGTGAAAAAGTATATCTATTTTCCACAAATAATGAACTAAATTAATCCATTTCATAGGCTTCTATGTATTATTAACTTTGACAAAAGCGGTATTTTTCAAAAGGAAAACATATCACTGAAATAATTTTGACTTATTTCTGATTCAAGGGTAGACTTTCCATAAATATCAGCATATATAAGCTGCTACAGGCAGCTTGTCTCCAGGACCTCTACCCCTAATCATAGAACTGATTTAAATTTAATTTACCTGTGCCTCACTGAAACAGGCTTTATTTTTTTCCCTTAACAAATAAAGTGACAGTGAATAGCAATCTGAGTGTAAAAAAAACATACTGTTCTCAGATTATTACAGGTCATAATATTTGACTTCAGTTAAATCTGAAGTCAAAAAAACAGGCTAAGAAAACCATGGTTTGCTGGAGGAAATAACCCCTGCTTATTTCCCACACTCTGAAATTAAAAAAATATTAAAACTAAATATAGTTGAGTCAGTGACCTTTAAAAAGTCTGTTGGGGGATTTTTTATTGGTTGTGTTCTGTTTGGCTTTTGATTAGTTTTGACTAGTTTATCTGCAAATCTAAAACACACGAAGAAGCAAAGTCTGCAGAACGGAAAAGAGCGATTTTCTCCAGGAAGCCTCTAACCTGTTCTAAAGAAGAATTCTACATTGTGGTGCAGTTGACTCAACCCATATTTCTCTCAGCTACCAAGAAAAGCAAAAAAAGGACAGCTTCCGTACCATTCCAAAAATTGAGAAAAACATTGGATAAATGGCAGAAGATGAACGTTTGACTCAAACCCCAGAACACTGATTCAGGAACCAACACTGACTGGCATTACCTGGTTTTTAGGACATTGAAACCTCACCCATGCTGAAGGGCAAAGGCAGAAAATGCTGGATTGCATTTAACTTTGACAAATACCTAACAGTAGTGAGCATGGGATGAGAATCCAAAGGTAGTTTACATGGTGTGATGGCAGTAGGGTGACATCTTTCACGAATTTGGGATTACAGCTCCCTGTCCTTCAGCTCCCAGACACAGTGTGGGTCCTTCTCGCTCCCACTCTTCCTTGCTTGCTCCCTCTTTTTCCAGTCATGTTTCCCCACCCAAGGGTCCCATCCTGCTTTCCTTGACGGTGTCAATCTGGGCTAGCATTGCCAAAGAACCAGCGTGTGGCCAGATCCCAAATCCCAGCGCAGACTGGCTGACCACCCCTATTCCCAGCGCCAGGCACGGCGGCCCCGGAGAGGCTCGCAGGTTGCAACACGCGCGTTAATATCGCTTCGCTCTCTCATATCCTTATCTCCAACAGCAAATCTGTACAGCTCAGGATATGAACTGCAAATGAGAGATGAGGAACTGGTTAGTGCTTATCGGGAATGATGGAATTTGAGATTCGGAGATGAAGGGGGGGTTGTTAGCTGTGTTTTTTTAATGAGAGGACTGGCTGATGTTTATCAGTTGACCCCTGCTTCAGGTAACGGAGCAGTTGGCAGGGAGCAGTATTCAAACTGATTAGATTGAGTGAGTTGGGATTCAGATTAACTTCTGATTTCCCTCGTATTATTTGTACAAGCTCTTTATTACTCTGGATAATTCTCCCCTTCCTGGTTTAGGAAATGGAACTGACATCCTCCTGGAGCACTGCTACCAGCTCACCAGATTTTATTATGTGAGACAACATGATGGTCATAGATTAACCCAATCTCCTCTGTATTAAAATTAGACCTCTGTGACATTTGCTTTGTTCTAACCAAACAGGAGTAATGCACAGCTTTATCATCTAAGAAAGATTTATGGTACAGAGACTGATCAGGATATTACTTTTAATCAACATTTCTGTGGCTAAGGCAGTTGATGTCTTCTTTCAGGATCAAATATTTGTGTAACCTGAGTGGCTTTCAATCCTTGCTTGTTCTGAGAGTCCCCAAAACTCTTCTGCTGTGGCTGGAAGGAATTATGATGTTCTTTCTTGCTCTCTCCACTTCTAAGCTGGTTGTCTGCAGTATCTTTGGGTTTCTTTCCTCTTTCATAGTGTGTTATTTGTCATTGTTTTGTCTCACTTTCCCTGCCACAACAGGTCCTTGAAGTGATCCATCAGTGGAGCAGATTCATAACCAGTTTTTCAAAACTTCCCCTATTGGATTTACAAGCCTGACCCCAACAGACCTTGCAGTCACAGATGAGAGTCCAGGTAGAACAAGTAAAGACTTATCACATACGTACGTGAGGATTTCCACTACACCAGCAAACACATTTTTATTGACATTTCCTTTTCCAACCCGGCTATCAAACCTCATATTTCACATATCCATAGAGAAGACCAGGTTTGTTTTCCATGAATGGGCCGCATTATGGGGTTTTTTTTATGTTATTCCATCTCCTACAGGCTTTTATCCAAACCAAGCAACTAAAATAAAACATGGCTTCCTTCCCTGAGATGGTTTCATAGCCCAGCTCTCCAACTTTCTCCCGCACCACAAACATGCAACACCATTGTGCAACAGCCGAGGAAGGAATGGTGAGATCAGAGCCGTGACTGCAGACATCCTGACATGGGGATCTGGCAGCTACTCAACACAAACACAATTAGAGGACTTACCCTTGCGTGAAGTATTTGCTTTCTTGATAGTCACCAGCCTTAACCTCTAGGAATGCTTACGAATCAGATAGCGTTCCTTGAGGAGGGCGAGCCTTTTCAAGCTCCTCCGTCCCGCTTTAGCCAACACAGATACAAAGAAGAAAGAAATTCCGCCGCGTCCTGCAACTTCTCCCAGGGAAAGCCTTTAAGGAGCAGAGAGGAGTTGTGGTCTCAAAATCCCTGCCAAGGATTCGAGAACACAATACCACATGGAGCTTGCTTGCTCCTCTTCCTGCTATCAGCAGGAAAAAATAACACCACGAGAGACAAACTTTGAAATTCTCACCAAACGTGAAAGTAGGGGGGTTTCCTGAGTCCTGCTCCTTGGCTTTGCTTTGTAGTTGACTTTTCTGGCAGTGGTGATGCCACAGAAGGGTGGCAGAGATTTGGGCAACTCCTGTGTGTGTATCTGCATAGATGCTTCTGACTGGATACAAAGAAAAAGGTTCATTATTTTACAAAAGGTAACCTAGTGTACATGGGTGTTACACAGCTTACAAATTCTCAAGTGTGACAACACCAATATTTGAGTAGATCAATTCCTATCAGTGTAAATCCTGGGCTTTTCACAGAGTAGCAGCATCTTTAAAACAGTGATAGGAGCTGACCTCTAATGAAATATCTGCTAGCAAATTGGTCAAATGGCAGTCTGGCACAGCAGTTACAAAGGGAAAGTATTGTTCCAAAATGCCCAATAATTTAAATTATTCTCGTCTCAAACCATCTCAGTGACACAAGAGAACTGAACCAAAGGAGGGCCCACTGGTATAACCCCAGGCTTACAGAGAGGCCTAACTGGTATAACATAAAACAGTATAATAATAAAAGAAAGTGGTAAAGACAACTCGAACCCAGAAGCACTGAAGTGAGCTGAGATGCTCTGACCTGTGTGACCTACCTGAGCAAACCCACCACCTCCCTGCAGGACCACTTATCCAACACCAGCTTTGAAACCATATCCTGGAGCAGCACTCCAGCAGCTGCAGGAGGAACACTTGTGCAGTGCTGTGCCTTCCCAAGTGGCCAGATGCACTTTTCCATTGTTAGCTGCTTCCACAAACATCGACAACCTGAAAAACAGTGGAGATCGCCAAAATATCAGATATTTGAACCCAGCCAGAATGAGACACTCCCAAAAATATTTCCAACGCTATGAAATTCGCACACACACTCTCACACACCTCCCCAAATAACCAGGGGAAAATTTTTGCATGGGACCAAAGGAGAAATAACAGTTATGCCTCAGCCAGATATCAATGGTCACAGAGTTCCAAGCTAAGGAGCTGATTTAGGTTATTTTGGTACACACAAAACAACCTGGCCATGCTCAAGGGACCATGATACCCAAGCATGGTACTAAACTACTGTTAGCAAAGCAGTTGCATCAGGAGAGCAAATACAGCAACTAAAACACATTTCTGGAGTAGCACTGTTGACATCTGCAGACCCACCCAAGCCAGGCATTCATCCCAAAATAAAAAATTGGCAGCCAGCTATGAATGGTTGCTGGTCTTGACTTTTTGTAACTCCACTAAAGAAGCACAATATAAATCTGCAACCCTGTATCCGGACAATAATTGGAATACATCAAGAAAATGCTTGCAGTCATTCCGGATGGAAAAAAGAAAAAAAAAAAAGGGAAAAAAAAAGATATTTCAAAATCTAACAGTGCTTATAAACAAGGATGTTACTTTCCCCTTTCTTATCCAGAACCACCCTTAATTGAAAGGATCAGTATCTAAAGCAACTGGTGCTGCCCTGCACATGAATCCCCTTTGCACCTCTTCCTTCTTATTTCTTCAGGGGTTTTATTAACATTAGTGACTTATCTAAGTATTAGAATGCTTGGCTGCTTGGAAGCTTATCAACAGCAAATTTTATGGGCTGTTTAGTGATGGAAACAGGAGGAGATGGAGCTCTCCCCCCCCAGCTACCTCGATATGGAAGTCTTCAAGAAGCCATGGAATGTGCTCTCTGGTATTTTTGGTATCTTTAAAGTGTCAAGAGTGCAGAATTTCTCTTGTCAGTTGTCACAGTGTGACTCACAATTAGAGCCATCTGCTCTGCATTCACCTCCCCAGGGGCACCGCTCGTTTTTCACCAGCTTCCTGTTGTTGACAGCACAGTTCCTCCCTGTATCACTCTCCACCAGCACCCATACTCCTCGCAGACATTGCAGCAGGCTTAAGCAGATTTCCCTTGGGAAAGCCTTTCCCCTTGTTTTGCTAGTGACTGGAAAAAATATAGACTGTTGAGAATGCTCTGAAGGCGGAGGCTGGGTTTCTAAAGGAACTGAACAAATTCCTTTTTTTTTTTTTTTGTCAGGAGGACCCCTTTGTTTCTAGATCTCTTTCAAAAATCTCCACATTTTCTCTACATCCAGTTTTTATTCCAAGCAGCTTAAAAAATGAAATGTTATTTGCACTGAGCCCTTGTCAATAATTGGTGGAAATGGGTGACTAATACTGTCAAAATATTATTCAATTAATTTTTCAAACACTAAAAATAGTTTCAGATAATAAATTTCAGATGAGGGACACGCTGCCTTCCCTTCACACTCCACCCAATTAAGAAAACAACTCTGCTACAGGTTTTCCACACCAAATGCTTAAGCTGAGGGTGACTATCCCAAGCACAAATGCGTGTTTTGTGCCTGGTTAATGTCTGGACCAGGCAGAAATACCAAATACCACCTAGGCTGGCTATGGCTGCCTGAAGCACAGCTCTATTGTGTGATCTACCTATGGCATTTTTGCCCCTGTGGACTGGAAATTTTATTTCTTAGGCTCTGACCAGTAGTAACAGATTTGAGATTCTGCTTTACCTGGGAGCCCAGCTTTCTTGAGAGGATCTCCAATCCTGCAGGAGCATAACATTTTAGATATTGTCAGTTACTGTGCTCATTCTACCTTGGGCACGTTTCAGTGCTTCCCTGTTAGATCTCCTGCACAAGGAGCAGCCCAACAGAAAATTCAAATATTCAATACAATACAAAATGAATCTTCCACAAAGATTATTAATTTTATGCACATAACACTTCTTCCTGAGCCTTTAGGGCAGCTCCTGGGCCCTATTTCTGACCTGACACTGCTGAAAACCACTAATGCCCGTGGTGCTCTCATACTCCAAATAAACTGGTAAATCATCTGTTTTGTACCACATCCTACCAATAAATGTTGCATAACTTTTTTTTTTTTGATTCGCTGGGATCTTTCCAGAACCTGTGTTTGACTTGTCCCAGGAACAGACTCTTCCTTGCACATTCACAGTCCTCCAAACACAAGTTCAGCAGACTCCAGAGCGTGATGCATCTGCACTCATTCAGTCGCATCACGTCAATGCGATGCACAGAAGCCTTTCATTTGCCTTCTAAATCAGGACAGCGTAACAGCTGAAATATTTCTCCCTGACCCTGCTCTTCAACACAAAACTAAACTTCTCTTTGCTATTTCAACATTCACTCCACCAGGATTAAATTTAAGGTCAACACAATTTGGGCCCTGGACCCAGACTGCTTAAATTATTCAAAAAAATATGAACCCATGCCAGTTAAATCAAGAAAATATGTTCTAGAAAAGATAAAACACATCCTCTGTTTAAAAACACATTTCCAAAAAGCAACTCTAAACTCATAAAACTGTTATGAAATCTGCAGTTCCTCCAAACATGAGAAGAACTCTCTGCAAGCTAGAATATTAACTTGTATTTGTTGGGTAATCTAGTAAACCCAGATGGGGAGAAATTGGAAAGGGAGAAATGGGTACTTTCAGTGTTGCCTCAGATTGTTTATCTATTACACAGCCCAGGCATGTATCTGCATTGGAGGTTTTCAATGTTCCACAGCTGAATTGTCACTTAAGACCTGCATTTGCTGAAGACATGAAAACCTGGATTCGAAACATTCTCTACAGGATCAGTTGTGGAGCTGCCACCAAAAGGCCTTAAAATGCATTTGCCACTCAATAATTATTGCTCCAGTCTACTGTAGCAAATTATTTTTACAGATTACAAACCCACTGACTTCGCCACCTATTGAACACAATCTTCTTGGACTGAAGGGCTCTTTCTGATAACTCAAGCTGCTCTAAAAAGTCGATGCAAGTCAAGGTTGGGTATTTTCCATTGACGAGGTTCAGAGAACTGGATATGGCAGCCTGCTCATCACACTCCATTCCTCTGATCTGTGTTTCTGTTTCCTGCTCATTCTACCTGTAACTTCAGTCTATTTTTTTACAGTAGTGTCCCAGCACTTTAATGATGGAACCACCAGCAAAGCTACACAGCTAAATAGCTTATTCTTAGCAAACAAAGCTGTGTTTGCACCCCAGGTCATACCTGCCAGAACTCGCATGTTTTAAAAAGGAACATCCAGCCATAAAGACTAAGATGTACTTTGAAATTTAATGGAAATGCATTCAGTTAATAGTGCTTTGCAGAAGAGCAAACTGGTAGTAAGGTGGATTGAAGAATCAAAATTTTACTGAGGGACGGTGTAATTCTTTTCAAGCAAAACTGTTTAATGAATAAAAATTACTGTGACTGAGGGAATCTGGTTTTACACTGAAGACTTCAAGAATTACATCACAGGTAGACCTGAGGCCTTGTATTTTAATAATTAATTTCATAAAAGATCCCAAGAGCAATAGAAAGGTCATGAGAGCTGCTCCAATCCATGGGCAGTTAAGCAGGAGAATGCTTTGGTGCCCTTTAGCCTTTGAGTGTGCTGCAGGACAGGGGGGTTTGGTGCTAAACGACAAATTGAGTTAGAAATATTTAAGTCATAAACCATAGTAAATCTTTTAGCACTTGAAACACCATGAGACACTCCAAGCTGAGAGCAAATGAAGTGTTAGTCCATGCATGTTTAAAAATGCACAGAGGCTGTGTTTACTGAATTATCCGTTTCTTAACTCTGTCTCCTTTAGGAGGCTGACATCCAGCAGTTTCCCACCAAAAGAAACCATTTATGAAAAGCTCCTCTATCATGGTTTAAGAAAAGAAAATAATGTGTATCTCTCTGAAAGCAAAATTACGTAGGTTGCAAAGTCAAGGACAGCTAAATTAGGAAGTGGCAGATTTATGTGTGCCTGCATAACCTCTACTTGGCCCTCTTGTAGGTCCTGTGCCCTGAGTGAGGCAGAGGTCCTGTGGAAAAAATAGTATGTGATTATGCAATTAAAGACTATACCTTAACACAAAAAGCATCTGAATTAACGTTCTGTTGGCAACTACGTATAAAACATTTCCTAACATTTAAATTCTGGGCTTTGCAACCTTAGCACAGCATTTCTGACAGGTGATACTTTCAGCTGGCTTTTATACATAGGTAGAAATTAATTCTGGCCTAATTACTGAGTCTTTATTGCCACAGAACAGTTCTCTCTTTACCTGAGTTGAAGAAAGAAGAATATCAGGAGTCATCTGTAAAAGGATGCTCTTCCTGAAATGGGCAGAATCACTGTGGCCTTTGAGTGGAGTCAGCAGAAACTTTATATGAAATTGGTTCATCTTCCCTTGTTTACTGGCCAGGGTTGTGATCAATATCAAAACGAGCACACTGAAAGAAAGATTATTGCTGCCCAGACCTGAATCTCACCGCATGCTTTGCTGCTTTTGTTATCAGAGTCCTCTAAAATGAGAGCGAGATAAATCCTGACCAGTTCGGAAAGCCTGCTCAGAATTCCTGAGGAAGGCTCATATTGACAGGAACCTTCCTACCAAAAGCCTTCTGACCAACACGACTGCACACTCCTGGGAAAGAGAAGGTCTGAAGGAATTGTCACCTCTTCTTCATGCCAAGTCCCTCAGGGCCTGTCCTGTTCTGACACGAACCTTTCACAAGAGGGGAGAGCAAACTTTTTGCTTCCCCGCTAAAAGCACACGGCAGAATCCAGCATAAACTTTGAGCTGAATTTGAGTCAATGTAGTTCTTGTTATTCTAATCTCTCCTTTCTTTGCTTTATGGATTTAGTCAGGGAAATCAAATATTGAAAAAGCATGTTAAGTGCAATGCAAGCTGAGACTGTAAAAGTGCCAAATTGATTAATGAAGTTACTATAAAATTTGCCACACTGTTTAAGGATATGATGGCATAAAGTCATCACCCTACACAATAACAGAAAATGTCATATATTTCTGAGTCATCATAGTTGCAGAGAGTCATCACTTTTCACTCCCTGACTTTTAAGCTTCTAGGACCTTAGACCTTCTTCTGTATATATGGCATTTTTGGAAATTCTGTGTATTCTGAGTCACATGAATAAAAAAAATGCCTCTTGAATCCAGATCTTAAATGTCTAGCCAGGAATAAATATTTCCTTACAGATTTTTAAATACTTGGGAAAAAAAAATAAAAAGGGAAAAAGAAAAGCTGCTCAGGTTTGGAAATATTTCTAAAACAAAAGCTGCTCCAAAACATTGTGTGCTCCAAAACACTGTGGCAAACAGTATAGGTGCAATTAGGACACTGTTGTCTTGACAACATCATGCAAAAAATGAAAGAAGCATTACTGTTTCATGAAAGAAAGCTGCAGTGTTATTCTTTTAACTCAGAATATTCCACTCAAGGATCTCAAAAGCATTGCTCAAAATGAATGAGCTATCAAGAGGAACCAGACTTCATTTTGAGACTACAGTGTAAAATCCAAAGTGAAGCTCCCTTCTCTGGAAAAAAAAACAATATCAAGCAATGCTACATCAGGACAAACCACTAAAGCTGGGCTGGATGTTTTGGGATTAGCTCTCCTTCAGTGTTCGTTTTCATGGAGAATTGTCACTATGGAAAATGTGGATGCTGGGGTCTGTCACCCTTACCCAGGGTGCCACTCAACCCTTCTGATGGGTTTCAGTAGGCCTCACTTTTGCCCATCTCCTCTTGTGCCGCTAAAATTGTGAAGGGATTTAAGAAAAGTCCAGGAATAACAGCTGGACTTCCCAGAACAGCAGATGTCAGGGATGTGACCAAAGTGATCCCTACAGGACAGGGAAATGTCCTGTCTGTGATGAACAGATGGAAGAGAAGCAGTGAGGGCTGGATCGCACTGGAGGTTATCACAAAACATTCCACACTGCCCGGTGCAGGCAGGAAGCCCTGGAAGCCTTTGGGCCAAGAGGTAGAAGTGACAAGGGGCACAGGGAGCACCTCTGGGTGCAGAGTGGAAGGTGGCAAAGCAGTGCCAAGAGTGGTGCCACCTGAGAAGCCATTTAGCTGGGTCACTGAGGTGCTCACACAGAGAGCAGGCCTGATGAGAAGGAAACACTGGCTCCCACCTGAAGAGCAAGACTTTTGCTCCGCTAGGGAGCACCTTGGGAAAAGGTAGAGCCATCAGGTCTGGGGTGTGCCTCATGCCTGGCAGGCAGCTTGACAGAGAAGTCCTCAACTTAGAGAATGCCTTCACTTCAAAAGATGCCACTTGAATATGAAGATACACACTGGCAACAGCGGGCTCCTTTGAGGCACCTTTCCCGTCCCAGCAATATTTACCTAAGAAATTTCATGCACAGAAAAGAACGAGTGAAAGGGAATATTCAGATACATGACAGGAACAGTCTTTATTGAGATTTCTTTTTCAGCCAGTGTTTTGTTTTCTTTTAGTGGAAGCCTGACAGTCATAAAAAGCCATTGTAAGTGCAGCCCAGTGAGAAGCAAACCACAGCCCTGCCTGCAATGCCGAGGGTCGGGATCATTACGTTGTTAGTGTGCCACCCGGAATCCAGGCAATGCATCCTCTCACTCTATTGAATTAAAGCATTTCCTGCAGCAATTGAGGAAGGATAAAGAAAATAAGTGCTATTATAAAAGCATTGTGTAATTGGCCTTTTTTTAATGCAAGCCATTAGGACATGGCAGCTTCTAGCTTGGAATTGCAGGATCTCTCATCTCCCATCCATTACCACCAGGACACAAATGTGAAGGGCTGGAGCCAGCAGTATTGCTGTAAATATTCAAGCTGTAAATGAGACAAGGATCTGTCTCTAGTGTTTCTCACTGTTTCAGCTTCTCCAATCTGCAGTGCAATCCCTGCACTGCAGGTTCCCATCTCCCTGGTTAGTCACTGTTTTTTGGCAACTGCTGTTCCTGTGGGACCCTCCTGGGTGTCTGCTTCTCTCTGCATTTGATAAGGAGATTACTTGGAATGGAAGTAGACAGGCACAGGTGGTGGGACCACCTGCTCCAATCTCCTCAGTGCTTTTGGACAGGATAATAGTGCTTGGATTTAACCTTCATATTTCCTTTCTTTTTTCATTTTTTTTTTTAACCTAAAGTTAGCTTCCAATTCATTTATTCAGTGGTCTGAAAGGAGGAACTATGATGAAAGACACTATTCCCTTGGTCCTGGAAAAGCAATTTGCTAGAATATTGTTCCCAGGACAACAAGCTCATCCTTTGTGTTATTTCAAAACCTCTGGCAGGAACAACAAAATTGCAGCCCAAAAGCTCTTTTTAAGGTATTTCTCTTTCCCTTCACTGCCTAAAAATTTCATGTGCCTTGTTGCCTGACTCCTGCCACCTCCCACATTTTCTGTGGCCATGCACAGCAGAAAGAGAGTATCTCACTCCCTCATTTGGCTGTGCTACAGCCTCAAAGGGTATCTACAATAGTGATTTACTACAGCAGAGGGCTTCTTCTGAAAGAGAAGGCTCAGTTTGGTCAGCCTCTTGTTTACACAAATAATAAAAAGACCAACTAATGCTGATTGTAAAGAAGCCACATTTTCCATGAACTCGCTATTTTGGGACTGGGAGTCAGTCTCACTTTAGCCCAAGAGGGAAGAAGAAATCCATTAATTGTATGGCAGTCTAAGAAAGACAGCTGAACACCAAATTTAAATGGGGCTTCATACAACTGGAGTCACAATTAGAATCAGCATGGAAAACCTGAACCCCCAAAAGTGCACTGAGAAGGAATATTTAGCAGGAAAATAGGTTTGAGAGAGATACTACAGTTTGCAGCCAGGGGAAAGAAATACTTTCTCAGCTTATTTCATATTTAGCCTTTGCAATCACAGAAACACCTTTTCTATTTCTGGCAGAAACATTTATGCTAGATTTTTAACAACAACAAAAAAATCCACCTAAATTACTTGCTTAAGGAAAGGTTGGGTTTTTCTTGCACCTTGAGCAAACTGTGAGGTCATTTTATGGCATGTATCTGTGGGAGCACAACCAGAGGCATCAAAAGCAAAACAAGCCTCTCAGGTGCACTTGTCCTGAGTGCTCTTTGGGGCTCGGCACTTGACAAAAAGGAACAGTTTTATAAAGTCACTTGAGAATCTGGAGATGGAGACATTATTCCTGAGCTGATATGCGATGTAAGGCCACTTGGTTTCTGTCCCAGTATTTGCTTCTGCCTGCAAAACCTTGGGATAACTTTATTTCCTACTATCAGCTTTAAACGAAAAATGCCTAGGCACATTATTATTCATTCCTGAGTGATGCTTCATTTGAATTTAGGCAGGATATCCCTCTGCCTTTTTAGGGGATATTTAGTAGCATCTTTAGTCAGATGCATGCAGTGCTTCATTTGTGATGCACACGTCGTCTTTCACTGGGATCTCATCATTTTCCCCTGGAATTTGCTCAACCCTCAGCTCTCAAGATGACAGAAAACTGGACTGAGCAAGCCAACAGTGACAGACCTAATTGAAAGCACTTACATCTTTAGAGTACACCAATGATGCAAAGATTTACCTGTGGTTATGAAGGGAATGTGTGCAGGCTCTGTTTCACAAAGAAATGCTGTGTATGCTGCTCTCCTCAAGAGCCTGTCTTTTGTGCCTTCAGTACCTACAGGAGTGATCAGGAATGCACAGAGTTTGCATTCCTGCAGATACACTATCTGAAAGTGTGGCCCTTTGTTTGCTTTCCTCCTGTTTTGCTCTGTTAGTCCTTCATTGTAAGAGAGACCTGTTTATACATTCCATTTTCCTTGGGCTCCTTGGCACCTTGCAGTCAAACACCACTCCAGTTTGATCCCTTGCTTTACAATGCAGTCTATGTAAATTTTAGGAACAGACAAAAGAGTGTTCTCGCCATCTGATGATTTCATTTCTAGCTCTCCAGCACCTTTTGTTATTTCAGGGTATTTTTTCCTGCTGGGAACGGGCACATTCAGCTGTTCTTTTCATGCTGAAAGCCTGTGTGGAAGCACTTCCCTGTTGTTTTTTTTTCCAGACATGTCTTTCAGCATGTTTCCAAAGGCTTGGAATCAGCACATTGTGTTGTGACATGTGCATGCTTGACATTGCTTTGTTCTCTGACTTCCTTTCGCTTGCAATCTTTAGGAAGTTATCTTACAATTAGCAAGGAATTTTGAGTCAGTGTTATTGCAGACCCAGCATATTGTCCTCTGCCATCTGCAAAGAAGAAAGCCTGGAGGAGCAGGAGGGAAGAAAGTCATTTTGGTATTTTTAACTGCCTGAACCACGTAGGATCCAGTTCACTGCATAGAGAGTGACTGCAGCTTTGACTGCTGCCAAAAAAAATTGCATTACACACTACAAACACCTTCTTTATTAAAGGAATTAAAGGGAAAGCAAGGGTATTGCAGTAACTATATGCAATTTGATACATGCTTTTCCTCTGTTTTGCTCTTGTTTAGTGACTTTCTTATCACACAGAAAAAGTGACAAGATATCTTTTTCCTGAGAAGTTTACATAGAATTCTTTTATTTTTCTTTTTAAATGTGCACCTTTATGTAAAAGAATTCTTGTTCATTTCTCCTGTAAATGAAGCTGATAAAAACAAACAAACAAGTTTTGTATGATCTCAGTGGTGAATACATTGATTTTTAGCTGACTGAACGCACAAATTTTTCAAATTTTTATGGTGTTTTCCTTTTTCTTCTTGTGTTTCAGACCATCAGCCTCCTAGAGCACAGACAAGAAGCCAATTGGTTTTGAACTGCTTCCCTGAAACACAGCTCAAGAAAAAGAGAAATGGCAGCACATTTTGGTCAGGAGGGGAAACCTTGAGAGCTGTCTCAGAAAAATGTCCACGTGGAAAGTCCTGCTTTCCCACAGCCCATTCAGGCACCACCTGGCAATACTGAAAATACCTTTAAAATGGTAAACACACTGAAAATGCTTACCATTGTGCCAGAAAAAAGAGTAGGGAGTGAGTGGCATAGGAGTGAGGGGCATACCATAGAGTCAGGCAAGACCTCTTGTGCACCATGGTGTAAGGCATGTGTGCTGCACCTCCCTGAACATCAGTTTACTCTGGATGTAAACACTCAGGTTTTAACTTTTTGGCATTATTGCATAGTAGATGCATGATTTATAACAGTACTGTACAGGCAAGTGTTTGTCCATTATGGGAGAGGTGGGGAAAGCATCTCCCTAATTAATATTTTGGGTATCTTATCCTTTACATGCCATAGAACACACAATATAATGTTTGGAACAAAGATTTTGGTGTCAGGAGGCCTCTTCTTCATGCTGAAGTGGAGAGATATTTTTTTCCTTAGAGTCAGTAAAAGTGCAATAAAACATCTGCTTCAGGCTTCAAGAACAGACCTGAGGAAACAGAGGTTTTTACAGATACACAGAGGATCTCCAAGCATCAGCAAGGAGTCTCTGCTTTTCACTGTGCTAAGACTTCTCTCCACCAACTCCCCTAAAAGACACTATTTGAGTATGTGGAGGGTAACACAGTGACACCCAAATAAACAGCAGCTGAACTCATTTCCCAGCTGGATTCTGCAGGGCTCTGCTGGAGCTGCGAGAGCAGCCCTACAATTTCCAGACAATCCAGGATTTCCCAGCGACAGATCAGATATCTGAGCACCACAGTCCTTGGCCTTGGATAGACAGCCTGGGTCCATCACAGGAAGTCTGGAATATTGAGCAATTATTCAACCACTGAGCAAGACAGGGCTATTTAGATCCCAAATGGTAAAGTGTTGCTTAATTTTGTTCATTATGAGCTCTCCCTCTGAAATCTGTGTTTCAGATCACGGCATAACAGGGAGAGCATGTCAAAGTCTGTGCAAGATTGAGAGCTTGCAACATAACAAGGAATAAAGTCTAAAAATACGGATTTGCCAAAAATACAGCAATAATAATTCATATAGCTATAACAGAAGGAAAGAAGATCATGCTGGAAATTCTAACATAAGAAAATCAATAAGAAGGAAATGGCTAACCCTTGGGGGGTAAAAAAAGGCTCTTTTTAATGTTAGAAGTTTAGGGTTTCCCTTGTTTATGGCAAAAATTCCCCACAATTCAATTTACTAACTCCACAATCTAAAGATTAAAATGTATGGAGCGTAAAACCAACAAGAGCAAAGAGAAAATTGTCTTCCCCTTGCAAATTTGTTTTCAGCCATTCAGTGAATGCTTTCTATTACTACAATATAGATGGCATTGTGGGTGTTCACTTATGACACCCACACAATTGGAAGTTTGTATAATGTCCTGTCCTGCATGGAGCACACCAGATAATTTCTTATCTATTAAATAATTCCTTCTGCAATATATTTTCCACACATGGACATCCAACTTGATATGCAAGAATAGTTAATAACTATACACGGGCACAGATAAATTCAGGATATTCCTCTAAAAACTATTTGTTTTATTTCTTTCTTTTTTTTAACAGAACTCCTCAGAATAATCTATCATTTTTTGGCACCACTGCCATTTATTAGTGTTATCTAAGTTGTACTACTTTCCTTGTCACATCATAAGTTAACCTTCCCTAATCACCACCCTGGACATTTACCAGGCTCTCCCTGGGGAGGTGTTTAACCAGAGCCACAATTTTCCTGTTATTATGTACTCCAGGGTTCTGAAAGCTCATGTGGATTCAGAGACTGAGACTAAATCCATGTGAGTCTAATGCAGAAATTTAACACACTAAATGGGTATGTGCCTACTTTAAATGAACTCCAAGGCTGGTAGCACAGCAAGAACCTCAAAGAATCCCAGCTTTTGCTGCACAACCTGCTTTTTGGAAGTTTAATAGAAATGGCTTAAAGTCCCCCTCCTTTCTCAAACACCCAGCAGTTTTCTTTCCCTGGACACCCACGGGAAGCAACAAAATGGCAGAGATCCAGGGAAAAGGAAAACTCCTTCTGAAAGCACTGCAAGGAAGCACTTAGGCTACAGACACATTACTCATGAAAGACCATTACTCAATCCAAGAGCTCAAACAAGACCTTGAAGACCAAATGAATTGGTCAAAAAAGCCAACCAACCAAAACTCACAGTAATCCCTGGTTTTCACTAGCAGGGATACAGACCAAGCAGGGAGCTGACAATTCAACATTTACTCTCTTGAGGAATATTTTTCAGCCTTAACGGGGAAAGTTGTTGCCAATACATCCAAACCCAAAAATTTCTTAGGCTAGGAGAGGAATCCAACAAGAGCCCAGCTGTGCTGAGTTAAAGCACTCCACTTAAAACATCCCATCAATCACAGAGCAGGAGAGTGCTGACGTTATTTGTATGAAATGTAAGAGTACTATTACTCACCTGCAATTAAAAAGAATAGTTTGATTTGGTTTCTTGCCGAGAGAATTATGTGAATATTTTCCCTTTTGCCAGGTTATGAATTTTGCCAGCTTCCATAATCTGAAGGTAGCATTCCAGGTTCTGACTAAATTATGAATGACACAAGTCAGATCATTTTGGAAGGGAAATCACTCCTTTTCTGAGACCTAAATTATAAACCTTCAGTTGTTTCATCCACATTCTCTGCAAGGGGCTGGCTTGCAATGTCATGAAAGCACAGTTTTAATTGGTACACTTCTTGGCACAGTTTGAGAAGAGTCCAAGATCTGCATGGAGACTCAATTATTTTATCCTCCCTGGATTTGGACCCTCAAGGCATGGATTAAGATGAGACACTAATGGGGCAGCATGCAAAAGCTTGTATTACTGAGATAGATCTCCTTCGTGGATAAAAAGAAATAGGAACTTTCCAACTTGCAATTCTAAGTGAGAACAAAGCTACAGATAGGGAGGAGAGTCAGACAAAGATCTGGGCAAAGACTGGTAATGCAATGAAAGCATCAGAGCCATCTAGAGGGGGTTTTGGCTGGGTTGCATCTTCCAGTATCAGGAGCCAGAAGTCTCAAGGCTCTGAGTGCAGGTTTATACCACGTCTGGCAAAGGGAATATTTCACATGCATTAAATGCATGCATGCAATTAAAAAATAAACAAAAAAAGACAGAAGACAAGCAAGGACAAGTAAAGAGAGCTAATCTAAAGGGATAAACTCTTTGGGTAAATGCCCTTGGTTCTTTTTTTTTTTCCCAGGCTCAAATCTACAATTTTCTTCATGTTCTTTTTAGCTGATATGGAGCTTCCTCATACCAAATATCCTCAATGTTCATCAGACTAAGCACACATAAAAACTTTGAGGTATTAAAAAAAGTTCTTCTCGCTCCCAGAAACATTTGCTTGAGGATTTCTCACCCAAAAAATAAAATTAATGAAAAAAAATATTGGACTACTCACATTAGTAGAAAACAATTAGTGAGAGGACTATCCATGCAGCCATCTTAAAGCTAATTTTTGATTCAGGCCATGGGAACCATAAAGTTATTTAACCAGGGCTGGGTGTAAGCTTCAGCTCTATCTTAATGCTGTATTAGACAGGTATCCAAGCATCCACATGCCCATCCCTTCACTTTGGTTTTTGAAAGAAAAAAATCAAGTTTGGGAGCCTGAAGGGTCCCTGTTTGCACTCTGGTGCTTCAGGGGATCCCACACGGCATTTATCTAACACAAGCAAATAGAGCCAAGAAACACAACCTATGAGTTGCAAAAACCAGCCTTTTTGGTATCCAGTAGAGGAAAAGTAACCACTGACTCTTTCCCGAGGTATTCTCACTCCTAATTACAAGAAACCATCCAAACATTTCATCCAGAGTGTTGATATCCCAAAGCAACAACTAAACGAGTTCTTACAAAACACAAGTATTTTGTCACGTAAATCTTTCCCTGGCAGTTCCCTTCCATGTGGCTTTTTCCTACTTCTCAAACTTGTTGAGGATGTTTGAGGGCTTAGATAACACCAAGTAACCTGTCTTCTTGCAGTGGAGAGACAGAATGATTTGAAACTGGCTTATCTCAGGGTCATATCCTGCCATTGATTTTTTTCAGCACTCCCTATTGATTCCAGCGGTGAGTTCCACATACAGATCAATACCAGGATATGGCCTTTATTTATTAGTACACTTCTGGTCATTCCACTCTAGCCTAATGCCTCAAAACACACGGAATTAATTACAGCATTCAACATTATGTTGGCCTTGTTGTCTTTAGAGGAGAGCTAAACCTTCATTTGGTCAACAGAATAATTTGACGGGGCTGTTTGGTGACTTCTGCCACTGCTCCAGAAATAGATCCTGTGACACATTCTTTAGGGGCAGGGCTGAAGGAGAGGAGCAGAGACATGCGGATAAGCACGTCCTTTGGCTTACCAGCACTTCCCACTTGCAGCAGCACTAAATTCCCAGCAGAAGTTTCAGACAGTGTGGTGACAATGAAAAACTCTCTGCATTGAGTCAGTGATATTTGGATGCAATAAAACAACAGCTATTTTTACAAGCACTGCCTGTACCTGGGTACATTTGATTTAACCCAAGAGGGCAAAGGAACAAATGAGCAAGGAAAAGGAAATGCAGAGGGAAAACAGAGCTTCAGCATTTGTTCAATTGCCTTGGAGCCTTAGAAAAACATCAGTGCTCTATTGACTTTGCTTGTCTTGTTCTCCTTTCCATCACTGGAGGGTCTGGCCTGTGCTTGAAGAAAATACTGCTCCTTTTCAATTGTTAAATAGTGACAAAGTCCAGGTGACCCTAGCACAGAGTCTGAGTGGTTTATGTCAAGCCTGGAGACAGTGACTCATGGAGTCACAGATGATCAGTTGATAAATGCCACCGGTATCAGAAACCTGGCCATTAACATGAGTGATGTGAGAACCAAGAGGTTAAGTAAAAGCTACCTCCATAATGAGTGTGTGATACAGAAAAGCAACGTTATGACCCAGGCTTGGATTTTTGGTTTTGTTTCTCTTTTCCCCTTAAGGTGGATTTGAATTTGTAACTTTGGCCTGCTTTGTAAGTTCTTTTTTTAATGCAATGTATTTTTGTCATGGGTGGGAAAAAGCTACAAGAAATTTCAGAAAGAGATTCAGATGAACCAGGAGGTCCACTAGGATTTTTTTTTTGTTCAATATTCTGCTGCGACAATGCAACGTGTTTACCACAAACTGCTGAGGTTTGGAATTGCCTTTGCTTCAACGTGACTCAGGAGCTGTTTTTAATGTGTTTCTAGGAAAGATTAAACTGTATTACTACATGCATTGCAAGCAATGAGTTCCCTTATCTACAGTCAAACATAAGACCAAGGACTTTGAGGAAGCCAAGCCCCCACGGAATCTTCCAAAGTTTTATTGCTTGAATGTATAAGCAGGCAGCACCTTAGATAACCACTCTGAGGAGTCTTCTTAGCTGCAATTCAAGAATTCAATATGGCATTCAAGCCATTGTGTCCTACTTTTCCAATCTTCAGCAATTTAATGCAAAAAACCTTAAAATTTAGAAAAGCTGTGGGAGGCTTTGGCTGCCAACGTGCAAAAACTCACCAATTACTAAAGTAGAAGCTAGTATTTCATAGTAGTGATAACTACTTCTGAAGCATATGTATGGAAAGTATCTATGCTGCATTTACAGTAATATTTCTTTTCTCCATCATCTTATTTTAATAAGAAAGAAGAAAAAGCAATTTAGGCCGCTAAAATTACAGATAGATTTATGAGAATCCAGTCCACTCATCAGAGGATTTAAATAAACACAGGGAAAGGGGGAAGCAGCCTTCCTGGCCTCTGGAGGCTTTAGGCAAAGCAGAGAATGCCCTTCACAAGGCTGAGTATTTAATATACTTCACTCCAGTAAACATATTCCATTCTCTCTCAAGAGGAGAGGCTAAAGTACAATTGCTCACATATTCATCAACAGATAATATGAACCCTTAACAGAATTCCATTTCGCAGGAATGAATCTTTTTCTGTTATATTTCAGTTTGAAATTAAATTATTATTTACCTACAAATTCAGGGAAAGGAAGAAGGGTTTCCTCCTTCCCATTTTTCCTGTTCAAAATTATTTTCATTCAATTATTCAAACAATGGGAAACACAAAAGAAATCAAAATCAGAATGAAACATGACACATGATACTTTCTCAATCTCTTCAATAAAAACTTATTTTGGTAGAATTCCTAGTCAGCTCAGGATTTTGGAGATTTTGCTTCTCTCTGGTGTGGAAACAAGCACGGAAAGCTGTAAACATCTGCTTAGAGACATTTTTTTATTCTGTGACACCCATCCTAATTCAGTTCTTGAATGCAGATTCATTTATTCAGCCTTTCCCATGAGGAGCCAGACTGGACCCCAGGAGTGTACCTGGTAGCTCCCCAGACTGGTAATTCCATCCTTATGCTCTGTCCTGCTGGCCCCCAAACACACATCAGGGCTCTGGCAAGGTCTGATTTCCCCTGCATGGTCCTCCCTTTCACCCCTCCCATGCCAGCTTTGCCCTGCTATCCAAACTGCTGGAAGGTGAAGAGATGCTCCAAACTGGGCTGAACCAGCCCCTGCATCTGGTTTGAGCAGGGAGATTCTCATGGCACAATTAAAGGAATCAAATAGTGTGCTTGACCTTCCAAACCAGACAGAAGCAAAAGTTTTATCCCAAAATGTAAAATTGAAGAGGAAAAGAAATTTTACATTAAAAAATAGGAATTGCTAAGAATGAAAACTACTTTTTGCCTCATACTAGGCCATGATAAGGTGAAAATGCTGACCTTTTTTTCTTTTTTATAGTATTGATATTCATATCAGCCAAAGTTTCTAGACCTGAAAACAAAGTCCTGGATTTCCATCTTGAATTTCTTGAACTTTCTGGGCTTGGAAAATTGGGTAACATGCTGAACTGAGAAATGATTTGACATTATTCATTTGAAATGAAGACATGATATTTGGCTAGAAGTAAGGGGAGGCCTATTCTGAGGCTGAGGAAGTCAACATCTGGTTGCAGAAAACAGCCAACAAGCACATCTTGCAACATTTGCAAGCAAGATGCAAGACTGTAAGATGATTACATCCCGGAATCTGCAGCATGCAATCCATACATTTTGGATCATCTAGCCACACAGCACTCCTGAACAGCAGGAAGCACTTATTGCAGTGGTTAGTAAAAATTAAAATGGCTTAGCACACTCACAGGAAACCAGAATTGTCCCCTTCATGTCACATAAGAAAAGCAGCAAAGGAGAGGCTCCTTATGACGACCAGAGCAAAGGAAAGAATTTGAAAAAAAATTTGGAAGGAGATCTAGGATCTGTTAGAGTGGCAGCCTGGAGATTATTTGAAGGGATGGGGTTATTATAGCTGTATGAAATCCCCCTTTTTCACAAGGAAACAAACAAAATTAGAAGGAAGAAACCAACAAACACCAAAGTGCATGTTGTCATTTGTGCTGACTGTTTGGCTCCTAATAAATGACCCGAGCTGTCTGCAACACCAGAGCACTCACCAGTTTGAAAGTCCTGAAACTTTTCCAGAGGCTGTTTTGTTTATTTCTGTTGTACTCAAATCCACTTAACAGGGCACTGTGATAAACACCACTTTCCCTTGAGCTGTCCTGATGGCCAAGGGACCGAGTGCCAGGTGCTCTCAAAATGCAGTAAATAATTGTGTGTCTCATCCACTTAAGAAGCAGAGCTGCCATTCTGTGCAAGCCTGCCATGTTCTCCTGTCATACCAGCTGGCTGCTGCTCTTATTTTGTCAGATATTAAAGACAATCAGTGGATTAATAAAATTTTAAGGATTTTTTATGATAGAAATTACTCAAATAGGTAGAAATTACTCAAAGCCCCAGAACAGTGTCTTCAGAGGGACCACAAGGGCTTAATGTTTTAAAGGTCTAATCTTAACAGAACCATCATGCTGGAGGTAAGGTTAGGTATAGGTTTAAAGTCAGAATGTGCCAGGGCAGATTGGTCAACCTGAATAATAACAGGCATGGCATAAACTGTGGTTTCTGACCTGGATACATGGGAATGTTTATCATTTTTTCCCTCTCTTGGAGTGAGAGAGATAAAGCAGAAAATATCCTCGGTGCTGTGGGATTTGTGGATAATAAAAACAATCTGCTAATATGCATTTACTGGGATTTGTCATAGAGCAAAAGGTGAAAAAACAGATCCAGAAAGAGTCTCTAAGACAGCTTAAAGCTCATGGTTGGTGTCCATATGGAACAGATGTGTGTTCTACTCTGCGAGTTCTTGGTGTTCCTGGACTGAACTGAAATGTTCAGGTTTTTGCTGAGGCTTCCCATGGAATGAGGGGGCTGCTCTGCTGAGGTTTCATCATGTCTGAGGAGAGCAGCACTGCCAGGCTGCTGCTTTGGGTCAGGCTGTACACAGCACCAGCTTTCTGCCACCCTGGACCAGATCCACAGCCCCTGGCCTTCATTTAGCACTGATGTTTGCCTCTGATGGCTGCCTTTATGTTTTACTTTCCTTTTCTTTCCAACACAGCAGGTATGTGAGAGCTCCTGTAACAAAGGTTGTTTATAACAGAGTGCACATCCCTTCTTAATCAACAGGAAGATTGCTGTGGGGAGGCAAAGCTTATTTCATACAAATAATCCATCGGAAGGAACAGTTGAATAAAATCAATAAAGAATTGATTGAAAACTTCTGTGAGGTTCAAACACTATCAGAAATCTGGGTTTGAAAGTGTTGATTTGTCAGCATCCTTAGATTTTTTGTTTTCCTAGTCCATCTCATGAATTTAAAGATGAGCTTCCAGCCCAAATGAGGACTCACATGTTGCAAACATTCAGTTTGACAGCAAATGTGTATTGCAAAACCTCCTGTTTCACAGTAAGCAGATAACGACCCGGTCAGAGAGAATACTGGCAGCAATTTTCAAAGGACTCTCAAAGACACTTAGGTTATGTCTAAGTGACCTCAGTGATTCAGAGGACTCTGTGACCTCAGAGTGACTCTGAAAAACACTTCTGCAAGCTGGAATGAGAGCTCCTGTGCATCTCCCCAGAATAGGCACCCAAACTGGAATCAATGAGTGAACCCAGCACCATGGGCCTGTCAGGCCTTTTCAGGAGCCCCATGCCATGGGGGGGATTTGATGGGTAGGGACACAGCTGGCAGGAGCAGTCCTTTACCACAAGCAGTGGTGACACCAGGGATGGACACAAGCACACCAGGACACCAGACAGAGGGATGGTGGCTTTTGCTGAGACAGCCCCCTGTCCCAGTCCAGCATGGTCACTCACCTGAATGGAAACTTGACTCCAAGGGATCTGGGATCCCATATATCCAACTCCCAAACCCACCCACTGAGGTGGCTGTCTCCTGGGAGCAAGCTACCATTGCTCTCTGCTACCTGGGGCATCGTTCAGATCCTCATCCTCATGGGAGGGCTCCAGACCTGGGCTCTCCCTACACCCACCACAGCTCTTGTCCCCCAGGGAAGTGGACATCACTAATTTTTACCATCTGGATAATGCTAATCAACAAGACAGGGAATGGAGTAAGTGTTTTAACTTTTGTGTATGTTAAGTGGAGCTACTGTAGTTGTGAGTTACTGATAAACCTCTGTAGTTAACTATATTTTCCCTTGCAGCCATTAAGCACAAAGTGAGCTCTTGCTTTTTTTAAAAGGCAGGAGATTGCTGCCCATCAAAAACAATAGTCAGCATGGGAAAAGAATGGCTGTCCCCTTTTGGTTAGAGACAAACCCGCTTCAAGTGGGAAAAAAAAGGCAGTCACAGTTTAATAGTTTTAGTGCCATAATAAACTAAAGTTATATTGCAGCGCTGTCTGCAGTGCCTGGCAAAAGCAAGCAACCCATCCACCAGGGTAGACCCCTGTCTCCATATAAATGCTTACTAAAAAGCTAAATCACCTTAGAGGAAGGATTTTACTGTCCTCCTGCAAAAGGAGCTTTATGAGCCATTTGTTCACTTCAATCCTGTGTCTTGTCAAGAGCACTGGCTGTATACTGCACTTGTCAGCGTTTGTTCCCACGTCCTATTCACTTGTATATTTTTATACATTGACAGCTTCTCTCATCAGATTTAATGACCTCTTTTAGACAAAGAAATAACTGACTACTGAGATCTTCCTTTATTTGCAGTAACTCTAACAAACCAATTCCTCAGCAAGCCCTCAGACAATTAAAAAGCATGTTCATTTACTGTAGGACAGACGTGATGCAGAAACCATCTACATGGCACCAGGACAGGCACATAAGGATAAGACACAGGGACTTCTCCCCTTTTTAAAAAATAATAAGTATTTTTATCTTAGACCCGTTCATGTCTCTGCCTTCAATGAAAATCTGTCTCCTGCAAAAGATTTCATCCTGAATAAATTCCTCTATAAGCCTCTATAAGCATCACGCCTGAAGTTCCTGATGTTCCTTCGAAACATTTTCTTCCATTTCATCCACAAAGAATGGATCTGAGCTTTGGTGAGACTTGTTTCCAACTTTATAACAAACATTTCCAATATTCCTTGTCTTCCTGATATCGTTTTCCTCTTGAAATTCACACAGGGCAATGCAGACCCTGGGAATATCAATGTATTTGCATCAGGACAAAGTCACCTTTGGATATGCAAGTCTAAAAAGTCAATGACATCCCACAAACTAACTGTACAGAGCAGTTATTAAGATTATTGGTTATGAAGGGGAAGATGCAGTTTCCACCATAAGCAGGGAATCCAGCACCTGAAGGAGTGGAAACTCTCATGCCAGATGTAATAAAGCAAAATGTACCTCACAGAATTGACTCAGTATTTTGGAACAACTAAAAGCAGAACAACCCGTGCTCCTTCATTAATTTGTTCCCATGGTGGCTCAAATGAGTAGCATCGAAGTGTCACAGATGGTGACAGAAGGTCTCTGAGAAATCTCTTTTTGTATTTAGATATATAGGCCATTTCCCCAAATGCAGATTTTTAAGGAGAATTTCCAAACGGGAATGCATACAGGCCTACCTGCTTTCAACAAATTCTTTCCTCTGTAGGGCGGGGAGCAGATAAAATGCTTGCAGAGACTGTTTTGCAAGAAAAGCATTTCTGCTGCCTGTGCTGGTTCCCAGCCGGTGGAACACATCTTGGAACAGGTCTCTACTAGACACAGGGGTGGAACCAAGTTTGGGAAAACAAAGACATGGTTCCAGAAACAAAGAGCCTCCTGTGAATAACTGATCCACCACAAAAGAAAAGGAAATGAAAGGGGAGGGAGCTTCTTCAGGCTTTGTTGTAATGCTAATTCATGAGATTAACTCACCAAAAGAGGTAAGGAGTCTGCTCTGTTGTACAGCTACTGTGCAGTGGAGAATTTAACATACATTTAAAATACAGCAGCCTCACAGATTGGTGTGCAATGCTCTTTGTTACGTGACTCATGGGGTCATGAAGAAAAACACATTGAAAAACCCTATTATGCCAGAAGTCAATTTAAAACCACTGTAGATCATATCTTTTGGCTGATCACATTATGCCACCTGAGATGGACACAGATCTGGTCTGCACCAGGTTATTTTTACCCTTTATACAGGCAGTGATTCAGATCTCAATTGTCTCACCTGCATTACATGTCCAGGGAAATAAAACCAAGAGCTAAATCCCTCCCAGGCTGCCTGCAAACAGCTGGTTCCCAGGAAAGCAGGACAACCTGCACCTGAGCTGACAATCATCCTTCCTCCCAGTCCCTGGGCACTAAACAACACTGAGAAGAAGGAGACAGGATGTGCTAATAATTTGCTTCCCCAGCCTGATGCTGCCATGTTAAGCACACAGGCAAAATAGGCCACAATCCCTTTTAGCAAAGAAGGAAACATATTTATTGTTAGTTAATAAACCAGCCTGACTTTATGCCTCTCTGCTTAACCCAAACAGACTACCTGAGCTCTCTAAAAGAGCTCCTGCAAGTTTCAAGACAATAAAATGTACTGCTTTGTCTTTTAAAATACCTGAGACCTGAATTCAGCCCAAACTCTTTCAAAGTAGTAAACAGGCCTGAACACTGGCCTGGGTAATAGGTGATCAACATGTGTTTCCTAAACCTCATGACTGTTAAGCACAGTATATGAAAATCTTTTTAATTTTCTGTTTGGGTCTGGCTTTCTGTGGGGTTTTTTTTCAAAATTGTGTGGGGCTTGTTTCATTGGGACTCTGCAGATATTTTTATTAGAAAGCCTCTGGCCACACGATTGTCTCCAGGTCACCATGAAATGTCATCAGACACCTGCTCAGAGAGTGTGCAGTTATTCCATCTGTGCCTCTCCTCCTCCACATAGCTCCTTCGTACCATGCCAGTGCATTACATAAGCTCCCCAGGTCTCCAAGTGCCTGAGTCTATTTGACCTAAATAAGAAACCAATTCTGCCACCTCTAAGCAGACCACAACATTTTTCCATGCACCTCTTCCCACAGTACAGCACTCCATTCAGCAAGGGTGGCAGAACCTGGCCTGAGGAGGCTCAGCCATGCAGAAATGGGTGGAAAATCCAAGCCCTTCCATCCTCTCCCTGCTCTGAGCACCAGTTTGGTGGTGGGATTGAGAATTTCAGCAGTGGTATTTGTCCAATTGTCCACCATTAGGGCTAATATCCTGAAGCCCTAATTTAAACTCCATCAAACAGGCCAGGCTTCATGGAGCAGCAAAGTGCTCTTTACACGCTTGTATAACAAAACAGACTCATGAATAATTATATCAATTATAATCAAAATCCTACGCACCATTAATTCAAGATAGGAAATGCAGCAGTAAAATAAGATAATATCTGCTACTGTAATTTCTTTCCCTGAGGACTTTGCTGCTGTAGGCCCAAAGAAATAAATGACAGGCAAGGCAGTTACACCCTCTTTTATTTTGCAACGTGCCATTCGTTGTGCAAATGTTTCTTTATCCCCGCTAATTCTGATTTTTTTTCTCCAAAAATATTTACAAGTTTTTTTTTTCTGATAGGTACAGCCTTTTGCAGTATTTGTATGACATAGAAAGCACAGAGTTAAGAGAGCTCACAGGTTCATCTACTCTGATCCTACACCTTCCATCAAAAATCCTTCCTTTTCTCTGGTGCTCGTGTGCCTGTAAGAACATTCCAGATTTGCTCCGTGACTTTTTTCCCAGTCTTATTTTGCCACTGCTTCACCAAATAGACTTGCCATTGCGACATTTTTTTTTCAATATAAAGCACTCAGGATGTCATGTGAAAAAGTCTAAGGGCTTCCTCATGCAAAGCACCGTGAAAATTCTGGAGAAACCCTAATCCTATTAAAATCAATGGTATCTTTGCCATGCACTTCAATACTGCCAGGATTAAGACCCCTGTTGATTTACATGATCAGATGTTGTTTGGGTGATAAGTATCTCTGAGAGGAGGTTTGGCTAAGCAGCCAATCAAGATTATTTGTCAGTCCAGCCTCAGTCATGACTTTTCCATAATTTGCATAAAACGGCTCAAGATTTGAGTTTCTGGGGAAAGAATAAAACAGGTATGTTTAGTTTAGCTTTAGGTTTTACTGGAAAAGTTACACTGAACTTTGGTATGTCACTGTTTGCTTAAAAAACATTCTTTCTGAATTCCTCCACACTTTTTTTTTTCCTCTGAAGAGTTTTAGGTCATTCTTGCTGGAGACGAGTGGATTCCATCAAGCTGTGGAACTACTTTGATGGTATGGAGTGTATTTTACTGGGTCATGGATTTGCTGCCTATAACATTTGCTTAAGGAGCATATCATCACATCTCAAACAAAAACAATTCTGTCATTTGAGTGCTTCTATCAGGCTTTGCACTCCTGGCATGCGATGAACCACAAAACTTGCTACGTACCCCTTTAAATTATTACTTTACTGGGAGAAATTAATGAAGTTAGATTTGTATTTGGGGCTGTTCTGCTGTTTATTTGGCTGGTAAAACCATGAAGTTGTAGTCTGTGGTGGCTGGTGGGTAGAGCTTGCTTGTCAGTTTTCTTTTGCCTTATGTGTGTTTGAGTGTGTGGTTTGGTGTTTGTGTAGGAGGGTTTTTTTAATGTTTGCATGTTTGCCTTTTGCACTGTGAGCTGCTGGATCTTTATTCACTCTGGCTTCTGCCATCACAAGTAGGTGTCAGACCCACAGCATCATGGATGGGGTAAAGGTGGCAAATAAATAAGTGGCAAATAAAAAATGAGAGTCTGAAGTTCCCTACAGTATCCACTCTACTGAGATTCTTTAGATTATGTCCAAAACTCATAAGAGTCTCTAAAAACTCATATATCATCTATCCAGACCATTATGCCACTCCATTCCAAAGCTGCTTGTAATTTTCAATATATCTTCCAGTCTGTTTGCCTGGGAATATTCTGAGAAACCAGCAGGATAAATAATCAGGGTTTATTCTGACTATAACAACATCAACTTTTATTTATACCAAAGTTACAGGGAGGGCATCTCCCCTTTCAGTGCAGATGAATTATTTAGAAGAGAGGAGGGGAGAGATAGGATCATAACCAAAGTACGTGCCTTATCAAAATTGTCAGGGCTTTTACATTCCATTTCCTTCTGATAAGACTCTTGTGCTGAGCTGGTATTCGGAAGTGAGCCCAAAGGGCTGACTGATAAGTTTACATAAGGAAGGAAATAATCAATTTAGGGCTGTTACTGAATGAGCTCTTATCATGTTCATTTCCTCACTATTGCTTCTCAAGCTAAATATTACATGTATAGGAGCAACTTCAAAAGATTTAACGTTCTAGCCTCTGCCTTTTATTAAGGAAAACTCTTTCAATAGCACCAAGCATTTGCTTGCAGCACAGTAAGACAAACTTCATGCACTGACAAACTTGCATTTTAAGACACTGATATTTATGTTGAAGGAAGAAATACATGCTTGAGAGAAGATTACATTTTTTCCAGCTGGCTAGCTAATATTTGAAGCACAGAAGAGGGATTTTAAAAGGTACTAATAGGCAATACACTAAATTCCCTTCTGCAGATTTTCCTCTCCTTCTGTAATGTGCTTTGTTCAACTGCATTAGTCTACTTTTTCTCCAAAAAATATGGATGTTTAAGACCCTGATGACAGCAGAGTGATTTGTGGGTGCACATGAGTTGTCATGCTAAAATTTAGAAATGTGGCTCCTATTTTGAGTCTGCATTAAACCATAAAAAAGTCCATTGGGCCTGGTAAGTGACTGACTCTAGCCCCTTTGTCCACAGCAGCTTCGCAGTGCTCCTGAGAGCTTCATCCAGGGCAGAATCTTTTCCACGAGATCAAAATGGAATTACTGGGAAAGAATGGGGGGGGGAGACCCCCAACTTAAAAAGAATTATGGTAGGCTTCAATAGATTTAAGCTGGTTGTATAATGAGTTGGTACTCCAGTGTAAAATAACTACAGAATTAATACACTACAGCTTTCATATGAGGTCAATATTTATTTCTCTGTACTTGACCTGGCTCCTGCCTTGTTCAGAGTCAGCACTGAGGAGGATTTGCTCAGGTCTTAGCTGGGATGTTTGTTTTTCCACAAACACGGATTACATTTGTATCTTAACGTGTTTGTGACTGGACTGTGTCCAACCATTAAGGAAAACCACTGAGATCCTCTAACACTGCCATGGCTATAAAACATTTTCCATTGGCATGCAACTGCTACAGAAAGTGCAAATTCCCTCTGCCAACAAATTTAACAACAATACCATGCTCAAGCTTCAACTGAGAGAAAATCTGGGAAGGAATGTACTTCCACAGCCTGAAGTTTCAGACCATCAGGGCACTTCACAAGGTTCATCCACCCCACTGTGAGCAGCCTCCTTCCCAAAGCTGCCATTGCAATTGCCTTGCTCATGTTTCAGCACTGTTGGATCCAGGTATTTCATTCTAACACTTCTTTAATTTACAAAACCAGATTTATTTATGGAGCAGAGCACTTCCTTTCCGGAAAGGTTATATACCTTTCATCACCTGTAATGAATATATAGCTTAATGAATCCATCAGGAGCCTGATCGAAAGACCTTGAAATGAAGCGGAATCTGTTGGACAGTTTGCCGCCTGAAGAAAATACAGGACACTCAGCTCGGATTTTATACAACACAAAGGATGATGCATTTGCATTTAGCAGCCAATTTTAAGCAAGAAATTCAATGCTTCTCTCCCTGGGCCCCATGATGTACACAGCCTCAGCTAGGCTTTGATCCAAAGCCCTTGACCTAACTCTTCGAGGTACAAACACTGCAGCGCAGGAATTGTTTGATATGGATGATCTCTAAACTGTTTCCCAGAGAACACTCAAATAAAACAGGCATTGTACTTCAGTAGGCAGCCCTGCACTTCTGTAGGAAAGCTGACATTCATTTACAGAGAGGGCAGCAAAGTTGTCCAAGGATCATCAGGTGCTACAGAGATGGGCAAGGCCTTCCTGCTGTCCAGCACATCCAGGAGGATGAGGAGATCACTGAAACCACACAGCAATGAGTAACCAATTGTTTTGAGTGAGACTTTGTGTGGTACTGTGTGTCTGCACACTTTATAAATCATTGACAGGTTTGTTATGCAAGTGGTCACTGGCACCTTGTAAACAGAGCTTCTCCATGCTCTGTTGATCTTTCCACTGCAATTTGTTGCAGGCCTAATAGCTGTTTAAATAATTCCTGACATGGAAAAGCACAGGCTGGATCCAAAAGTGTAAACCAGAACCCTTAGGCCCAGCTGCTAAATCCAGGCACCTACCACTGAGCTCAGAGAATCTGCTCAAGAGTGTTTGACACCATCAGTGCAGAGTGCTCAGAGCCTCCACAGCAAGTTCTGACTCTCATTTCCAATGTCTCCATTTAGGGGATCAAAACTGAAAATTCTGGGACTCTCAGAAAGGAGGTGAAACTTCAGAGTAGAATTTCTAGACAGGTTGTTTAACCTCTTGGATTTAGTCTGTCTGCACAAAAGGGACAGAAATGCACACTTCCTTCAGGAGGTCAGTTTTGCTTAATAATAATATTATTATTATTATTATTATTATTATTATTATTATTGTTACTGCTGCCCTTAGTCATAATTACTAGAACAGATAATTGTCACATCAGTAACACAAGTCTATGGCCACTTTTTATTGCTTTCTAGGATAATGAGAAAATCTAAATATACCTGGGCTGACAACACCAAATGCTGTGTACACTGGCAGCCCCTGGAAACAAAGTTCAGTCAGAAGGCAATAGATTTCAGTAAAATATTCTGGATTTACACCAAAAGGAATGAGACCAGACTGAATTTTTATTAAATTCACCTGTGTTTGTAATCACAGGCTTACTAGGTGACTACCAAAATTTGATCTAAAAGGCATCAGTACCAGTGGCAAAAAATTGCATTCTGGCCAGAACAAATATTTTACTTTCAGTAAATAAATTTTCACCTTCCTGCCTAAGAATAATGTTGTTGAATTACAGCTGAAAAGCTCAGAAGCCTTTTGCTTCCAATATAAGCTACTAATGAATGTAAGGGACACTCATTGCAGTTCAAGATCCAGCAGAATCTTCTAATGAGAGGCTAGGAACTCCCCAGAAGCATGATCTAATGGAAAAAATACGATCAAATGCAACCCTCAGTAGAAAAGTTCCTTACAGTTCTCTTTTTCAAGGGACATTTTTACTGGTATAACATTAGCTAATTCTGGGAAATGTCAAGTCTGCCTACAAAAGGATTAACAAAAGGGGTTTAGAATAATATGATACATAACTCAAGGCTCTCTATAAAACTGCAGATGATAGATTTTACTTTTAATTATTATTCATTTTTTGGAAAAACCAGGGCAGTCCATTTTCATCAACGGTTTGCTCTGGTGCCCCTAACATAACTCAATAGGCAAAAACACAGGGAGAGAAAAGGCAGCAAAATGCAGATACGGATGGGAAGGTTTTAACTTTGCCATGAAACTGATATGCCCGCAGAAAATCCATACTGAAACCTCAGACTGAACACCTCCCAGCCCTGCCAGACCTATTTTCCTGCATTTTCATTTCTCAGTGTGCAGCCTAAAGGACTAAATCACGCACCCCTGATCTCAGTGCCAACAGCACAATTCCAGAGGTCACTCCAGCCACACTCCTCAGGTCCTCACTCAGGCTCCCCCGTGCCAGAGCATCGTTCCAGCTGCAGGGGGCTGTTGTGTGCATCACTCCTGGTGTGGCAGGAAATCGGCCCCAGCGTGGTGTACATTGCTCCTCGTTGTTATCGTTATTTTCATTCACAGGAACAATTTAATAACCAGCAAAGGAAGAAACTGCCATAAGCACAAGGATGTTTTGTCTAGGATTCTGGCTCCGAGCCCGGAATTTTTGTCATTAGGTGATACGATAACATTAGCAAATAATAATGATAATACCAATATGATAAACAATATCAGAAGATAAAAGTAACACAGTGTAAGCACTCTTTGACTCTATTTTTTGTCTTTTTCTCACTTGCATTATGGCACACCACTGATTATCTGCTTTCCTGTATGAGTCACATCAAGTTAGATCATTTATCCTTCCAGAGGGTTCAGAGGATATCAAAAACCATGGAGAGCAAAGCTTGTTCTGCACCCTAATGTAATCTAAAGTGCCTGCTGCTATAATTGTCTGTATGTTGACTGCTCTGCAAAGAAAAACAATGCCTGACTGAAGGTTTTTTCCTCCATTCATACTCCCCTCATTCTTTCAGATGTGATGCTTTCTCTCACTTTCTCTTGCCTATCTTTCCATTGCTTCCTTGTCCTTCTTTTCCCCAACCTCCTTCCTTCCTCCTCAGTCTCCAGGGTGAAATGAACTATTTTTTTTTCCTAAGCCTGAGACTGAAACTGTGCCCACAGAACCCTTTAAACCGTTTTAGAACCCTTGAGGGAGGTGGGGTATGCTACAGGTCTTAACCAACAGCCATAAAATCATCAAGTGCACCCGAGAATGCTCTGAGCACAGAGTCCAAGTGGCTGTGGAGCCATGCAGCAGATCCCACCAAGCACACAACCAAACCAAACAGAAACCACAGAAAATGTGCAAGAACATATTGAAATATCAGCTACATCCTCCCCCATCCCTCCCATCTGCTCCCCAGATTTGTGTCACAAAGATGTTTGGTAAATGTCACATAACCTTCATTTGAACGTGTTCATTCATCAAGTTTTTATTCCATCTGCTTCCTGAATATAGTTAATAAATTATATATGCTTGTGTTCAGTGATTTGGACACATGATTCAAAAGCTTCCAATTTCCTCTCTTTTTTTGGTAAAAGTTTTATGTTGCTAAGGCAGAAGATAGAACATGTTTCAGTTCTGGTGTAACGGGATGAATTTGTTCTAAGGAAGCCAGGTTAGAGAAAGATTTTTTTTCACAACTACACATACAGTTTCCATGCACTACACTTCCAGCTTACACCACATGGGTTTTTCTTCATTTCTGTTTGCACAAAATTTGTGTATGCAAACTGCTACTGCACACCTTATGCACACAATTCTTTACACTCTTTTCTCCGAAAAAAATTGCATTTTGCAAGTGTTGCAAATTTATCAAGTGGGTAAAAACCTGTCTCCAAAGTGTGGACTAAATTTACATTGTTCAGTCCTGGTATCAAAGAGGCCAAGAGGCATAAAAATAAACCAGTAACAATGTCATTTAACAAGACTCTCCTATGACCAGTTGATACCTAAAAACAGGTGTTTAAATACTTTAAAAATTAAGTCAGTGTTAATTCATTGTTATGTTGTCTGTTTCATAAAATTCAATTTGAAATTCAGTGCCTGCCCATGCTGCATTTTAGAAACATTTTCTCACAATTTCTGAATGATGAAAGATGCAGCCACATTAAAAAAGTGCTCTTGTCTAGCACTTCATACTGCACGTTATGACATGATCTTTACATCCACTATTCACTCTTTATTCTGCAAATAATAGATAATTATACATTATACAAAAATGGTAATTATTGTTAATTTTGTCATTTTTGAAGAGCTACCTGCAAAACAGAGCTACCTGTGAAACATATTTGTCACTACAGAACTTCTTTTTAAAAACACCACCTTTACAATTAGGAATAAAGGAAAAAAATTTGTTTTTCTGTTTAAAAATGTGCAAAACCACAGGGTTTGTTCTGGGATTGCCACACACAGAAGTCTTCAGCCTGTGGGTTATGTTAGGGATGGCCCAAGGAGTTCACACCTAATTTAGCTGTGGTGACTGGAAACAACAGGAGTGAAGTGAAGCTCATCTCATGACCAAAGGATTTGGTTGCTCTCAGCTCCCAACTTGTGCCCCACAAAATGCTGTAAGAAACCAATTTTCAAGTTTGCACTTGGAACAATGCTAAAGGTGAAGGGCTCCAAACTCTGCAAGGCACTAAGAGCCAAGCATCCCTTGCAAGTTTTAATGAGTGATGGAAAAGCTAGAAAGCAGGGCCATAATTTTTCAAGCATTTGAAGGCTTGAGTTGTGTTAACACGAGTGCAGAACAGAAATGTTTTTCTTTTAATCACATTCTGAAGCAATACCAGCACCATCCCAGCATAATGGCACAGGGTAGAGTTCAGAAAGCAGAAAATACCAGAATGCTGATCTGTGGTACCACCCAGTGCCTGCTGTAAGTCACAGAGCACACACGCAGCATTACACATTACAGACCCTGCACAGCCTCACTGCAATAATGGTGGTCTTGCTTTTCTTTCCAAAAGGGAAAGGTGTAATTCCACTGCTTTTCTGTGAACGTTTCTGAAGCAATGACCATGGGTTCCAGTCCTATCTGGAGGAACCATCTGACTCGCCTGCATTTCCACATATTTATGGTTTACATTCAGCTCTCCAAAGCAGCTCCAAACTACCAAACCCACAACAGCTGTTTTCAGAAACAAGCATTTCTTATCATTTGGTATCAAGCATCAGAGCCCATTAGAGTATGGAAGGAATGCCACAAATGAACTGAGTTTCTAGAGTCCTAGGAGATTTGTTTCAGTTTCTAATCAAACTGGTTCCCAGACTTAATTCAATCAGCCTTTATTTTTCCTACACTTGGCAGGAGAAGGACTTTTTTTTTTTTTTCCAGAAGCAATTACTGTAAATATAAATGGCTAAGCACTCAAGCAGTATATTAACAATTCTAAATCCTTTTCTTCTGCTCTTGATCATAAAAACCCTTCCATCCAAGCAACAGTAATGCCCCTTTTTATCACATAAAAAGTATAAAGAAAGACCATCTGGGCTGGCATGCCTGCCTTTCTCATACTTACACAGATTCAAGGTGACCCCTACCAAAGTTTCAGTCTCCCTGATCCCTTTCAAAATAACTGGAGCCTTCTTCCAGCTTATCTTATTCCCAGGATCTTTTAAAGTCCATCAGATGTATTAGAGATGATGGAAGAAGAGGAAGGAGGGGGAATGATATGAACTGATACAGTTGCTCTGACCCGTGTGCATTTCAAGCTCATTTTGAAACAAATTTGTCCAGTTAGAGGATAGTGACTTCCCATATTAAGATTAACAAGGGGGAAAAGTATGTAAGTGAGACTGACTTTCACTGCTAAAGCAGCTTTAAATGTTAATCATGTGGTGACACAACATGCTTTAATGCTGAAAAGACAGGACCCTGCCGTAATCAAAGTGACACTGCAAGAAAAACCTACTTTCAGCAGGGAAAAGCTTTAGATTTGGACAGTGGGCTTCCCACTGCAGAGACAATTGCAGTTATATAAATGTATATACACACTCATAAAGAAGGGAATAGGAAAATAAAGAGATGTAGGTTTAATTTGCAAGAGTGGAGCAGGGAAGCTGGTTTATAATTCTTGAGCTGAAAATAAAAATTGAATTAATAACTAATATCATCAGACCCTGTACTATCAAATATCTCTTCACTTCTGGTGGCAGACTTGCAAGCAGTTTAGTATTTTTTCACTATTTCAATCACCAGATCACTTAATCCCATTTACAACTAAGAAGCAGCATTGGTTACCTAGAATGAAGGGAAAAGTCCTTTTCTTGTGCTTCAGGTTCACCAGGCTAAAGGGCTGGGAGTGTTAGAAGTCCCTGGAAGAGAAAAGGAATAAGATTATTAAAAGGTGGATGCTTTCAGGTGCACCACATAACACAGAACTACCCAGACACAGTGTGAGGTGGCAGGAAAGTTCTTTTTTTACAGGAAATTCCCCAATTATCCTAGTTTAATGGTGCATGTTTTAAAATAAGGCAAGGTCAATCCTTCATAATCCACATTAAAAGAATATTGACATCACAATGCATAACCACACATGCAAAGAATTATAAAGACTCTATCAGAAGGGACAGGCTTCATCCCTTGCCAGCTGATGTTGAAGAGGTATCAGAAGCAGATCTCTGCATTTCTTCCCTTTCCTAAATCCATAGCACTGCCCTCACATCCTTCAGCATTGGTTTTACCAAGAATAGTCCTATTGAATTTTCATACCCAATGAAAATACTGAACATAAGTGCGTTAAACAGACTAAAAGTACAGGTCAGGACCATGTCACCTGCAGTAGAAAAATTACACAGATTATGTTTATTTTTATGATTTTTATTTCAACCACTCAGTTTCATTATATTTTATGAAAACAGCCTACCTTCTAAGGATTTGTTGCTCATCTTTTAACACCTGGCTATGTTGTTTTTCTTTTATTACAAGAAAAAAGGCTGTGATGTTTACCTCTATTTCATTTAATAAACAGTCCCTTATGCTGTAGCACAAAGCATTAGGAAGTTACCTAGTTCCTAAAGAAAAGATCTTTCATGTTGACATTGTTGAACTTACTCATGTTTCCTTCTTATTTATTCAAGTCAACTTCTGTAGCATTTCCTTATCCCGGATTTTCATTCTATTTTGCCAACATAAAGGCAACCCTTCACAATCTAAACTGAACATTTTGTATTTGCATGGGGGTTTTTTAAGGTTTAATTAGACACTTTAACAATGTCAAGTTGTTAGGCAACAATTTACAGTCGGGATGGATTACAAAGGAAGCTCCCAGATCACAAAGGTCCCAGAGCTTTTGAATGGTTTCTCCACTTTTTCGTCCGTGCACGCTGCTGTGTGCTTAAAGGGTGACATCACTCATCTGCATTATTGTGCTGTACATTCATCAAAGTACTGATTAGAATCTAAAAGTTCTCAAATAGCAGTAGGATTTAGTAATTTGTAATCAGATACATAAGAGCGAACAAAAGGAAGTATCAGTGCTTTCAAAGGGAGTTTGTGACCTTCTGCAGCAGGTTCTGGAATGACTTTCTCTGCTGATTTTAAATTGTACCTGAATGGCAATATTAACAAAGCAGCTGGATGTATGTTACAGGTGAGGGAAAGTCAAGAATCTAGTCTGTAATTACATTTTGATATTTTACCATGTATTTAGGAGCATTAGTACACGATAAGGCAGAAAGACATGAGCAGCTTAGTACGGTGGGAGTCTCAGATTTTTCATTTGCAGTGGCTAACACTTGTAGTGGTGATGTTCTGGTTTCCCAGGGGCATGCTGCTGCATTGCTGCTGCTTTTTGATCAGTTTGAGGCTGTGGAAGCTTTGCCTTGATCAGAGATCCATAATATGCAGGAGTTGGATACTGCATGAAAAATGTAATGATAGCTGACATTATACATCTGTGATGGGTATGAGCCCTCTCTCTCTCTCTCCAAGGCCATGAAGAAGATTTCAATCTACATCATGATATGAAACAAGCCAAACATTTTACTTATATTTCCATCACAAAGAAACCCATTTCAATAGCAAATTTGTCTCCCTTCAGAGCGGCTCTTCCATCTGCATAAAACGCCAGTAAATCATTCCATACTTGATTATTCCGGTGCACAGCACATCCCGAAGAAAGTTCCCAGTTTCAAGTCAAGACATCTTTGCTGATGACCTCAAGGCTCCTGCGGATCCCAGGTGGAGCCCAGCTCACGAGCTCCCTTCTCACTTTCGGCCTCGCAGGCAATACCTGCTGCTTCCAGTGTTTCACTAGGTCATTGCCTTGCTGACAAAATGCAGATATGTTTAGGTGGCAGGCAGGGGCCTTGCTCCCACCCAGCAGGGCCTGTGTCTCTCTTTTGAAGGTACTGACAGCACACTGCAGTGCAGATACTTGGCCACCACCTCCCACAGCAAGACAAGGATCTGCAAGAATCTCTGGACTTTCCATCCCAGGCAGGGGCCCGCAGGGACCCCACTCAGCAGCTCGGAGCTGCTTCAAGCTGTTCAAAATTGTCTTCAGCTGCAACATCCTCCCAAGGGCTGCTGCAGCAGCTGGGGCTTGCCAGAGTTCACAAATGGTTTAAAGCTCCCTCCTGGCCGGCCTCAGCTACATCCTCAGCATGCTCCCCCATGGAAGGCACAGTGAGAGGGTGCTGTGAGGGCCAAGCTCCCACAGCTCAGGGATACTGAGGAATTCCCTCGTGCAAGGCAGTGGATGCAAGCCAGGGATCTGGCTCAGCACTGCTTCTCTCAGATAGGGATTCTCACCCCACACACTGCTCTCATTAAAGGAAAGTTGCCATGTGTTAGATAACCCTAAACTATCAGCAAGAAGGAACATCGGGAAGCATTTCCTTCAAATTACTGGATACTGGGAACTTTACTTAGGTTTTAAAAATTCCATGTCAAGCAGCTTCCCTCACAATGCACAGATGTCCATTTGTGCAGCTCAGGGGGTGAAAAATTACTGCATATTCCGGGAATACAGATACATGTCTGCACATCCATGGATTTTGGAAACACTACTGGCTTCATCTTTTTCCAAAGGCTGAGTTCACACTGTATTGCAACAGATCATTTCAGTAGGTCAGAGAGAACACGAACTCAGAGTTTGGAAGGAAGGTCCTTAATGGGGGCTCTCAGATCTGCTGTGGTGCTCAGCTGCAGCCCTGTTTTTCAGAGCTCTGCCAGCACCAGCAGCTCCTGCTCACAGTAGGGTCAGCAATTTGTTCCCTTGATTTTTGGCCATTTTCACAAAGCACACAGTTCCCATTCTGCAGCCCACGTTCTGCCTTTGTTCGTTGTCATTAAACCTTCACTGACAACAGGCAGGGGTGTAAATGAATGGAGACTCCGCTCCCCTCTTTGGTTTCCTGAGCTCCAGCCAAAATCATCGCATTTCATACATCCTGAATAAAATCATAAATCCTTCCCCATGGGGAGCAGGGTGTTCCCCTTGGAAGTTGGCCTGCGGTTCCAAACCGCTTCAGGAATATAGGCCAGGTTCCTAAAACTGAAGCGCAGGCATGTCCGACTTTTCTGTCATACATAACTTTTGCTTCCTTTTCTCTGAAAACAATGCTTTTAAAATAACAATCCCTTCTGAATCTCTACACTTAAAACGTGCATAGCTGAGCTGCCAGATGCTATAAATTGTCCCGGCTCCACTGGACATGAGGAATCTATTCCGCCTTATGCAGAGGGAGGATGTGCAGAATTTCAAACCCATTTTTACATGCAGCTTTATTTATGCTAAGATGTAATTGGAGATTAGTTGGGTCTGACCTTTGAGATACATTAAAATACTTCTGTTTTTTCTCACAATTATCATTATTAATCTTCTCCTGGATGGTATAGCCCATGGTATATTCATTTATTAGTGAAATTAAATTTCAAGAGGGAGAACACTTGGGTAAAACATCCCCAGGCTTTGGGGTATTCTGAGGGAAATAATGTGTATAAATGAGGTTTTTTTCCAGTATATATGTGAACTTTTCCCAGAAAATAAAGAGGCAGCTACTTCACTGAAATTCTGGTAATTATCCTCATATATAACGTGAAAGTAATGATCTATCATGGCCCATAAAATAAGCAAAGTCCAGTAAATAAGCAGTTCTTGCCAGAAGTCAGCGTGTTTTTCTAAAACCTTTACTTGCCGGGTTTTGACTGATTCAGTACAGCAGGTTCATTAAGTCATTAAATCCCCTCTGTGCATTAAAGATCTTCTGCTGTTCCTGGCACACACTGGCACTCTGTGCACATTGGGAAATTCCCATCTCTCTGTCCAGGAATAGCTGTTTCCTTTTCAGCTGGCACTGCAAACCCAGCACATCATTCTGCATTCATGTCCATCAGTGACTTGAGCCAGACATCTCATTCAGGAACAGAATTGTCTTAAACTAGAGAAAATTTGTCCTTCGTCATATTTTACCTTCTTTTTCTTTTTTTCTCTATAAAAAAGAAAAATTTTAGGAGGGAAATGCTAAAGCACTGCAGAATCTATCTTATTATAGTCCAGAAATGGCAAACCCAGTAGTAGCTATCTTACATGATAGGGTCTGCACTTTGTGTTTCACTATTGCACAGGAATAGATTTAGCATGTTTAGGATCAGGAAATTGAAAAAGCAGTTTAAAGTCACTGTGCACCAAACCCTAAAGCTCCACCAGATGCAGGACGGTCAGAGTCAAATTATTTGACCTATTTCAGGATTCTTGTGTGCCCTGAATGACAACGCTCCCTGCTGAGGATTTCCCAGCTTCTGCCACAGGACTTAATTAAACAAACATCAGCCAGCCTCTGACCCCAGCACGCCTCTTTGATGCTCACATTATTTGCCCATCCATAAGGCAGACAACTCTCAGGCCACAGTTGCCACAGTAACTTGGATAAGGTGCCACAGAGAAAACTGCAGGACTCATGTTCTGCAAGTGCCAACCAATTTTTCTAACCAGCAAAAGGCTCCTTCTGAAAGGAATACAACCTGAAGAACACTCCCGCCTGGGTCTCAAAAAGAAATTGCAATTATTTCCTATATCACAGTATCCCATAATCACCTGCAGCCACTACAATCCATAGGAAAACACACTGAAACTTTAGTAACATTGCTGGGAAGTGGGGGACAGACTTAGGAAAGCTGTTTGCACAGTAATGCCCAGTGGCTGCCTGCAAATAGTTAATTCAAACAAATCTCATCTCTGATTAGGCTGGATGACATCTGAAAGGTTGGGGTGTAATTCCATGAGTGTGATGTCCCTTGTGCTCTGTGAAGGAAGGGAAAATGATTGAGGTTATCCACCATTATAGAGAAATGTGATGCCTGGTTTTAAAAGTATTTGACACTCACTCTTTTCCTGGCTCTCTCTACTTGCAACATCTTTGTGGCGAATTTCTGAACTGAACTGTGGGGGTGGTTTTATTGCTTCCTGGCCATAAATGAGAGAGCAAAGTCATTTTTAAAAATCAATTACCTGTAAAACACAGTGCCAGAGATTAATATTTTTTCCCTCTTTGTTTACTGAGGGGAGTTAAAATCATTTGCTCTAAACATAGTTTCTGTGGAAATACCAGTTGCCTGTCAGGGTTATTTTCAGTCACAGGAGTTCTGCTGAACAAAATCAAAGGTTACTTGGTTTTGGTGTATTTTGGCAAAACTGCCAATAGTATAAAATCACCTTAGCACTGGTATGCACATCTGATGATGGCCATAAGGTTATCCCCAGGGACGAAAATCACTGCCTGCTCCCTGGCTGAGGTCCAGCTGGTGGTCACATGCTCTTTGCATGTCATTTACATATCTTTACATACATCTATATAGGGATCTTTGCACATCCTGATGTACAGATTCACTCTTCACATGCCAAAAGCCCTCCTCATTTTGGAAACTCAGGTTACAGTCTGCAGGGAAGAACATATTGCAGCAGAATGTGGAAATCAACCTCAAGGGGCCCAGTCAAGCTGAAATCAAACTATAAAGGCCCATGTCAAATAAACATCACAGAAGCCTCCAGAGATGAAAGAACCTCTTCATTCCCATCTCAGAGAAAAGGGGTAAAAGAAGGAGGAGGATAGCAAAAGATGCAAGCCTGTGCTCTTCCAGGAGGAATGTGAGCCAGCATTGCCTCCTGTGAGAGTCTGTGGATTATTTACCACAGTCTAGCTAGCCCTTAAACAACACAAGAGCCTTGGAGTAGACACATGATGAATTTTCTCTCTCGAGTAGGCTACTTGAGCTACACTTCTGTGGTTTTTCAAACAAGGAAAAACACTCCAGGAAAGAACAGTGTAAACCATATCTCTAATTTAAATATTTATATTTTCTATATATTGCACTTGAAATTCAGGCTGCATATAAATCACAGATTTTGGAGAGAAATTAGATAGAGTTGGGAAATCACGACACAGAATTTAGTGAACATTGAAGAGCTGTTTCATACTATTTCATCTCATCTTTAGAAGAAAAACTAGATGTCACTGACTGACAGATTCTAATGCTTAGGCTTAAGGGGAAAGAAGATGATAGGGCTCTTATATTTAGTCTTAAATGAATCTGCAGCCAAGTGCTCTAAGGAAAAACACTGTCAGTCAACTCAGCATCTGCAAGATCAATATAATTCTTTAAGAGGAAAAAGTTCTCTGTTTAACTTCTTTTTCTCCCACAGGGGACTGTGTCAGACTGTTGCAGGAAGCAGTAAATTGCAGAGTTTGTGGACTCTGCTCAGGCACAACAAGAAATCATTGTAATTCAAGTGATGAAGTCAAAAATACCAGAATCCAGTAGAAAGTATTTTTCATGTTTTGAATTGCAGCAACAGTTGTGGCCTCAAACTGTGTCAAATAATCCACACTGCTTGAGACTCAGACCTGCACAGTCTGAAGTACCAAGCTGAATATCCAGACCTTACTGTCTATAATGAGTTGAAGAGTAAAAAACACTTTTCTTGTATCCCTGGAATATTTCAGGACTCCAGGAAAGCTTCCTGATGGGAGACCCCTAATCCTGAGTCATGGCTGAATTCACATTCAATTGGTGTGGGTATGGCAAAGCTCTTTCCTCACTTCCAGCTTCTACACAGGAAGAGGAGCTCTGGGAGAAAAGTAATATCTGGACAGAGAGGAAAGAACCAAAAAAATGGTGAAACCATCCTGCAGTCACGTGCACCACATCACCCTTGCCCAGCAGAGGGACTGGTAACACCTCAATGAAGAGGAGTTTGAAGGACAGCACTGAAGAAAAATATGGGACTGCCATTCCCCCTGGACAGTTGAGATGAGCTTGTTGGGCAAAACGAGGCTGGCAATAGGGAGTGACAGACTGGATGGAGACATCACAAGATTGACCAGCAGAGGGGGAAGGAAGGGCCTTCAGACTGAGGACAAGAAGGACATTGAGGGAGGAGAGACATCCTCAAAACTATGTTCTAGGAGTGCAATCTTGGCAGCCACACTTTGGGGGAGCTGCTCGAGGGAGGACTGTAGTTGTCATGCACAAGACACGAGGAAAAGCCCAGTCAAATATTTTAGCTGGATGAAAACTGCCCCATCGTTGAGTTAATGTGAAATAGATCCAGCAAAAGGTACAACACAGGCATAGGTCAAGCTGAAGACAGAACTCTGATTATGGCTGACAGGTTAGACCATTGCAATATGTACTCTGATTAAGAAAGGAAATACTCTTCAGCATGGAATTGAGAGAATGCATCATTCGGCCTTTTCTTTTTTTCTTTTTTTTAAATGTTAGCATGGAGTACTTGATAGCTGCTGTGAAAATTTCCTGGCAGGAACTTTAGTTACATGATATATGTCTAAGCTTAACTAAATCATCTTCAGAGAAAAATTAGAGATAATGGTCAAAGCCCTGAGGAATTAGTTGATTTGATAACTTTCTGTACAGTGTCATGATTCTAATGTCCGATATCTCAGTACTACAGGAGGTCAAATGACTGAAAGCAACTGCTGTCTACTTCCCCATGAATGTGGAAATCCTCCCTTTGCCACAGCCTTAACTTCCCAGTTCTTGCTCTGAAGCTAACTGAGCTGGCCAGAAGACAAGAATTCCTCACGAAAAACACTGAGGTTTTGGCATTTGCCATTCAGACAAAATAAGAAGGGATTTCAAAATACTTCACCACAGGGAGAAGAATGTCTGTGAATTACTCCAGAGCAGCACTGAAAGCACTTGTCCAGTGGTGATTCAAGTTCTGGCTCCTCAAGTTCTGTAGCTGATTTTTCAAAGAAAGAGGGGAAAACATCCAAATTTTCCTTTTGGATTCAGCTGTTCCTCTGAATAAAATTAAAATAGGAGGCTGAATGTTTCCTTCTCTTTTAATGAGAGGTCATTATCTACGCATTCCTGAGATAAACTATGGGAAACATACAGCAGGGTGATTTCCAACTGAAGCAGTGAGGACGAAAGATGATGAGAAACGTTTTAGTACCTAGTGTAGGGAGCATAGCATCAGCTAAAGGCTGCACGAGCTGCCAAGTGACTTCATACCAGACATGGAATCATTTAGGTTGGAAAAGACCTCTCAGACCATCGAGTCCAAGTGAACTCAGCACTGCTAAGTCCAGCATTAAGCCATGTCCCCAGGTGCCACATATTGAGGCGCAAGTGGTCACTGAATACAAACGTCGTGTAAAGCTGCCAGAGAAGCTGAGGCAGGAGCAGGACACCCAAATGCCATGCAGCCACCAAGTTAGCAGCAAACACTGTGTTGGCACCCTCTGTAAGATGGTTTTTAGCTCATGCTGCTGGGTAGGGGCTGAAACCAATCATGTTCTGGTTAATCTGCCTTGAGTAACTACAGCTGGTGGTCCGGAAGAAAATTACTTTGAAATGAATCTGCAGTATCTCATAATAAAGGTTCCCGTTATCCAGCAAGAAGTGTCCCGGGGCTAGCCCTGCCCAGTGTTCTGGGAGACTCTCAGGAATGCGCAGGAGGAGGAGAAACTTTCCATTTAAATACCTTCCCAATGTTTTCATGCTTCACATCCTCCTCCTTTCCCTTTTCCCAGCCACTCTGCTCTCACAGCAATTGAGACTCTCCAGTGAAACTTGCTTAGTTGCCTGGATTTTTCTGGATAAATTGGCCTCATGGTTAAATGGATAAGAAATTTTCTAGTTTAAATCCATCTTTGGAGAGATCTGCAGTAAAAATGAGGCTGCTTTTTTTCATTTTACACCTAACTGGCTAATTTCTGCATGCTGTTTATGTCCAGGACATAGAATAATATATGCGGTTTTATAAGGTTACATAAAAGTTATAAATGCTTTGTGTAAGTATTTGACTTGTTCATAGTCAATGAGAACTGTTTGTACACGTAAGGCAAGCAAGATTTATCCTCTAATGGGTAATCCTTTCTTCATTTAATAAATAATCCTTTATTTACTTTTCCTCAGTTCTCAAAGTCAGTCTTCAGAACCTAAAAAAAACAACCCATGACCTCATTACCTTCTCCCCTCATGGTGCTGGAAGCCTAGGGATGACTGAGCTTATGTTAACATGTTTGCAAGTAAGCATTCAGTCTTTTTTTCCCTCTCCCTTGAAACAGCCCTTCCTACGGAGGCCGTTCTGAGAACTGCCACGATGTTCCATAACACAGAAACCTCATGGGGCAGGATTGGAGGAGAAAAAAAATTAACTTCAAAACCAAGCATGAATTCTAGGATTAATTGCCAGGACTACCGCTTCGTGTTTGTGTTTCACCAGTCTTTGGTTCAGTGTGACTTAAAGTCTTCCTGATTTCAAACTTCAAAACCTCCCTGCTGCATGTCAGCACCATTTCCTCATCAGCTCCTTCAGCTTTGAGAAGTCTGCTGGAAAGGGAAAGAAATTCTGCCTGGACTAAAAGATCTATCCAGATGAAAGCCCCTAAAACAAAGCAACAACACTTTGCAATATATCATCATAAATATTGACATGATTTATTTCAAAGAGCTTACTAAAATTAGGCTTCTAATCCCATGTTGAAGGGTTTAAATCAACGTCAACCTTTTCCAAAATGGCAAGAATTCAACCAGTATCCCCTGAAATATATGGTGGTTTTGGTGACCAGCACTTTTGAATGTCAGGCTATTAATTTATGCAGCTATCTTTCAGCATCCAATTTTGCTTGACCCATATTTCAAAGATGTCTTATAGAAGCTGGAGAAGGAAAAATTTGAAATCGTGGCAACACTACAGCAGTTACTATCAATGGGGCCTTGATTTAGTAATAATGTTGCTGTGAAACATATGATAAGATGATGTTGTTTAAAATGGGACAAAATAACTCATAAGGCCCCTTCTCTTTTTGGAAAATTATGTACAGTGCTGCCGGTATCCCGGTTCCTGCAGCATGCTTCCTACCATCTGTTTTCCATTTTTCTTTAATTTCCATTCATGCCCTTTGGCCTATTCCCTGTGTTCAGAAGAAAACAGTAATTAAAGCTGACATTATCTCTTGTGCTTTTTCCAGACTACATAAATTGAAGACATTTAATTTTCTTTTAATGTCCCTGTAGGTTGTCTTGTATCTTTTACTACAAGATCAATCTTACTGTTATTTTTTGAGGATCTTAAGACCTATCAAGTAGTGACCAGTTACAGACTCTTGTTGACCACAGAAACGAAGAGGTTTGATTTTCACTGCATCTAATTTCCAACATTTCATTTGCACAAGTTTCAGTGAATATCCTTGTCCTTGCTAGGCTGCAAAAATTATCTATAAGAATACAGAGCAATATAAGAGCTTGTGTTTACAGCAAGCTCCTCACACTGTCAATACCCACAGGAGGTGAAATTCAGTATGGGCATCATTTTTGTTCCACAAACTCAGAACAACTATTTGCTTTCCTTCACACCTACAGACAGAAAGATCATCTCATTGCACAGAATAAATGATGTATTAAAAAAAGCTGTTGCCCTTTTAAAGTGCACTGAGAAGTACAATCATCTTGAGTAATCCTGGACCTGCTCTTACGAAAATCAAGCCATATTTCATGACAATGGTATCAAAGCCCTAAAATACAGCCTTTCTTTGACACTGGAGTTGTGTTGTATGACCATAGTCTTGTGTTCTGTGACTGCCTCTTTGGGAGTCATGTATTTGAAATTTGACATTTATACATAAATCACCTCTAGGAAAAGGGAAATTGGGCTTTTAAAATCATATATATGAACTATTAAAAGATTTCCTCAGTAAATACTGTCTTTCAATACTCCAGATAGTGCACAGACACAATACACAGCACGCATGACATGTGTTTGCTGTACACCAAACAGTTAACTGAAAGCACCTGGAAGATGATGCCCTCATACCAGCCTTAATAAAAGATAAATAGAAATTTAGAAGCCAGATGTTAGCAAATACATATGAAAGATTTGCCTCTAAATTCAAGCATTTCTATGTGTCACAAAATACTTCAGAACTCATAAAGCACCACAGGAAAAAAAAAGAAAATAAGAAATGGTGACCTAAAAAGAAGGTACAAAAATTATGTTAAAATAATAATAAAGAGAAAATGCTGAGCGATGTGATACTCCTATCATTAATGGAGTCATCCTTTGGACAGAGAATTATACACATTATATATACATGAGTGTGTGTCTTCTTATTGATTTTGTGTATTTTCTTTGCATTTTACATACACTACCACAGTATATGGTAATGGGCTCGGTGCCTTCCTCAATCTCCCTTTATTTTAGCAAAATAAACCTCAGGTTTGTTTGACACTTGGAAAAAAAAAACCTACAAAACAAATAAAACCAACAAACCCCACAAAAGAGGTTGAACAAATCAAGCTGTAATGCCATTTGTTTAATCCTCTGCGCCGATTTCAGACAGCTTGATAGAAAAATTAGTGCATTTTAAAACACAGAGATTTGCTGTACTTCAGTTCAGCACAGTGTAACTGCTGCTGGCAGGAACAAGAGGCAGCTTGGTGGAAAACATAAGCATAAAAACCAGCACTGGGCTTAGGACTGGAGTCTTCACATGTCTGACAGGAGTACTGCCTTCAGTGGAATTGCTACAACACTCAAAGCAGCACACACCAGTGAGTGCTGTGCCAAAGATATAATTACCACAGCCAGTGCAATTAAATATTCTAAAATAAGTAAAATTTTTTTTAAAATTGTATCTTTTATGTTACAGCTGGTCCTAAAGTCACTTGATACTTATTATTTGCTACTTCTGAAACATCATGAAAACCTGTCAATATAAATCTTTACTTATGAAAAGGCTTCATATGTATTTTGAAAGGGTTTTTTTCTAGTTTCTGGATAGTGACCTGCAAAACAAAATTTCTCTTCAGTGTAGGAGTTTCTCAGCTTGCTAAAAAAAGGAGGTTTTCCATTGGCTTTTCTTTGGTTCGTCTCACAAAATCTTTTTCAGAAGCCTAAAGAGAAATATATAGCTCCTGGAATAGAGTTCCTTATTTCCACATTCATCCCATTGCCCAATATCATATCCTCTGAATATTCCATCTTTCCTCCCACTTATTCAAGGGTATGGTGAACAACATCGATATCTCCACTCTGATTAAAGCAGAGAGGGGATTCCCTTCAAACATGAATTAGTGCTACACAGAATGAGGATGTATTTAACTTCCTAGAAATGCAGCTTGTTTCTGCAATATTCATTGCATCCAGATCAATAAATCATTCAAATCCTGCGGGACTTCAACTTCCCGAGGTGCAGAGGTCAAGCTACAGTGGAACTAGCAAATATCAGTTTCACACAGATGTGCAATTAGAACATCTGTTTGTGTCTTCTCTGCCTATTAAGATGTTTGTTCTGTTAATTGTAGGCAAAACGTAAGTAGCCACTGTGGTTTTGTTTTTGTTCTGACATGGGGAGCTTTGAATCTTATATTCAACTTAAACAAGCTGTCACTGCTGTATTTTTAATAGGGCGTGTCAAGCTTGGTAAAAAATTCAGCTCACGGATGCTGGTTATCCTGAAAATACTTTGCTACAATTTCTGCCCTAAACAAAGAAAAGCAGAGACTTGTCAGATCACTGAATCTTTTTTTTTTTTTTCCTGTAAGTTTAAATCCACCAAGTTCCTGTTCCTGTAGCAGTAAAGGGAAAGTTGGTGGGATTGTATATGGCATAAACTGACCTCACAAACACCTACATCTGTGCTCAGCTCTGAGTCTGGGAGCAGCTTGCACATTCTCATCAGAACGTTTGCACCCTGCCAGCGTTTGCAGCACACAGAGTGGAAAGCACTGTAAGTGAAACACTATCCATGGTGGTGTAGGAGCCTGGCCAGCAGAGCCAAGGCCTCTGAATCTACTCATGCAGCACAAATATTTGCAGGACGGATGTATTACGAGGCAGAGGAAGCAACACAACTAGAACACCAGGCCAAGAGTCCAGAGTCTTCTCCAAACTGCTGTTTACTTATGACAGGATCTTGGCGTGCTCTTTAAGTTGCTTTGTCTCCGTCTCTCTGTCCATCTCTGCAAAACCAGTTAAGATCCAGAGATGAGAACCAGTTTTTCTAAGTGCTAAGCTCATTATTATTGCTCCTTCGGGGGCAAAACTCTCTTGCTAAAGAGGATTAGGATGCCAATTGTCATTTATTAGAGCTAACAACACGCAAACTTCACAAACTCGTGTGCTTTTGCTACCTCTGTTGTTGACAAATAACAGCAGTCTCTTAAAAGGATGCACAGTCCACCTCTTTGAATTGAAAAGCAGAATTTCCATGGGCTTTCTTGCATTAATGCTGACCTCAGGTGCCCAAGGCAACAACAGATCCTCCTCCCTCGGGTATCACTGCCCACTTGGGAAGGTATCAGACTGACAAAATCTTTGTCTGCCATAAGCAGACCTATAAATTATCTTCCCCTTCACCTGCCCTCTTAAAAGTATAAGTATTATTTTTCAACCAATTATTTCTCAAACGCATAATCATTAGAAATGTCAGTAAAATAATAACTCGAGGGTGCTTCCTGTTAAATTTCTTAATAACCACATCCTCTGCTAATAAACACCTAGGCCTTTGGCCTCAAGTTTATTTAGCCCAGGATATGGGTATTATTACCTCATTAAGAGGAAACACCCTCAAGATATTATTTAAGTACCTCCAGAAGGAAAAACAGCTGAATGAAAAGGATGTATAGGCCAGCTGTTTAAAATTCACTGGGTAAGGCAATTTTACATGTAAGTCACCAAAAATTAGGTTTACATTGGATAAAGAGATACTTATTTCTAGCATGATAACATACAGTTACCTGTGTGTTTACAGAAAGAAGCTGAAGGTATGGGAGAATTAAGGAAAACCCCCGATTTAAATTTCCTGGGCACTAAGCATTTAGGAATACAATGATAATTACTGGCTTCGAAATATTCCATTTCTGCTGTTATGCTGGAAAATGTTGGTGACACTTTGCTTGACTTTTCTACTTCAGAAAATGAAATTTTAAATGAAATGTGATGAAGCTCTTCCTATAGCACCATTTCTTCATCTCGTGTGCTTAAAATCTCAGCATGTGGGCAAATTTTTGTAGAATCCAAAGCTGGGGTATTAAGCCTTATCATATCCTTTTGAATAGAAACCAATTCAAAATGAATCCTTAGCTATGTTTACAGGAACAATTCATATCTTTAAACAGTGCAGGATCTTTTTATATATTACTAGACAGGCACATTTTTTCCAAACAAAATTGCGTCACCAAAGTAGCCATTAAGGAGGAGAGGAATAGTGGGGGTTCCACTATGGGGAAAGGAACTGGCACACTCTGGAGCTCTGAGCTCTTCCTGATCTAACACATCAATGTTTAAGAAATTATGACCTTGACTTTCACAGGCCACATCCCCATCTTCCTCAGTGTTCTTCTCCAGAGCCACACAGCCAGATTTTGTAAACAGTGACTTCATTATCCGTGGACAGAATATGACTTCAGGCAAAGAGTATGCAGGAAAACCCACTTTAAACCACAGATCCTGCATGAATGCAAGTGGTGAGCAGAGTAAAAATGTCATTTTTGAAAAGAGTACAGAAATCTGGTGTGGAGAACATCTGTGTCCATCAAAACAAACTTTTTTACAGCATCTGCCTCTCCAGCACCTGCCTCAATTTCTCCTCTAACCCCTCCAAAAGGAGATTTCTGTGAATAAAAATGTTTTGGTTTGATCTGTTTATATAGCATTGTGGATTATTATTATTGATGTAGTTTACAAAGTCAGGAAGTGCAAGGGGAGCCCAAATAATCCTCTTTATTTACTGGCAACCTCAGCCAGAGGATGTTGCAGGCTGCCTTTGATGCAATTACTCCACAGAAATATCACATATTTTACATATACACACAAACAAAGAAAAAAACAGTAAACAGGCATCATGTAGAAAGAAAACATTGGGAAAGCAGCAAGAAATCATTAAAGTAGAGGAAGGAAAACCCACCTGAGTGCACTAAAACTCTGAACTCAGGAATTCACAAGACTGACCTAAGTGAGCCCAGAGGACAAGCCTGACCACAGAATAACAGAATGCCCTGATCTGGAAGGGACCTTAAAGTCCATCTCATTCCACCCCCTGCCATGGGCAGGGACACCTTCCACTATCCCAGGTTGCTCAGAGATTCATCCAACCTGGCCTGAAACACTGCCAGGGATGGGGCCTACCCAGCTTCTCTGGGAAAATTGTAACAGGAGCTCACCACCTTCACAGTGGAAGAATTTCTTCCTAATATCTAATATAAACCTAGTCTTTTTCAGTTTGAAGCCATTCCCCTCTGTCCTCTCACTACATGCCCTTGTAATCATTGAGATGCTCCAAATTCACTGTCAGCCACTTCTCTCTCTGTGGAGTTTTTATTGTTTCCTGCATTTGAGTCAAACAACAAGCATCTTTCGTAATTTTTTCCTTTATTTCAATATAAAACTGGCAAAATACAGAAAGAGCTACATCTTGGCTCTCCTTCTATACCTTTATCATTGCTCACTGGACTCTCACTCCTCAAACTGCAGAATAAGGCATGAGCCAGCACAAGAAGCGTTAGTGGAATCAAACCCTGAAACTGGGCTTTTAGATAATGAGCTGATGTTTTCTGTCTCAAAACAACTGCAAAACAAAAAAACAACTCCTCCCTTCCGTCTCCCTACGTGCCCATTTGGGAAATGTGTACAATAAACTATTTCAGGTTTTTTAATTTCAGTTGACCTCCCAGCAGAGCAGTGGTGATGTCCCTAAAGCATGTCCAGGAGCCAGATGGAGCTGCTGGGATTCCTACCTGAGCTTTTCTTTGCCTGAGCAGCACCCACCTCTGGCAGCCTCCCGGCCAGCATACCAGAGCCCTGAAGGAATGGCATGTTTGTAAACTAAACAGGAAAGAGGAACAAGCCAGACACTTACATCACCTGACAGATGTCTTTCTCAAGCATGCAAGTTCATTTAAGGATTTTCCGTGGCATGTGTTGACTGAAATCAAGAAATAAATGAAAAAGTAAATAAAGGGAAGGGGAGAAAGAAAGGGAGAAAAGAATGAGAGAAAGGGAGAGAACGGGTGTCATGCTCAACATGTTTTGCACCCTGTAAAAAGGAATTAAGTGACTCGGGCTCCCTGCCCCCCTTCTCCCTTTATGTCTGGAAGTGAGTCCTTCTGAAACACTATCGCTACTGGCAGCACAGCAACACATAATAACATGGTAGCGACACATAAAACTGTCAGTCTTCAATGGAAATGGATGGTTAGGCTGAGGGGGTAAACAGACTAAATCAATTTGAACATGCATGTTAAGGACTGTGAAAGGGCAGAGTTTAGTGCTGCTAAGCTGGAAAACATTTGTCTCTGTCTCGTTGTATTTCCCTGCCATTCAGCGGCATCCACCCACAGGCCTCTCGCTTGGCTCCAGTCAGGCTCCACGGCTGATTAATGGCAGCTGGAGGTGTCCAGTAATTTCCTCACCTAATAATAAACTACAGCCCAAAACAGGGGTTCCCCTCAGGCCCACGTTTAACACAGCTCTGCTTACTACCAGGAGAAAGCCAATTATGCCGTGTCTGCTCTCGTCTTTGGGACAGTGCACATTTGAGTGGCTCTTGGAGGTTACGAGGATGGCTTCGGGCACATCATCTTTGTCTGTGGCAGGGGAAACAAAGCTCAGGGAGAATCTTCATCTCTCTTATGAAGGGATCATTAAGAGGGGGGGAAAAAAGCATGGGGAAATGTCATTTTTGCAATGGGAAAATAGTCTCTCCTCCAACAAATCTTAACACCAATATGACCTTAAAAACAGAGAGACTTTCTTTGTCTTATCCTAATCCCAGGGTCACCAACACACACGATTATGATTTCAGTGGCTGAGGCTTAAGCAATCAGTCTGGCTCACCACTTCCTACCCAAGGGTGCCCAATAAAACATTTTATATGAAGACACATCCTCAACAAGAACTTTCTCAGATTTTGTTAGCAATTAAAGCAAAGCCTTGTTACTGAAAGAATTGCATGGATTTGTGTACTCACTATTAAGGCTACAAAGACATTATTGTCTGCATGGAATATCAGATTAATTACATAGTATCACCCTTACATTAGTAACTTACTGGTTTAATAATCAATCATTTATACAACATGAGGAAAATATTTTTTAATGTTACTTAGGTGGGTAACCTCTCCACTTCTGTACAGTTACCTGAGCAAATAAGGGATACAGATTTAGCTGTGATAGTAGTACTGAGAGCATGAAATACCATATCAATCCTTTAGTTGACAGCAATTTAATATATGAGCATGCATGCAAAACACAGGATTATTCCTTGTGCACCTGGAATAGCCCTTTAAAGCTCAGCTGTCCATGTCCCAGTACTATGAATCCAAAAAATACTGGAATAACATTCAGTTTCTACTCTCCTGCTACAAGAAGATGGGAAAGCTGAGTATCCCAGGGTGAATGGACAATTACAAGCAATGCAGATGCCAGTATTTTTTGCAGTAGTACTTCCTCACTATAGGAACAGGATACACTGGGTGCCAAAAGGGAAGTGAATCGTGTCCCATACTGTTTGACAGGTTCTATTAATACCTGCGATCCGTGATGTCTGTCAAAGTTTGAAAAGCAAAAATCGCTTATGCCCATGTGCACATGAATGTGCCTCTCCACGGGAACAAATCTAATTAACATGTGGACACTGAGGGAAGACTGTCAGACACACACAGATCATTGCTGGCAGTGTCTGGTCACACAGGCAACTGCTGGCACTAGGGGATTAAAAGGTAATATAATGATTTCTTCAAAAGCCTCACGACAGCTTGGGAGGAAACTGATTTTCCAGACATCTGTGCAAATGGATTTTCCGTTCTCTTCAAAGGTTTTTTCCTAGTCCTCTCCTATCTTCCCTCCCCGAGGCACAGATCATCAGGAAGAAATTTAAAACAGTTCTGGACGTTGTTTTTATGCTATGCCTGCTACAGAGAGAAAATGTCATTTCTGCCACAGATGTCACTACCTACAACTTTGCACTGTGTTAGAAACAGAGTTAAGAAAAACACTGAACAAGAAAACAAATGTAGATATGAAAGGAAATACAATTAGGAATTTTTAATCATGTTAAAGCCATTCCAGTGGAGGTGCTGGTACTAACCAGTAAATTATAAGCAAGGCCAACTTCAAGAAAAGCTTCTTAAAGTGGGAGAGGAGAAATTCTGCTCACATTTATCCTAGGAACAAGGAACCATGACTCACATCCCACAGTTAAGTGGCCTCCTCATACAAATTGCAATAGCCCCATTTTAAGAAGCTCCAGAAGGACTCATATCTAATTAGCAAATGAGCTGCATAATTAGCATCAGCCATATGATAACTGAGCCTAATGAGCACTCTAACACTGCCAACAACATACAATTGTGGTGGCTTGTTATGAGCACTTCCAATACTATGGTTTATGTTACAGAGCAATAAATATTGCTCTCTCTATATTCATTATATGTTTGACATGTCTCTGTGTCACCTTTGCAGCAGTGGCTGCCTCAGTTCTCTTCTCAGGACTCTCAGACTAATTTCCCACCTGAGTTTCACAAGGGATCTTTGCTCATATTCAGTTCATGCTCTGCTCATTTCATTGAGAAATTTTATTTGGAAATGTGGAATTTCTTCCTCCTTACAATTATTACCATGGACTTTCCATTTTTTTGCAGTATGCACAATCTTAAGAAATGGCAGGCTTGTGGTGTGCTTTGGGGTCAATAGTAGTCGGGCAATTAAAAAGACACAAAGTGATAGAAAAAACGGGTTTTGTAAAGAGCTTCTGCCAATTCAACAGCCTGTGGGGCAATAGAGCACAAAATAAGACAGAGCTCGAGAACTGGCCTTCACAAGTGCTATGAATCTGAGATACTATCACTGATATTTCCTGCAGTTTTATTTTTAAAAAGGGGTAAAAAGCAAAAAATAAACAACCCCAGCTTTTCTTCACAAAGGTTCCAGTTATTTTCTTTAGTACCAGTAGTATTTCTATGCCTAAAATACTCCCAAATGCAAAACTTGCAGTAAAAGTTGTGGCCTGTTAATCTTACATACACTGAGGCAGCTCTGTAACAGCTGAACAACTGCACATAAAATTCAAGCCTGATTTACTTTCCCCTCCAACTTCACCATTTCCTGGGTTTATAAAATATCATGTTCTTATGAAATTACTTAATTAAGTCAGATCACAGCTGCCATGTGACTGTGTACAACAGAAAACACAGATCCAACTACCACTACCCCCATCTATTTTGGAGAACAAGAACACACAGTGATTACTTCTAATCAGACAACATCACTGATCAGTGTGTAAGTGAACCCAAAATTGAGCACAGTCATATCTGTAGCTGATTTGACAGGCCATGTAAGTCCCCCCTATAAACAAGAAACAGTTTATGGGAAGAGTAACATCATCCATCACACCAATTGCTGTTTTGGAGGAAAAAAAAAACCTTCCAGACACAAAAGCCTTTAAGATCTTGTGAGGGCTTTTTTTTTTTCCCCAAAAAAAATCTGTCCAGCTAATAAAATCTGCTTCCCTCTTCTAATCTTTCCTCCCCAAGATCCTTTAAACACCATAGCTGTAACAACACTGTGCTTTTCTATACATCTTCTGTCTCCCTCTCCTCTATGAAATGAAATACAAGCTTCAGATCTACAAAAAATGGTTGTAAAGCTACTCCTGCACCCACATTGAAATCCCTTCTGAAACATCTTTTTTGCCATGAGGGTTGCTAGAAACAAAGATTGCTGATGTGCTGTGACAGCTGCTCTGCCTCTCCCTGTGTTTCAACTGTTGGTCACAAAAAGCCTGAAGAAATTGTTTTTTCATTATTCTTTTTTCTGGTTTTACATCTGGTCCAACAAACCTCTGGTTCATGTCCTAGGTTCCTAAGCAAAATAATCAAACAAATAAATAATATTAATAAAGGTACTCTGTGTGTGAGCTGTGGAGTCCCCACATGGACTACGTCTTAATGTGATTTGACTCTTTTTTAAGGACAAAACAAAATCAGTATAAATTAAAGACCTCTTTTATCTGAATCCTGGATGCTTCCAAAAGGAGGAAAGAAACTTCAAAAGGGAATGATAGAGAAATCAAATTTATTTGCTTCAGGGAGGTTGTATGAGCCTCACTTGTAGTGCAGTCCTTTCTTCTTCAGGTTTAAAAAAATTTTCTTCACCTACTGCAGAAAAGCACATGCACTACTCTGGAGATTTTTCCCCACAAAAGAGCCACTTACTTCAAACTTGATCTAAGGTCAACCAAAATTTTTGATCAGCTTGAATAAGCACAGGGTTCCTTGACAATTTTAATGGAATTACGGAGGAAGTGAACTTTTAAACAGTGTTTTCTTCTAACTCAGGAGAGCCGAGAGGTGACAAAACCTTGGCATTGAGTTGAATCTGCCCCAAAGAGGGAGGCAGGTTTATACTTTTTCGTTTTATGTGGTGAAGCTCCAGTTTACAAGCCAGTTTTTGAGCCCAGGGACCTCTCAAAGCTCGAGAGGGGCTGAGGTCTCTAATGACGTCCCCGCGTCCTTCAAACACACCTCCTGAGGCCACCCCACCGCTCCCTCTGTGCCAAGATCCCTGTTCCCAGGGCACAGGGGGAGCAAGCAAAGTCCAGAAGAAAAAGGAAAGCTGCTCTCCTGTCAGAGCCTCGGCTTATCTCAGCAGCTCCCTATTTTTAACTCAATTGCAAACGATATCCGTGATCAAAGGGCCAGAACCCCTGGAGGAGCTTAGGCGAACAGCGTGGTGGCCGCAATTCTTCCTGATGATTTGTAAGCAGGAAAGGACTTTTGACATGAAAGACAGTTTAAACAGCACAAGAATAGCAATAAACCAGCTGTAAAATGCTTAACATTGCCCTTGAACTAATGCAAATTGTTCCAAACAATTTTCTTTTTCTTTCTTCTTTCTTTACTTTCTTTTTTTTTTTTCTTTTTTCCTTTTTTTCCTTTTTTCAGTCTCTGGGTGCCCCGCTGGGACATTTAAAAAGTCACATGCCCACTGCACAAAAGCCTATATAAGTGGGGAAATACAGTGTACTAATGTGTTTAGAATAAGGGGAGTGAAACAGCGGCCACGATTCAGATCTGCTGCCTTCCTCTCTTTTGTTTGAGAAAGTGTTCATTAATGACAAGCTTGTTTTGGATACTGAGTGTCCAGGCAGAAACGCTGAAGGGTAATTTATTGGCTTAAAATACTCAATTAAGCTATTGAAGAGATAGTTAACAAAGTGAGTAAAAACCTGAATGTTCTAAAAGTAAATTAGTTGGGTCACTGAATATTTTAGATGTTTGGAAAATGGCAGTATTTACTGTCTGAGCTTCAGCAATATTAAAGAAGCATTTACAGAAGTGATGTCTCAAGGGCATGCTCTCTGCCTACAGAAATTATACTACAAGGGACTTACAGAGCCCTTTAATGTCATCTTTAAAAGCATTCTTTTCTTTTTCTTTCTTTTACCACATGGATGTAATGTAGATTTTCAATTTCAAGCAATGACACCTATCTTTATCACCAGCAATTAGTTATGATCATTTTAAAAGTTCCGATATGGAATAAAATAAAATAATCTTGTAGTAATTAGAGATAGGAAAGATCAATGAGATCATCAGTTCCATTTCCAAAATTTTTGAGTACTGGGATATCTCTGTAAGGCATATTATATCAGCTTTTAGAAGAAAACATCAGTAATTAATTTCTTGGTGTGCATGTATGCATGTTTAATAAAATAAAATTCTCCTCTACATCTATTCACTTATTTCTGCTTCTTCCTGACAATGCTTGTTCCCTTAAAACAACACTTTCTTTTTTTCCCCCCACAAAAACATTTCATTCCTCCCCACTGTTTTTCAGGTCATTGGACAAAAATCTTATCAAGAAATTTAGTATATTGATCAAACATGGTATATTTCAAAGAGCTCTTAGGTATACATTTAACTCAGGGGGAAGAAAGTGGAATATAACTTAAGTTTAAAAATTATGTCCTAATGAACCATCTTGACTGGGGGGGAAAGATGGGGGCAAAAGCTGTTCTGCCACATGAAAAACACATGATAGAAATAAAATAATTTTTAAAAAAATTATTTCATTTTATCTGAAATTAAAAGGTCTTCAATTTGAAGAACTTTAGTTTAAATTCAGACAAGTTTGCCAATCCACCACTGTATTCATAACTTTATACTGTATATTAAATCCTAGGATAATCAGACTCAGAAAAGCCCATGGTTATAGGCACTTTTATGACTTCTGTATATCAGTCTTCAATTTCCCTCATTTCCATTATTCATCAAATTAACTTCAGAACAGTGTGGTGAGAAACACCATCCTTTAAAGTCTTCAGGTGAGAAGCATGAAGAGAGCATTGTGCACCCATGGCCAGAAACACACGAGGTTCCTGAGCAGCCTAGGAAGTGCCCTGAGGAATCCATATCCCAGGACATCCAGCCATATTTCCTCATCCTCTGGGGATTTCTCTGTCTGAGGACGACAGGATGTGCACTCCTGCTACATCTGAACGCCGTGGGAACCTCTTCAGCTCTTATTTCTGGTGATGCTGTAGCCATCCACTGACCATACCAAGCACACACAAGGGTCTCGGAATTGTTTAAACTAACATAGTTTGAGGTCCTGTGTGCAACCACAATGCAAAGCATCTCAAATGTTTTCAGCTCCCAAGTATGATGTCAGTGAAACATAGTTGGTGAATATTTTCTGTTGAGGCTCACATTAGTATTTCTCATACTCAGTAAAAACCTGCTATTGTTCTATTTTATGTAAATTTTCAAAGACTAAAGAAAAGCTGCAAGCATTTTGCTGACTTTTGTTTTCTTATTTTGCTTCCCATCGTTTTCATTTCACGGATGCATGATGAAATAACTGTTAAATTTGCAAAGTTTTATGGCACCTCAACCAACAATCAGGGAAAAAGAACTGCCTGGCTTTGTCTCTGTTTTCCTTAAGACTAATTTCTGCAAGTGTTAGAGGTTAATAACACTTATTTCATCCATTGCTTGAATCTAATAAAAGCAGTGGGGCATAACATTCTGTAAAACCAGGCAATAGAGGAAATAGCACTAATGTTAACCTCTAACATAAATGTAGTGGTAATTGCCCTGGTCTACTTTTAAAATGAATGCCTTTTGTAGTCTCCCAAGTGGCACTGAAAAAAAACTTCCTATGTTCTAGGCAGCCACCAGTTTCCCAGAAGGAGAGCACTCTGTGTTGTCCATGCCTTGTTGTGCCCTACTCCACAAAGATGTCACACAAAGGATTAACACATTATTACAGACACAGGAGAGCAATCCCTGGTAGCTGCCTTAAATGTCTGTCTTTAAAATGCAGAGACAGCTTTCTGCCAGAAAAAAAAGGCATTTTGCCTACTCTTCTTCTGCCCAAAATTTAAGCATCAGGAGGCAAATGAGGTATTTTTTGTTAATTCATAATGGCATAACTATTCTGTTTTATCCCAATCCTATTTTGGTTTTAAATAAGCTGTTTTTAAAATTGCCTTTTATGGTCTTCAGGATAAACTTGCGTGTGTATAAATACTGAGTTTTTACAAATACTGTCATTATCTTATGTTCATTTATAAATACTGTCACCTCAAAGTCTCCACTGACCTGAAGGGGACAGCTCAGTCTGTGTGTGCTAATACTTCATGTGGAAACTAGAATTTCACAAATATTCACAGGATTATTCTCAGCAGTAATTTTAACTTCCAGTTGTCTTCAAGCGGGATAAGAAAGAACGTGACACTCACAGATCAGGGCCATTACTCAGTAGCTTCTCACCTACAAATACCCTCAGCTAATCCTGAGAATTATTTCCATTCTGTTGTATAAACACAACCTTTTAGAGCCACTTGATATCCCCTCCTAGATTCCACCTTTCTCTCCATGAGAGCACAGAACTTCCATATCCCAATCCAACAGGAATATCTTGGAGGCAAAAAGTCTCACATAACACCACTCAGGAACTGGGCAGAGTCTGAAATATGCCACTCCAACTCTTTGTACACTTCTTTGGTTTATTGTCCTTTTTACCACCAGAGTTTCCTGAACACTCAGGAGATAATATTTGGTGGCAATGATGCTGTTGTAGCTTTCTGAGCCTCACCTACAGCTCTGAAGAAATGCTCTCTTATCCTGCCCTTGGGCCCTGAATGATTAAATAATGCTCCAATTCAGTTAAATTCAGAAGTACCATGCTGTTACCACATGTCAAAAGTCTCCAGAAGAGTTACTGAACCGTACTTCACTTTCTTCAAAATCCTTCTTACTACTTGTCAGGACCATCAGACAGTCAAGAGTTCTGAACCTCCAAGTATTTACTTGGTGGATACAACCTAATGACTGATAAGGATGATCAAGGATACTCTTACTAGGAACTGATCACTTGTTACTATTGGTATTAATCAGTAGAAAGAGAAAAAATGGAATGCAGGATGGTGGTGATTGTAATCACATGGGAAAGGAGTTATGGAGATGATCTTTCAAGGAATTAAAAAAATTAAAGAAAAAACATACGGTAATGAGAGAAAACAAAAATAACACAGAGTAGCAGGTAACTTCTGCAGGAAGGCTAAAATTTGAAATGAAAAATGAGAATGGAAGAGATTCTGAGATGCATACCCAACTTCTCTGAGTGACTTTGGATAGAGAGCATAAAGTCAAAAACGAGAAACATGTCCATCTATCCATTCCTCCATGGTCTACCTGATATGGAAGGAGACTCAGAATGTTTGCTGTGCTGCCACACTAATACTCTTCAGATGCATTACATTCACTAAATTCTTTTCTAATAAGGCAAGACAGCAGAGTTCTTTTCTCTTGACATTTATGAAGCCTGCAAAGTGGAAACAATCAGTACTTTGTCAACACCTGACATTTAGCCTGACCTTTTTTTCATAATTGTATTAGAAGGCTAAACTAGACCCCAGAACATTTGGAAACCAGCTGGATTTATAAACAGTAAAATAGACTTCAGTCTACTATGCTCAACTGAGCCAGTTCAGAGTGGATTCCTCAAAATTCAGCTGTGATTTTCACAAAAGAGCAGCATTGTAAGGTAGTTTTTTAAGGAAATGGACCCCAAGGTCTGGGCATGAAGTAGAAGTACAGATGTAACCTTTCCATCACCATCCACACAGACTTTTCTATCTGAAACACAATTTTCTGAAACTTTTTTTAGAAAATCCTCAAGATCTTTTCAGGATGGCATATCTCTCCCACATAAGACACAGCTAAACTGCACTAGAGGGAAAAAATCATTTGGAATGACTGCTTCTATGATATTCATCCATGTATTTTTACTTATTTCATGACTTCATTGTATTTGAAGGTCACCTGCAAGACAGATTCAAGTGGAAACGTGACATCCAATAGCTATATTATATACAGGGAGTGATTAAATCTGTCTTCAGAGGAACAGCTACTCTCATCCTCATTGTTCTCATGATACAGGGCATGTTTGGGCACAATGCAGGTATCATCCCTCTCTACCTCACAGATTTTTCAGTGTCTTCCAAAAGTTATACTGTAGCCTGATTAACTCACCTGTTGACATCATTCCCATTTACTTTGTCTGTGGAACTGTGGCTTTCCAGGGCTTTTTTGTTAATCTGGGAGGTCCTCCTATATCCTTTGTAAAAGCATCACCTGGAAGGAAGGAAGGAAGGAAGGAAGGAAGAGAAAGGTACTGGAATCAGGGGTTTCTCCACAAGGTATAGGAAGAGCTATGCCCCAGAGAAGTGTTTGAACAAAATAATCATTCTGATGCAAGAAAAACAGTGTTATTGTAGTGGAGCAGCTATGAAAGAAGGTATTCTGCTGTACCTGCTGTGAACAAGGCCCCTGCTTTAATTATGTCTGAAGCTTGGTGGCAAATATCCAATCCCCAAGTGAAGGGGAAAAAAGGAAGCAGTATTTTTTTTCCCATTCATTTAGCTGACTGATTATTCTGAGTCTTTGACTCTTTGACCTTTTGTTCTTTATGAATGTGCCCTGCATGTACCTATAGGGTCAGCTTAGACTGACGGAGAGCAGCTAAATCTGGCTTTGTACAGTGCTTTAAACACTCTCCACAATGCCCAGCAGCTGCCTCCTGCCCTCACTTTACTGGACCACTGAGAGACCTCACTCTGAGAAACTGGTGAGAGCTGGGAACTGCTGGGCATGCTACAAATGCAAAGGTTGTTCTTCATCACCAAACACAATTGCCAGCATTTTCTAGCTGCTGTGAGATCAACTGCTTACAGGACAGCAGTGCTGGCTCCTGAATGATCCAGGGATGAACACTGCCAATAAAATAACTTTCACAATAAAAATTCAGAGGTCTCGGACAGATAACAGTGTGAAATTGCTGGCTGTGCACAAACAGCACTGACTTGTGCCTCTAAGGAAGCCCACTGTCCAAAAGGGCCCTACAGCCAGCTTTTGGGGCAGAGATCTCATAAATTACTTCAGAAAGCATGACAGAGTGAGAAAAAAGAAAGGAAAATTCAGGACAATCTGCTTCAGAATACAGTATTTTTTAAAGCTTAATTGCATTGAAAGATTTTGGTCCTAAAGATCAACTGCACGTTATGCTTGATATACTGTTCAAACACAATTAGAACTCTTCTAATTGAAGCTGGAAGGAGACACTGGCAAGAAGATTGAAAGATAAGAATGCAGGAAAGTGCAGGCCATTTTTGTTAGTTATGTTAGCCTCTTTCTTTCTGTTGGATTTTTTCTGGGAAATGAAGTCTTAAACCAGCATCTGACTTGGATGAGTAAAATTAGGCCATGCAAAGGACTCTTCCCTTGAAGCTGCAGTATGCTTGATTTTTTTGGTAGGAGTTCCAGCCATTACTATCTGTGTCCATGAAAGAAAATTGCACCATGATTCCAAATGCCTAAGCAGCAGAAATGCCAAGCACAAGCCTTCCAGAAAGTTTGTTTTCCAGACCTCTCTCTGAACCACTGCATTTTCTGTGATCCCCAATCTAAAACCAGAAAGATTTGTGTATTCCTACCACTACTGGAACACAAATTATGAACACTGATTATTTCTCTTTCTATTTTTGCTTCTTCCATTTGTGTTTTCCCCTCTGCCTGTTACAATCTCCAGGTATTTCAGCCTCCTTTAAGTCCATAGTCCTCAGTGTATTCAGAGAGCCTGGCTACTTCCACTGACCAGTGTATTCCAAACCCAGCTGGGCAGCTGCAGCAGTTCCAGTATTGTTGATGTGGTGTGATTTAGCTTTACAGTGTAATAAAGCACCTAGCCCTTACTCTGTAAGAGCCCCACAAACAAATAAATACATTAGTACTCTAAGTTATGCACCAGTATGCTTCCATAGGTAACTGTTTGGTGGGAGGAACTCTTCACAAGTTTGTGACCCACAGATACAGTAATTGACACTAAAATGGAAGCCACATGACCAATTTCTCAGTCCCTCAGAGAAAAGGGTTAGACTGTTCAAAGATTCCCAGGGAAGCCAAGATGACAGCCCACTAACAATCCCATGGCTGGTTAGTGACACAACCAGTCATTGTCGGGTACCAGGGAAAAGATGGGAATGCTCAGTTTGATTCATAATCGTGAAGAACAACAGTTTTAAAATTCACCCTAAAGGGCAGATCCCTAAGGGGCACCAAAACTTTTCTCCAACGTAAATGCTGGACCACAAACTGGTTAAACCAAAAAACAAAGCTGGAAAAGCCCTGAAAAATGGTACTTGGTATAGAGATCATGATTTAGATTAAAACAAATGAATAGGATAAATGTGATCCTGGATAGTGCTGTATGGAAAAACACTGAAATCACCAGGCAAGTAACAATGTCCCAGCCTCTATTGTGCACCCCGTCCAGAGAAGGCCACAGCTACGCCCAGTCTAGTCAGAAAGGGGATCTGAATCATTCTCTGCTTCAGCTTTAAATAAGGATGACATTTGGTACCCAACAATTCAGGAAAATAATCTTCATTTAAAACTGTTTGTAATTTAAAAATGGGTTATTTGAAATTACATTGCTGGCATTCAGTCTGTGGAAAAACATCTCAGTGCTGCGTTTTCATCTCTCCTGTAAATCTATCTTTGTCTATCCTGCAGTAAAACCATGTAATTAAAGCTGTCACTCATTCAGGAAGGTGGTACAGATCTATTACCAGATTCCCTCCTCAGAGGCCACTGTGCATTGACTCCTCTTCCAAAAAACTGCTGTGGGCTCTTCTGGTGCCTGCTCTACGGGCAGATGTTCCCAGGGAATTACTGCATTTATTTAAATGCACTGCAATATATATTTATAGATATATATGTGTGTGTGTATATAAAAAATCTGTTACGGCAAGTAATGATGACAAAAAAAAGAAAAAAAAGCCACAAGTTTTTCTACATCTGTTTTTGTTACACACGGTAACCAGGGAGATGAAAATATCCGCAGTCCTTGGTTCTGCTACTCATAACAAAGTGCTTCTGCTTTATACACTGAATGGTTTCATTTGATTTTTTTTAAGAGACTGAAAATAAACACAATCTCTATGCATAGTTTCCTCTGTTTTCAGGAACTATGACCTTTGACTCCTGTAAATCTATTTAAAGCTAATGTCTAAAGATCTGTTGTTCCAAGGATGTACAAAATATACTTAAGATTTATGTAACAATAAATCTTTCCTGGGCTTTCTTTGTCAATTTTATTTCATTAACCAAAGCCAGTAACCAAAAAGAGCTGCACATCCTCTGGAAGCTATCTAATGGGTTATTTATTTTTATTACAAACAAACATTTATCTGTATCTCATATTAATGTTGAAGGCAGGTGAAGACATAAGGATTTACTGTCACCCACAGACATGCAGTAGCACTACAAACAAGATTTGTTATTATTATAAAAACTCACTTAATGCCATGATAGGTATTCATCTCTGAAAACAACTCCACTAAAATAAGCCAGATACGAAATGTGGGCTACTGCAAAAAGCACTCTTGAAAACAGCGTTTTCTGCCTTTTGAAAGTTGTGGAAAATGTTACAACAATACCATTCTAAGACTGCTCTTGAACATTTCTTGATCCTCTTATTTCGTGCTTAAACCACTGTCTCCACTTCCACTAGCCCCAGATCAACACTGACTTAAACGTTTTAAAAATAGATGTATTTTCTTCTCAACAAGAACTGTCACCACTCCAATGGTCTGAACAAGGTTAAAATTGGTGAAAAAAGCTTGGTTAGAGTGACACACTTTGTTTTCCAGACACATTGCTTCAAACCACCTCCTTTCCTAGAGAAAAAAAACTAAGCTGAAGTGATTGGAAAGGAAAACTACAAAGCAGAAAGTAAATGAATCAAACCACTTGGGAAGATGTTTATCATTTGAGAAAAGACCACAAAACCATATCTAAAGAAAGACAGTAACTTCGTTAAACAGCCAGCTGGGTCAAAAATCAAGATAACAAACGAAGAGAAAGATTGCAATACACAACTCTTGAAAAAATATCAGACTGTGATCCATAAAATTCCATAGTGGATGGGCATGGAAGATCCTAATTGGTGTCAGCCAGCTATAAACACTTTAAAAACAACTGGCCAAGGTAAGAGGCCCTGATTCATAGAAGAGCTGCCTGATGAGGTCCATTCTTAATAAATCTCTTAATAATGAGGAAATTCAAGAAGATTGGAAGAATGCTAATAATTTGCCAGTGCCCACAAAGGGCAAGCTGGATGACCCAGGTAATTGCAGGCTGGTTAGTGACACCTATTTTTGGTAAAACACTGCAACACCAAAAGGGGATCGAGTTGATAAAGAACTCAGGGATGGGAAGATAATTACTGCCAGCCAGCATGTTTTTATGGAGAGCAGATCTTGTCAAATATCCCATTCAATCTTTTGAGATCCATACATTTCAATAATGGAAGCAACTGCACAGATGCTGTAATCTGAGACCTCTATAAGACATGAACTTCTAATTTGTTTACCACTGCCCAATGTCAGTGAGATTCATATAAATGGAGTAAGATCAACCTTAAAATAAGGAATAATCACTGAATGGAAGTTCATTAGCAGGGGCCCTGACAAATTGATATTAACTGCAATGCAATTCAGCAATTCATGGCTGATCTGTGATTTTTAATTTCCACTGACCTGCACTGTGGGGCTTGCACAGACACACATATAGATATCACTGTAGACCTATACAGTGAGAGATTGGGGCTGAGAAAGCAGAAACAGGAAGGGATTCGTGTGTCAGAGTGTGCAGGTAATTTAAGTGGAGTTTGATCTTTGGTGAGTGTAAAGTAAGAAATCTAAGATACATAAACAGAGCAGTATTGAGCAGAGGCGCATTTTAACCTCTAGACTGAAGCTGATTAGACCTCTAAGGAATATTTGTTTACAGTTCTCACGTTTACTTTCCAAAAAGAGGATTGGAAAACTGAAATATCTATGGTGAAAAAGCCATAAAAATGTGCAAATTCTTATGTGGAGATGAGATACATTTGAAGATCTCATTTCGTTTCTTTTAAGTGAGAATACTGGAGAAGGATCATGGTATGCAAATACCTTCATGAAGAGGAAATACAGACACTAAACAATTCTTAAATTTAGCGAAGAACTGGATTTCAAGGTCCAACAGCATTGCAATGTTCAGATTTAACCTTTTCTGAACTCACACCTGACATATATATAAGCCAAATATCAGTTAAAAATAAATTTTTTTAAAAATTTTTTTAAAAATTTTTAAAAGGCGTCATAAACAGGGGTTCATTGTCTCTGGTTAAGCTGTGGCCTCTTTTCTTCCAAAAGATCCCTTTTTAAGGAAGTTCCTGTGTTCTCTTCTATAATGGGAATTTCTTAGTTGGGAAAATGGCTGTGCTGGTTCCCACCACAGACTACACCACATCCCAGAGGACCTGCAGGACATACTGTGGAAAATGTTAGTACCACAGGAATATCCAAACACCACCTTCTCAAGGGGGCAAGCTGCATATAAGGTTGTGTCTTCAGTGAGTAAATAAGGACAAAATAGCTTTGATTAAAAAATTCTTAAGACCATTTCAGTACCACCTCATTTATGAGGATATTTCCAGCCTTTCTTCTTACCACAATGAAGATAAATTCCCTATCACTGTCAGGGAGAGATGTTTTTTAGACCTTCAGGAAGGCAGCATTCCTGCCTTATGGGCCTATCTATTTCAGGTGAGATGGATAAAATGGAATTTTTAAAAAAGAGGTTATTTAAAAGTGCAAATGAAAAAGAAACCTCAAAAGGCTCAAAGTATAAACACATAAAGCAAGAGTCTTACAAACTAACTCAGGCAGGCTGCTCTCTTCAGCAGAGACAGCATTAAAAAAAAAATGTTGATAATATGAGAAGCAGATGGATTTGGGAATACTGGAGGAGCAGATGGGGAGGACTGGGAACAGGAAGTCTGCTGTGGGAGGACAGCTAAGAGGGCAAGCTGTTCTTGCACGCAAGGCTGTGGAAGTGGTGGCAAGCTGCTCACACCTGATGCAGCAGCAGGTGAGGAGCCTGCAGGGACACATGAAAGAGGGAGAAGACCTGATCGAGCTGATAAGGAAGGAAAGAGCTCAGCAGATGCATTTCATATGCACTGGGAAGGGTTCTGCTTGTTTTGGGAATGCTAAAGCAGTGGGTGTCCCAACAGTCAGGGTCACATAAAAGCAGACCCCGCAGATCCGTGTGGATTTAAAAAAAGTCAGTTGGCTCACACCAGCAGTATTGCTCATTGTTAGGTTTGGGAACAGATGTTTAATTGATGAAAATCAGAGGAGCTATATGAATTTCAGTGGAGATATGGCAGCTTATAATTACCGGCAGCTTTAGGTCTGTTTGTCATTAACTAACAACTTATCATCAACAAATAACATACTTTATATATTTACAGCACTAAAGATTTTTAGATTGAAAAAGTTATTTCCTTGTCAAAATGAGCTAAGTTAGCTGATGTTTACTGCCTTTCTTGGTTCTGTTGCTGCCACTGACAGATTTTCACTGGCTTTGGCTTGGTAAATATTTGGTGTTTTATCAAGTATTATGTCATTCTCAGTCTATGGTTCACAATCTTGTTGCTTAAGTTTCTATGGCATGCATTAGTCAATTGGAGATTGACATGTGAGTTTGATTTAGGCTAAAAAATACGAACCAGAGCAGAGGATGAAGAATTCAATTTATAACCACCAAAATTGCAAGGAAAGTACAACCGAGAACAATGTTGGCATTCCTCAAAATAGCAGATATATGTGTGGTTGTGGTTAGGAATGGGAAGGCAAAGGGGAGGATTTTCCAAAGGAATGGAATAGAAATTTTACAGTGGTTTGTCTGGCCCTGCTATTCATAGAGTTTGTTAACTCGCTAAATAGTCAGTACAGAAGATCATTTGCATTTTAAATAATGGGTTTTGCCTAAGACTCTTAACTCATTTTATTAAACAGATGAGTAAATAATTAGGTACAAAAGACAACTAAAGGATAAAAATTCGTATTAACAAAACATCTCGAGATTGTAAGGCTACACAATATGATCCTCTGGGAGGCATTGCAAAAACATTTCAAAATCTGCCCATTTTCTCATTTCCTTAATCTTTGATTCTTACTTCTAGTCTCTGCACTAACAGGGCAAATTTTACTTTATTTAAAGTTTTTTCTGAGAGAAGCCTTCCCTAAGTACTACTGACTAAAATGTCTCCCAAACTGGCTTTGCTCAAGTCTTCATTCACACACAAAAAACTACAGACAGTACATGAGAATAAATTGTCACCCGTGCTCAGCAGTAATTTCTGAAAACAAAAGAGACCAGGAATAAGGAGACAGCTGGACTTCGTTTGGTTTCTCTCTTTACCTGTGGCACTCATATTTCCCCACTTTCCTTCACTGATAATGTCTTGCTCTGTATCTATACATTGTACAAACATTCCATTCAGAAAATAGGTGAAAAAACGTGCATACTGGGGTTTGCCTTCCTTCTCCTCACCCTTGCCTGTGTAACAGAGACCATGAAGTTTTCCTCCCTTTTCCTGGTATTTTTATTCCATTTCCTTTCCTACATTTCTTGCCCAGTTGGGTTGTTTTCCTCACTGTTCAGCTATAACCCCACTGCTAAACTCACAGCATCTTCTCAAACCTGGCAAGCACCATTAGTTCATTTATTGATGATTTCTCCCATTAGATCACCTCGTGAGACTTCCTGACATTGAATTTCACTTCAGAATCCTCCACTGAGCTCCCCAGAGGCCAAACATTGCACCACAGGCCTTAAATCAGGGAGACATCAATACACCACCATTTCCTGAGGCTCCTGGAGTGGCAGAGAATTGATTGGATGTGTCCAGGTTATCCTCTCAGGCAACATGTTCTGGGGAGGCCATTCCTTCTCCATTTGTACTGATAAAATCTCTCTAAAGCTCTTCAGCTTGTGAGGAAGAGATGCTGAACTAGTATAGAGGGACCAGAGAGAGACCAATGAGGGACCAATGAGAATGAGACCAATGAGGACCAACAGAGGGACCAATGAGAATGAGAGACAAGTTGTATTTTTCTCCACAGGAATCCCTCTCAGCTAAATCACCAGATTTTGTCTCTGTTCCACTTTTGAACAAGCTGAGCAACAGGAGAGAAGTAACTTAGAATTTTCAAATCTCATACTCTCCTCATTTTTATTTAGGTCTAAGGCAAACTAAGGCAAATAAATGCATTCACTCCCAAAAACCTTATTATGGGTAACTATCCAAGTACATGTGGTTGCACAGTCAAACAGAAGGGCTAAGAAAGTTTTCTTTAAAAATACTTCATTTTGAAAGCTGTTTGTTACATAGATGAGGGTCACAACTCATTTTGAAAATGTGCAATAAACAAAGCGCACTGGCTGGCAACAGCAGCAGCGACTCTGGTCAGGAAATGTCTTAAAATATTAATAGCTGCATACACCTAGATGAAAAAACAACATCACATCTGCTCAAGCCATTATAAAGTCGTACAAATGCATTTGTATCAGACGCTTAAAGCTTCCTGCTTGTCTTCTTCCTGTTCCGCATTGATTCCATAATGCATTGGCATTGCTGAGTAAGCTCTTGGGAAGTACAACCAAATATAGTTTCAGAAGCTGAAGAGATCAAACTGAGTCTGATCTAGTTTGCAATAATGGCAATAAACAAAACTAGGAAAAATACCTCCTGGAAGAATTGTTTTTCTATGGAAATCCTAGCCATGCTCTTTTTTTGATTCTAGGGAAGAATGTCAATATTGAAGTAGCTTAACTTAGTGGAAACATTTAATTCTCATGAGAGTAGCTTTATAAGAGGTCTAGAATGTCCTGGCTAATAAATGTCTCAGGTCAGATTAAATAAATCAGAGTGACAGCATTGTAATGGTTTAAGTTTATAATCTGCATATAAACTTAGAGTACTGCAGTAGACTTACTCTGATTTATTTATGCCTGTACCACGATCCATACATTTAGCATCTCACAATTTAATCAAGCTAGGAAAACAAAATCCTGCATGCTACATTAGTTTTCATTATTCATCTTAGGAGTAGGTTCAGCCAGAGTTTCTAAATACTTCCCTTTCCAGGCTACCTGAACAGATATGAGGCTTTCTCTAGGCCTCTACTCTTAACTCACAGGGGAAAAAAAATTTTTTTAAAAATTGGACATAATGGAACGGGATACAAATGGGAAGAGAAATTCTTAATATTGTCAGTGTTTGGGAGAGAGAATAGCACTCTAAATAGGAAAGATGTGACAGGGTTATAAATTTAAGAAGTAGAACAACATGAGTTTAAAAAAAGAACAGTTTGGGTCATTTTTAGGCCCGACAGAAAGGGATTCGTGCTAATTGCTACGCAGTCTCTTCAGTTTCCATTTCCAAGCTCCAGATGTCCCATCAGACAAGACCTGTCCTGGAATATAACCATATCCCTCCATCTTTCACAAACAAGGAATTCCCATAGATTCCATTCCTGTGGAACCCACAGAGGCTCTAGATTGTGCTGGGAAAGAATAGCCACAGAGACAAAGAGCCTTCTTCAAATAAGCTACGTCAGATCTGTTTCAGACATATTCAGAGTTGGCAACACACCTCTTCCCAACCTCTCCTCCAACCCCATGAACCAGGAATTACTTCTGACTTTATGCTTACTTGCAATTTTAGCATCTTGATAGATCCATCACAGAATTTTTTCTGTTCTCCCTCATATTGTTCGTTGGTTCATATTGCCTAAATTTTTGCTGCAGCACTTACATTTCCAGAATAGTCATAACCTAAGAATCTGTGCAGAAGTCCCATGTCTTCCCAGAGGCTTGGGCTAGAACTGCCAATAACTCACTCCTTCCTCTTTCCCCACTCCATTTGTTTGAAATCCTATTATATTTCTTGTCAGAAAAGGGATTCTTCCTCACGAGCATCCCTGTGAAGCAGTATCCCCAAACAAAAGAAATGCTAAACACATAAGCTGAGAATAATATATTCGTTTTTTTGTACAATCACCTGCCCATTTTTTGCAGATTTTCTGAGAGAAATGGGGGTAAGGTTCTGCATGTCCTAAATGCCAAGATAAATTGAAAGATAACAGTAGGGCTAGAATGCCGTATCTTGCAAAGTGGAAGTTTAATTTCTTGATCACCTTCCTCAGTCTCATGCCACACAAGGTGGTCAGTTCTGCAGAGCTTGACTAGATATAGCCATTCAGGGCTCCCTCTGCATATATTTATTCCTATGTTGTGGCCTATCCCATTACAGTAAATTAATTCACCACTTTCATCACCCAACACTGGCAGCTTTTGAAACACCTTCTACAGCAGCTCACTGCAAAGACATTGGAGCATGAACTTCCTCCTGGAGCTTATATGAGCAAAGATCCTGTGCAAAGTTATGGTGGATGTGTTTGTAATAACTGCACCTGACACATTGTCCCACAAGACTGAGAAGCTAACAATACTTTGAATCCTGTGATAGGGCAGATTATAGCTACTCCAGACACACTTTCATATATAATGGAGGTTATCAGACTTGTATTTCATCTTTGCTTTGCCTTTATCTTTTTTAAGATATATTTTTGTCAGGTAAGTAACTGCCATCAGATGTCACCCATAGAAATCTCACATGAACAAAATTTTCAGGATGTTATAAGCCATGAACCATGAAAAGATCTGGGAGAAGGGAGAAGAGGGATTAAGGAAAAAGTTGGAATTGTCCAGCTGTGGGATAAACTGTCTGTGTCTTGCACCTCAGTGATTGTGCAGCTAGACAGTTAATGTGCATTCACATTCACTCTGCTCAAAAAAGCACGTGCTTTTGGGGATGAGAACATTGACTGCTGGAAAAATGCATGCTTTGGAGGGTGAGGACATCGACTTCCTTTTTATATTTGCTATTCTAATTATACTGTCCTGATTTCAAATTAAAGACACAATGGCTTTTGCTTTTCCATTATGTAATTATAGATTTCTGTAAACATTCTTTCCTTTGTTGGTTTGCTCTGCGCGCAGATTTTCTTTTTTTTTTGAAAACACGCAAAGCAATCAAAACAAATCCTGAAATCAAAACAAAGAGAAAAAAAATGGTGCCTCAGATATTCCCTTAAAAATTAGCTCTGTGCATCATCCTCAGGCGCTTTTGTCATCTGTTGCTATAATAACAGCTCTGATTACACGAACACTCACCAAACTGCACTTGGCTGGCTACAGGGCACTTCCCAGCAGCTAAATGAGTATCTCTGAAGCACTGCTCACTTCCAGCTCAGCACCAGATTCTGTCCTATCGTACCAACAGCCACAGAGCTGAGAAACGGAGCTCTTTGCACATGGTCTCCATGGTGTTGATGTGTTTCTTCCCCAAACAGACAGATGCAGATTAAGCAATGCATGTCAATCTCATTAGGAGACTGTGAAATGTGCAGAAAGTTTGTTACACACTCATGCAATCATACACATTGTGAACATCCTGTTTATTTGGCTTCTTCTCTGATGATTGGCTGTGGTGTTTCAGCACATTACTGACAGCTGGGAATTGCTCCAATGGAACATGCTTTTCTTATGACAAAGATCCAGAGAGCAGCAGTAACATGTGTCTGCCCATTATTTCAGCCGTACAGAACAAAAAGAAAATTTAAAAAAACCCCAGCACAGTCCCTCCAAATGAATAGCACATTGGTTGTCTGAGCCGGGCTGCAGCACCGCTAGACGGGCCCTCGACGACCTTTGGAGGCCATCTGAGATAATAAATCCTCAGACCCCCAGTTCCGGAATGCTTTGGGCAAGGTCAGGATGGCAAATTTCCCACTTCCACAATATCAGATGTTACGGTAATTCCTTTTAGCTAATGTGTAAGAGCAAAGGAATGTCTTCAAACCTCATCTAGGCCCTGTGGAATCTGTTGAAAATGCATGACAGCTGCGGGCTTTGGCTGGGGTCTGCCTGTGAATATATGAGATTTGGAAGCCTTTCAGACAGGGAGAGGAGGGAATGACTGTACGTTCGATGTGTACCATCGGTCTCTCCCCTCCCTTCCCAGCCCCATTTCACACCACACAGCCGTGTCGCAGCTCCACGGTCACGGCTGTCACGCATTCTTTGCGACTGAGTGTCGCGGCCGGCGCACTGAAAATACAGATGTGCAGGCGTGTGCACCTCCACACAGGCACGCAAATGAAAAGAGGGATGAAAAGATGGATTTCCACAAGGTCTGAGAACAGGAAATTGAGTGGCTCCCGCATATTTTAATAAAATTGATAGGGAGCAAAGAAGTGAGAAACTAAGCAATGGATTGATGTGTCTGGATGCCCAAGGAGGGAAGGAATCCACATGAATTCTCTTGTTACCTGTTCTCCAGAATCCAGGTCATGCAAAAGACTGTGGTCCCCCACCCCATATCCTTATTTTCAAGCAAATGATCATGGCCTCCTACACATCTGTTTCCTTGAGCAAAAAATTTCAGCATCAGCTAGCCTATTTATCCTCTTTGCAGTCTTGTGTTTTCCAAGGACTTTACAGTCTCAGCTTCTCTGATCTGGTCCTCAGATCCAAGGTCTGCAGCGTGTGTGGGAAACTCTGCTTGCCATGTGCATAAATTACCAAGACACAAGGCATGGAAGGATCAAAACAACAGTCTTGGAGAGATACCTCCTCTATACATAGCTTTTCCAATCTGGAGTTGACAATCCAGACTAACACAAGCTTTCAACTATTCTTGAATCACTTCAACAGTGTGAGAGGGCTCCCAGCACGAGGGGCTTCTTCCAATAACCTCAGTATTGCACAGTGTTTCATAAGCTTTTATTATATCACACACACTGCCATGGAGCCACCTGCATATAGACTGTGTCCATCTTTTACCCTGAAAATAGCAACGACCCGCTTTATGTGCAATAATAGCCGTTACAAATTGTTATTACCACCGGTAGAAAATTAAATGAAAGAACAGATTCAGCAATATCTGGATACATTGCACCTGATGGTGAGAGAATTGGAGCAAGTACTTCTCCTAGATTCCAAAAAAGGCCTTTTGTTTCCAAAAGAAGCAAAGAAAGGAGTGGTTAGAGAACTTGAAAACGGGACTCGAAATACATGTGGGGCTGTCACACATGAGCTGCAGCACAGAGGGAAGAGGAATTGGGACATTAGAAGTATGTTAGTTATAAAGATTAAAGACAGCACACTCGTGGCTTCTTACAAGCAGCTGAAAAGCACCGCAAGGCTAAACTTATTAGACAAAGTCTGGCCACGAGAGATAATGGTCTTCGGTAAAATCAAAATATATTGAAAACTTTTTCCGTTTTTCACCAAAGGGAGAAGAGCTGGAAAGGTCATAATTTGTCCCAGATTTTCATAGGACAAGGAGGAAAAAAAAATTTGTGGCTGATTTCAGGTAAAGACAGTTGAAAGGACTTATTTAGGTGGAAAGATTTCTGAAAAATAGTTTTATCTACTTCAGAATGCAGATTCTGAATTAGTGAGCTGGAGCTGCTTTGTCCTGCCATATGTCTGACAAGCACCTACTTATATACATCCACACAAGATGCATTTTGAATGAAGCAAAGTGGAATTATCACCCACTGAAAAACAACATTGTATTTGATTCTGCAAAACATTTCAATCCCTCTATTTAGGGGCTTATAATCAATATCTACAAACTTAATGTGTTCACACTTAATGGAAGTCTGGATGCTGTAATTATCCTTATTCTTGTACTGATCACTATGTTAAATATCACCTCAAATGACTCCACCTTCCAGCACTATACTGGATTGTGCTCAGTACAGGTGGAAGGAGACTCTGCTGGATTTTCCACTCTTTATTAATCTGCCTTCCTCAGGTGAAGGTGCCTGTTCTCCACCCCATACCACCTGGGATAATCCCTGATGCCCATACCAAACTGGCTTAACACCTTTTAGCTTTAATTCAGAGTCATTATGTTAGATGCAGTGCTGGGAAACACAGACAGGTTGCTCTATCCAAGCATGGGGAAAAATGTGGTACAACGCTGTTTGGTACACTGGCATTGTTATAAACTGTGTGGTGCTTTACAGCAGATAAACCTTCCTTCCAGATTTTGTAATTCCTAGGTGTAGGAATTACACCAGGTAATAGTCACTGGAGTTTCTATTGTTAGTTTCTATTTCTTGTACGAGGAGATGTTTTCATACACAAATTGCTTACATATTGATTTTTTTCCAGCAAATGCTTAGTCAGAGAGTCACAGACACACAGCATTTTTTAGTTTACTCACAGATATTCTTCTTCTGACTCTGCACAGAAAATGGCCTAGATCATCAAGATGTAAGGACCCTACCACTCAAGCAGATGGAATTCTCTCTGGAAAGGAAGAAGAATGAGTGGCTCTGAACTCATCCAAAAGATATAACAACCATAGGTCATTGAATAAAATAATTCCCTTCATTCAGTGTTCAAAAGGTCTAACTCTGCCAGGGGAACATCAGGGGTAAGGATTCACTTTGCAAATGCTATAATCAATGTGAATTGACCACACCGACCTGGTTCTCCAAAGCAGCGATGCTTCAGAGCTGATGTAATCTTAAAACCCGAAGACTAATTGTTCATTTGTTATGCCTGTGGATACAGAAAGCTTCCAATTATTACCACAGGAGAAAGAAACCCAGAGAGATGTGTGCAGAACTGGTACAGCACCAGTCATTTGAAGTTCCATTTACTTTTCCCAGTTTTCCTGGAAACATGTACGAACAGACCAGGTTTTGCCTAACCAAGGCCAGCTTTTGCCCAGCCAAGAGGGAGCCTTTATACAGAATCCTTATAAAATATTTTAAAAGCCTAAGAAATGAACCAGAACGTTCCAGTAACACTGCTGTGGTGGTCGGTGACATTAAAGTGGGCTGTGGTACCACCCTGTTTTTAAGGAAAAGGGAATGACTGCACACAAAACCACCTACAACTCTCTTTTCAGTGTGGAAAACTAACCCCATCTGATTAATAGACAGATTCTCCACAGGTAATATTAGTCTATCTGCTGCATTCGACATGGTTTGTAATCCTGACTCTGCTTAATTAAGAGTTTTACCTATGATTTCAGAGGGATTTTACCTACTGCCCTGCTTTTATGCAAACTTCCTGACCCCTGGTAAAGTGCACAAAGAGCCTAAAGCAAGGGAAGAGCTCCATTCAGAACATACTATCAAACTTCAAAACCAGCCTATTTGCAAAATTACAGCTACTGGAATTTTTTTTTTTCCAGAAGTCTACAGACATTCTGTATTTTTTTCTTACTAAATTATCAGCCAATCCCTCCCACAGTCACAGCTGATTTTCTTCCACACTCAAGAATTTTCAACAGAGCTTAATCAATTCAGCAAAAGAGAAGTTGCATTAAAAATACATGGAATTCACAAGGATAAACTTTCTTTGTGGAACCTTATCAAATAGCAGGGGATTTTTTTCCTGTGATCAGTGGCTCTTTCAATTATGTCACTGGGGCAGATTCAGCACTTTAAAATAACAGTAGAAATGTAGAGGAAATCCATGTATTTAACTTGGTCTCAGGGGATTTCACCTAGATTTACACCGCTGTCAATAAGATGAGAATTTTGCCCATTGTTTAGGTTAGGTCATTTTGCAATGTGATAATAGCACTATTTCAGAGCACTCACTCCCAAGAAATGTCAAATAATAGATGCCACTACCCTCAGCTTTTTCAAACAATGAGGAGCAGAATTCAGCCTGCACACCATCACATAGTAAAGACCCAAAAAAACCCCTGCAGCAGAAAACAGCTATTTATTTAAAATTCTATAAGGCCCATGTGGAAATACAGTTTTAACCTTAATGCCAGAGAAGCTGTAAAGTGCTATGGCCATGGCAGCCATTCCCCTTTCAACAAGGTTATTTTCCAGGCATGGTCTACACAGATTTCTAATGGCAAAAAAATTATTGAACCTTCAGCTGAGAAATGCTTACTGAAATTCAGGCAATACCAATATCTGAAATATTTCATCTGCCAGAATGCCTTCCAAGCTCTTTTTGATATTCATCTTCTAGCTTGCATTTAGACACTAAGGAAAAAAAACCTCTTTGATGACTAAGTAGAAAGAATTTGTAGAAGCCTTTCCAAACTTCTAATTATACAAATAGTCGTGATTCCAAAGTGCACGTAATAATTAAAGTAGCATGTTCCACCTCAGGAAAATCCATTTTTCTCATTGGACGTCACCCTTGGTTGCACAGAGTGAAAGAACATTTCTGGTTTGTTACATATGCTTTCCATTTGGTATCCAAAAGTGATACTGCCACATGATATGGAAGCAAAACAGCAAGCTGGTGGAAAAAGTGCTTAGAAGAGTGACATATAAATCTTTAAGGTCTTCTCACAGCACAAGGAGTAAATTTTTAATCAGTTTCTCCAAATCTCTACTTCTTCCATCAGGTCATGGGATGGTCACATACCTGAGAACAGCCCTGAGAGCAACCTGCCAGCACAGGCTTTCCCACTTCCCTTTATTTCCCTCTCACAGCCCAAGAACTCCATCCTCTGATTAATTCTTTCACCTCCCTATGCCGAGCAGACAAGGCTCAGGGAGGGATTTGAAACTGACTGCTGAGTTGATCCCAAAGAGAAATCCTCCTCAGCCCCACTCAGACACATAATGGAGTAAGTGTGAGCAGTCTCCACAAAATCCTAGAAATACCTCATCATATGCTTCTCCTCATACTCACTTCTGCAGGGCAGCCAGAATCACATAGCAGGATTCTTCCCATTAGGCACATTTAACCAAAACAAAGGAGTCAAATGTAAGGGTCTCTCTCCTCCCACATCACCTGACAGACCAAGCCTAGGGAAGCCTGGCTGAGTTAATGCCAATGAATTAGCTAAATATTTTAAAACAGGTCCTTCATTTCATTGTTCCAAACTTGCCTTGCTTGGTCAGCCTTGATATATAACCAAAAGAGGGTGTGTACTGCTGTTCTATAGGTAAAATATATCAAAATGATATCTCAGGTCACCTGTGGGATGGCACAGCAAGAGTAGGACTGGAGCATGGTGCCAGGGGAAGAGGCACATCCTGAGCCCCTCACACAGAATCCAGCTTCACTTGGCACCAGGTTTTCAAAGGGGCAAATTCTGAAATATTCATTTGTAAATCTATATTTGATTTGAAATCTGTTGATCTATAAAGGAGATCTATAAAGATCTATAAAGAGTAAAATTTGCATGACATTGCATTCATTGCACGAATTCCTATAAACAAACACAATATCCAGGGATGAAAACTATTGGAGGATGACATAAATTGGAGAATATTGAAAAGATGTGGCCTGGAAAATACAAAAAGCCGCCAATAGAACATCCACTGCAATCCCAGAATAAGCACAGCAGCAAGGTCTGCAAACTGCCTGCAATTTACAAAAGGCAAACTTCCTTAGGGGAAAGTAGTTACTATTCAGCATGGCTTGGATTTCCAGTAAGTTGCTCTCTTGAGATCTGCTTTTATAATCATTCCCGTCTCAGAGAGAAATACAATATTTCCAACAAATCTGTATCGGCAAAATCACGTTGTCCACAAAGTTTGCCTGGCTGGCTGCAATGCTCATGTGCACTGTTTTCAATTCAGTTGTGTCTTTTGGGCCTCCTCCACTTGCAGGGGAGATAAACAAGAACAATTTTGTTGTACACTAATTTACATCCTTCTAGGCACCGTGAAGCAATAAACCCCAAGAGCCATGGAAGCTTTAACAAGGCCAAGTTGAGTGAGAAACCAAAGTTTTCAGTGTATTAGTGCAAATCTACACCTCACCAAAATGGACTTAAAATTTTTCATCTTGCCATAGTGATTCTGTATGTACAGCATAAATAATGTTCCCTACTAACCTTCTCTATAAGGCACTCCTTCACCCCATCCCAGGAACTGGTGCACTGAGCCCAAAACACTATTATTTCTAAGGCTGGGGTGTATTTCATGGCTATTTTAGTTTCTACTAGCTAGGAACCACCCAAGGGCTTGTTCCCTAGGAACTAATGTGAAATATGAAGGAAAAATCATCCTCCCAAGATCAGGCTGGGTGAATTCTTCTTTTATTCTCAATGGCATAACAGAAAATCATTAGCATACATGTGTCTTTTCCTTTTCTTAACAGAGTTAGTGAAATCTCAACTGAAATTCAGTTTAATCATTTCCTTCTCTCCCTCATGGCACATTGAATGCTAAGATGAAATATTGAAAACACAGGCACAGAAACATGGAAATCCTAGCTAATAAAAATCTTCCTAAGGTGCCTTCTTTTTTTCTGCAATGTTGCCATTCTTTAATCATAAAACACCTATAATTTCAAAAGTAAGAATATTAACTCCAGCTACTCATGCAGTCGTGCAACAGGTGAAATAAATTATCAAACTCCTCTTAACAAGGGGATGAGCAGGATCAGGCCTCAATAAACTCAGCTGTGTCCAGTTTGAGATTGGGAGATATTTAATACCTCAGAATCACATGATGAAATTGGAAAGGACTTCAACTGGGCCCAAGAAGAAACAGGATAAAAATAATCTTTTTTCCTCAGGATCCTCCAGTATGCCGTACCTGAAGTCTCACAGAAAAGCAAACCATCACACAGTGCTTGAAAATATTCAAAATACAGCTACCTTGATATACTCAGGATGGTTTCAAGTTAGAAGAGCAAGGATGAAAAGAGCACATCATATAGAACAGCAAGTCTGGGCTGGAATTTCCTCTTGAGCAAGCTTACTGTAGTCTTTTGATATCCTTTGCTCTTCAGTCTTAATTCTAAACAAACAAACCCCAATCAAATACAAACAAAAATCCACAAGAACCACCACCTCTAGAACAGCATTTATGTCTAATCTTTCTCTTTTTTGGGCCTTTCGAGGAGAACAGCAGAAGTTGAAATGATGAAATAAATGAATTATGCGGCATTTTGACCCCATACATTTGGTGATGTTTCATTTTAATAACAGCAAGGCTTTCACTAGACTCTCTTCTCTGAGACTCAGGAAGACCTGTTAATCCATAAGTTTGGAGAACTGCTAAATAATGCTAAATGTTAAAGGTGGGGAAGATCTGCTGGGATGTTCAGTGGGGTCAGCATCCCCACTCTGTGTTGGCATGTTCTCTCCTTACTGGTTCTCATAAATGGTACAAAAGTGCAAATTTTGTCATTTCCTTGGGCATTTGCTCTTTAACAAGAGACAGTCCAGTGTTAATATTTGTACAATAGGCTTTTCAAATTGATTGGGGTTAAAACCAACCAAAAGGAAAAAGAAAGGTTTCTACATAAATTATTAAATGTAGCCAAAAAAAAATTGTAAACTTCTTACCAGGTTTTAAAATTAGATTCCAAATCAGGAAAAAGAGTCTTCATTCAGTTTTATGGAAGTTTCAGAGACTCTACATAAAGAGGATCAAACATAAAGGCTTTTCTTAACTACTCTCACAATGGTACAGCACTTTTTTCATAGTATTATAAGCAAGTAATCTCAGGTACCTGGGACAGAGGGAGTTTGTGGGTTTGGCACGCAGCCAACCAGGATATGAACTGCAACACAACAACAGGCAAATAACAGTGGTTTTCTCCTCATAGGATCCTTCAGTTCCTGGAGCTGGACCTCACAGCCCCAGAGACTCCCAGCACCTTCAGACAGGTATTTTGGAATTAAGGAAATACTCAAACAAACAGAAATGTGAAAACAGTGTCTCCATGCAGGCTCAGCTCCTGTCACACAGATGTCATCCCAGATCCCAACATACGATCACTGCAGCCAGCACTTGGAGAGGCTGCTCATTGTTGATACCCTAGCTCACAGTTAACTCTGTATTTAATTATGCATGAAAAAAACCTAAAAAATTCAATTTTTTTTTGCTAGATAATAACAGAAATGCTGATCCAAGAACAATTAGAATGCATTTTAATCAGCAAAAGAGCTTTAGGAAAAAAATACAAGGAAAAAGGTACTGATCCATAACCACATACTATGGCAGAGAACTGGAGGGCACAGCTGTCCTCAAGCACTCATACCCTGCTATGAGTAAATGCCCAGCCAGAGAAATTCTAATCCATTAAAATGCCCAGACAATGAACTCCATAGGCAGAGTTCAAACTTTGGGCCTTCCCTCACCATCACAAGGCCTCCAGACCCCAAATCAAGAAGTAACAGGTTCAGATGTGAGAAGCCACAGAGGACCAGCTGCTGGTCAATCACATTCACAACAACTCTGACCCTAAAATGTAGTCTTAGATAAGTGAACAAAATTAATTCTGTCCTAATATTAACTACAGCAAGTATATACTAAAAATAAACTCATCTATTTTCCAAAATAATGAGAGGTGATGTCTAAGGGGTTCAGATTTATTTCTTACTTGTGCTGTATTACACTTAAATTTCACATCTGCACTGCACAACAACCTTTCCAGGCAAAACCCACTGAGACTCAAAGAATTGACACTGCATATTAATCAAACCAAGGAAATGGACCCGTGCCAACAGGATGCAGGAATCCTTTACTCAGTGATACATCTTTTTCCTCCCACCCTCCCAAATTTTAGCAGTATCTGGTCAACACAAATTCTTGAGATAGGCTTTGAAAGAGGAATTGAATAAAACAGCTTTCATCAGAGCAGTTTCCCTTCCCAAGTACACTGCACCAGAATCCAACCACCACATCAGCCAGATACCAACTTCTTTGTGAAAGGCATCACTCAAAATTTAACTATTCCACAGAGCTATGGAATTAAGGAATGCAACTTTTCAAAAGCCAGATTCTCTTTTCTGTCCAGAAAATTATGTGCAAATGTGATGTAATAGGAAAGCCTGACTTTATAACATTCATTTCAGATTATGTTACATCGCTTTATGTGAACAGCCATACACTAAGTGACTTATTGGAAATCCAAATCCTTATTTACAATGAGATTTTTTTTTTTAATGGACATGGGTAAAGAAAAATCTGAAGTGCTTTGATTTTATGAATTGTCAATGGACAGGATATTATCTTGAAAACATAAAATCTAGAAATTCTTAAGAGCTTAGATTCTACTCCTGCTGATTTGAGTTTGCATTGTAGGGTTGCATTAGGATAATTTTTTTTTTTTTGGCTCAGTGAAGGACACACTTCTGTATATCTGCAGAGAAGCCACATTGCAAAAAGAAGGGAAGGAATGCATTCTCCTGCTGCCTCCTACCTATGCATTCAAGTACCTATGAGAGTTTAAAATCATTTCATATCAAGAAATATTGAGGCCAAGTACTGCAGTTTAGCTACAGAAGTTGAGAAAGCCAGAAGGCTTTGCTGACTCTCCCTTACACAATGAATATCAGTCATACACCTATACAGATTTCTCAAGCAGTACTGTCCTACAGGAAATAGCCTGTCAATTAAATTAGAATTTTGGGGATTACCCCAAAACCAGCACAGCTTTGAACCAAGTCTTGGCTTTGTGTAAACTACATGGCAACAGCAGTACCAGAATAATACATCCAGATCTTCAATGCTTCCTTTTTGTCCTAATAGGAAGGAAATTGGAAGAACAACAGAAAAATAGTCAAGACATCATGTTTACCCACTAACTAATTTGCATCACACTGCAAGTGACCCACTGGAATCAAGCACCTCATCAAAACCTGCCACCAAAACAGAGGGAAAATGCAAGAGAAGAAAAACAAGAGGACAGTTTCTTAAGTAAGCCACTTTTATGCTTGCTTTTTATCAGACACCATCATTCCCATGGTCTATAAAAGTTATGCTGTCCATTCTTCATTTTAATTTCCCTGGTGGAAATCATCCCACCCATTTCAACAAAAGTTTGGGGACAATAACACTGAGAGCCAGAATAGAATCATTTCAAACTGAAGCCACTTCTATCCATCAGCTACCAGCAAACAAACACCTTTCCTTATGTCCCCCTTATTAAAAAGCTGTACTTTAAGTCAGAGAATTTCAGCATTGCTTAGGGTTACTACAGTTCCATAGCAGTAAAATTTTTAATAGATGTATTGACTTTTCTTTCCATAAAACACACACAAAACCAAAGCATAAAGATCCCAGAGAATGATAAAAGAGGGTGCTTTGATAAAGACAGCCTTTTTCCTTATGAAGGATTGAAGCAGAAACCTCAAGCTTCAAAATAATTGAGCTGCAATGTATGCACTCAATTTTCAGCTTTGTTTGGTTCCTTTGACTCTGAGCCACCCCACTGCAAGATCCTTTTGTTTTTTGAAACATTTTGGTAACGAAAGAACAATCCATCATCTGTCGGGAGAGCCAGATTCTAATCCCCACTCACGTATTGCAGGCGTTTTCTGGAACACCTTCACTGACAGCGTCAGGAAAAACTCTTGGGCAAAGGCATGGAGCTCCGGGGGAGGCACAGAGCAAACCACGCAGAGAGCAGCACTGGCAAAGCCACAGGAATTTGTTTGTGTGTGTGTGTGAGCACACGTGTGCGTGTGTGCTTGAGGACTGCAGACAAATTTGTTCAGGGATGAATCTGGTTTGTGGATCCAGCCCTTTCGCCACACCACCCCGCTGTTTTCCTGGCTTTTGGGAGCAGATGATAATTGGATACTGCCCTTGAGTAGGAAGCACATAATAGGAGAAAGCTGCTGTTAATTCAACACACAGGTCTTTCCCTGAGCTGGGAGACCTCTGGTTATGAGCCTCGCTATAGATAATCAGGGGTTCCAATCTGGCACCAGCTTCAGGGATTTTATCAGCTGACACTCATAGGAACAGCACCAACACCTTCTGAAAGCTTATACAAAATGCAGAGTTAGAAAATATTCATTTATTTTTCTTTTTTTTCTTTTTGTGTGAACCTTAGCCTTCCATTGAGGGACAAATTTTACATATTGAGAGGCCCAGATTTGACTCTGCTCAAATCAAAGCCAAAGTTTCCATCAATATCACCTTTGGAAAGAGAAAGAAGATGCTTGAATGAAAGAAGATGAATGAAAGAAGATGCTCAGGCCAGCTACCAACACACATCAATGTACCAGCAAATGTGCTTAAGTAGTTTCAAATTCTAGGAAAAAAAATCAATAGGCAAATTCCTCATTAAAAAATCTGAATGAGAAAATGTTAAATAAGACCCTGCACATCATGAAACGCTAGAGAAGGAGTGAGAAATCTGATCCCCCTCACACACTATCAGGAGAAAAAATAATACTCAACTTCTAGAAAACAAGAAAACTGACCATTTTGATTCTTCAGCTGTAATATAAATACTACAAATGCATTATCTAAATCTAGGAACAGTGTTGGGATCCAGCTCTTTTGGGAGTTAATTACAGAAATTGAGTCTTCTTCTGGAATAGGATTTGCTCTCTGCCTGTTTCTCAGTTAACTCCAGAGATGCTATTCCCTATAAAATTATGAGTGTCAGTTGAGCTGACATTCTCTGTCACTCTTATCAGTGCTTCTGGTTGCAGTTTAGCACTTCAGAAAGTGAGGAGACAGCCAAACACTAAGAGAGACAGTGAAAATAAATGAGCAAAAGTTGTAACAACTAAGGAAAATAGGAGCTAAGATTGAAGGCAGAGATTTCCTCTTTGCCATTTGCAGAGTGACACCATATTCCAACACATGAAAAATCATCACTCAACCAGCTGATCTCCTGCCTGATGTTGAGAAACACGGCTGTTCTGCATCACCAACTTTCCAAAAAGATGACTCTGCCATGACATTTTTCATATGCCAGGGGGTTTTTTGGTTGGTATTTTACAATCAAGAGCGCTTTTCCCCGGACTATTCTTTTTTGTAATTGGAAAAACTTCTCGACTGAGTACATTTTGTGTTTGTGTGAACATGTGCTGTCACTTAGGAGTCTGCACTGCAAGCTGATTTGACACACTAGACCAGTCCAGGTGAGGTTTTTGGCTCCATCAGCAGGGTGCACCACATTACCAGCTCTGCTCCACACAATATTCCCAGCAGAAGGATGAACAACCCACATGCTCCACAGCTCAGAGAGGTTAAATGTTGCAACACTAAATCAGGTAATAATAGCTTGTAGCTTTCAAGGATGCAGCTACCCCACAGAGGATTCCCTGGGTTATCCTCAGAGCAAAGAGAAATTGGGTTTTCAATACTAAATGTAATTGGACTTTGGAAGAAGCTCATGATCCTGGTTTGCATGAAAACTGGAGTGAAACTGTGGTTCTGCAGAAGACAATTGGACTTTACCGAGTGAATTTCTCAAAGTTCCACTCTAAAAAAATTCCCTGAATGAACAGTGCTGCTGGAAAATGTTACTAGAACCTTTTATTTTTTCGGCCAAAGAGGAAAAAATAAAGAAAAACTCCCCATAAATGTAAGACTTAGAGCAGATGTAAGACAGCAAATCAGAGACATAATTTCTTAATAAGTTTATACTGCAGTATACTTAACTTCTGCTTGGAGATTAGGATCTCTTTATGCAAAGCGCTTCAGGGTGAAATTCCCAAATTCATTTTCTCGCAAAGAAATAGAAAATCAGCACAGTTTGATGTATATTTACAACTTCAGCCATTAAATAAATGTCATTATTTTTCTAGGACCAATTTATCAATGTGAATTACAGTTCATAATCTCCTATGTCTTGAAAGAGAGTGAAAGCAGGTACAGGAATTGGTTTTGATGATTTGTTATTGCCTACATTAGAACAATACCCAGACTGTGTCATTACTCAGAGGAGACGAACTGATTAAAAGAAGGAGTGACTGTACCATTAAAACCAGATGAATTAATCAGCTATTTTGGCACTGTACCCCCAGGGCTGCATGCTCTATCTTGTATCCCTTATGTTGTAATTGACTTCCTCAATTTCAGTATCATTATGTGGAGAGTCAAGAGATGCCATTGTACGTTGCTTTACATCTTTTATTTAGCTGGCAAGCCCTGCTCCATCTTTTGAGAAACGCTAATATTTTTAGTCCTATGTTTCTGTTTTATTTGTGGGAGGTGGTACAAGTAAACAAGAAAATTTGTTCTCTACTTTAGTACCTCTAACAAGAATTAATGCTTGAAATAAAGTCATTCCATTGGCATTGCTGTTCTAGCAGTCTAGGAAAGAAAAAAAAGATGAGGGAGAACATCTTGCATGCTCTTTGACCATCCCTGTCACACAACTGGTGAGTGCTCTCTTAAGTAAACTGAGAACATACCCAGACTCCACATCACTGATTTCTCATCCAGTGGGAAACCCAGCTTGCATGGCCAGGAACATCTGCTGCCACTCAGCCCCGGGATGATAAAACTTACATAAGGGTCTATCTTATGCTGTCAACAATTCTGTTTATCTTCCATTGCTCAGGTACTGGCTATTGCTAAATAATTATGAAGGGATTTGCACAAAGGGCAGGAACGTGACCCTGTTGCTGACATAGATTCCAGCATATCTTCCCCTCTATGACAACTCTCCTTGAGTAAAAATGCATTTTATTCACATTAAGACACAAGACAGAAATCATCCCTCCCTGGCTGCTGCTTCCACAGTTGCACTGAGACTGGATTCTCAGGAGCTGGAATGCTGCTTTGGAGAGTTACAGAATGCACAGGCACTTTCAGCATTTCAACTCGTGTTACTTAATGCTTTCACACCGAGCTAGAGGCCAGCAGAAGAACACAGTGTTCAGCCCTTAGCACAGCCAAGTTTAAAACTCATCAAATCTGGTTTGAACTAAATACTTTCATAAATGGGATGCAAACCCTTCTTAGCAATGGCTGCAGGACTGAATTTATCATTTCAATGCCACAAGAAGAGCTTTTGCAATATACTTAATCTTGCATCTACACTCTTGCTATTTTTATTACTGTTATTATCATTATTCTACTTTAAACATGGACCTTTTGTGAAAGAGAAGGGATCTGCCCCATTTTAGTCTGGGCTCTCTGAGGGACACCACAGGCACTTCACATGGCCCATGTCTTCCCCCTGAAGTAGGTTTATACACAAATGGCCCCATCACATGTGATTAAACAAGACACAGAAACATACAGATTTTACAGCTAATGGTAAATGCCTTAAGCAAAATAGAGGGCACCCTCTGTTTTTCTCTCAAAACATTTCCTGGGTGTATTATTTAAAAAGGAAAAAAATATTTGGTTTATGTACATGACTTTAGCTAGAAAGTCAAAATCACAGCATCATCACCAGTGTTTCCTTCTCCCCTCTGGAAGAAAATACAATTCCTTGCTTGTATTTCTATAGTTGCCCCTTTTACATGGTGTTCTACCTTCATCTCCCACTTAACAATGCATCATTTTGGAGCTCTAAGAGCTTAAAAACACTTCATTGAAACTCCCAGCACCTTTTTGCTTTGTTGCACCCCTTACTCATGCTGGTGTGCAGACTCACAAAATCCTTTCATTTGGAAAAGACCTCCAAGATCATCGAGTCCAACCTTTGATCACCATCTTGTCAACTAAACCATGGCACTGAGTGCCACATCCAGTCATTTCTTGAACACCTCCAGAGATGGGGACTCCTCCACCTCCCTGGGAAGTTCATTCCAATGCTTAACGACCCTTTATATATTTATTTATATAGAAATATGGAGAAATTCATCCTGATGTCCAACCTGAACCTCCTTTGGCACAACCTGAGGCCACGTCCTCTCATCCTGTCACTAACTGCCTGGGAGAACTCCGGTTGAGAATTCGGGTAGTACACACAAACCAGCCCCCTGACATCTTGCTGAAAGTCATCTTCCCACTGCAAGTCCTGCTCTACAATAAAGAGAAACTGCAACAATAGAATATTCTGCTTCAGACCTTTTCAACACGCGACAGAGCGGGGACGGTCCAAAACCAAGCAGAAAGACATTCTGGATTGGTTTCCGTTCTTTTTCTTTGTCTCCACTTTTTAAGATACTTGTAGAAACTTACAAAACGAGAGATGGCTTTTCCTTCTATTCAGCTCCCAGGGAATGATGACAAGTGAGGAACACCCTGCATCTCAGAGCACCAGAGCCTGCCCTGCCACTTACTTCCCCTTCCCTGCTGCTCTCAGCTGTTTTCACTCCTGCACTCCAGTCTCTGGTTTCAGCTTCCAAGGCACGCTTTACTTTTTAACAGAGCAGTAATTGTATGTGTTGAGCATTAGAAACACCAGCTCACTACCAATGTAAAACAAATCTGAGAATGAAAATGGCTCCAAGGTGGCCAAACCAAACATAGCAGCCTGGTAAGGCTAACCTAGGTTTGCTCCAGAAAGAGGTAATGGATGAGTTTCCAGTGACGTGGTATTTCTATCAGAAATTTGCCAAAGCTTTCTGGAACTTATTTCAACAAAGAACTTTAGTTGGGATGGAATAAATTAGATGGCCAGCATGGAGTGACTTCCATAGCATGGAGTGCCTTGGCAGGAAAAAGAGGCAATCTAGGAAAGCCTCAGCACAGTATTCAGTGCATGCTCCTGAGATGGTACTTGTCATCTCCACATTCTCTATTACAAAAAGAACCACTTTGGAGCCAGATTCCCCTTCAGGATAGTGCCCTAGCCAGAGGACTGACTAACTGCTCAGTAGAGTCTTATTCTTCCCTCAGAACTAACAAAAAATGCTTTTTAAATAAATCTTGGTTTCACACTGATGTGGATATCTTCATGACCAAAAAATAAAATATCTGTTTGGCTAGATCACTGCTTCTGTGCCTTCCCTCTTTTACTGACAGCTGAAGGTGTCAGAGAATTAGAGTAATGCAAAGGCTTCAGGCCCAATTTGACTCTTCATGAAGTGTGAATGGCCAGGCCACACCAGCATGTAAGTGAGCTTTATCACAGTTTGCTTTATCCTTTCCTCCCCTGTGAGGTGGCACTGATCTATGCAATTCTCATGCAGCAGGGAGCCCGGCTGTTGTGTAGACAGTGAGACATTCCAGCTGGTACATCCTGTGACTCTATGTCTTCTGAACTGTCTGCTTTAAATCCTGCCACTGAACACCGCTCCTGGTGTCAGTTTAATGCACTGAGCTTCAAAAACAAAACCTAATCAAGCTCTGAATCTCTGAAAGACTGAGAATTAGGCCAGACTCCTCTGGACTTCAGAGACCTTAAAGCCCAAGGACTTCAAGAGCTGAGAAGAACTCAGCTTGTGCTAAGACTCATGGAAGATCTATCTAACCTTAGAAAAGCTGTCAAGAAGAATTATTAAGATTAAACCAGTATGGACATCTTAAAAAAGAATGTAAAACTCATTCCGAATCACAAAACAAAAGGGTACAAACCCATCCCAGAATATATCACTACATCTTTGTCCTGTTGGGAGCTCCTGGAAACATTCTGGGCTACAAAGACCTGAGATCTGAACAACTCTGGAAATTATTCTGTTAAATCCTTTTTGAAACAGCAATATCTTCAATAGATGGACACTCAGGTTATTCCATTAAATCAATTCCAAGCAAGTGAACAGTAAGGGCTGTAGCTGAAATAAAAATCTTTGGAGATTTTAGCCCTGAAATAACAGATGTTCTAGAGAGCAGTCTGTGTTGATTCAGAAAGGTCTTTGTCATGCCTTGCAGGATAAAATAAATGGAATATATAATAGAATATGTTGCAGAACACAGTGTTGAGTGAAATTCTTCCATCTTTGTAGGTGCTTTCCACATTTTTTCTTATTTTAAGCTTTTCCTGGGATTTCTTATCTTCTCATCTACAATTTCCTATTCTTTATGTTTTCTGTTTGACACTTCCTCCTTGTTACAGAAAACATAAAGCACATGAATTTTACCCATCTCAGCCACTGACCAGATTCTTGAATCACTGCTGCAATCATTGAAAAAAAAAATCCAAGCAAAAAATCCTAAACACCCCAAAAAAGAGAAAACCAAAACTAAAAAAAACAAAAAACTCCCACAGTGATTCTTTATGACTCTGCTGTAAAATTTAATGACACTAAATAGAATGACAGTCCACACTAGTATGAAATAAAATGCAAAATAAAAATCTTTCTCGTTAACTTGAAGGAAAATTATCACCTACATAGTCAGAGAGTTGTGCAGGATCATGCTGAACATGCATGTGAGCTAAAATCATACTTTATTTACTGACATATGAAATAAAGACCTCACTGTCATGCAGTATCTCACTCCATTAACACATAGAACTATATTACAGGAATAGAACTGTTTTATTTATTTATATATATGTGTGTATGAATATATATAGCTTTTTTAAAACTCAGGAAAAATTGCAGAACAAAGTTAACCACTTAAGATCTGTAAAATTACTTTTTTTACTATTATTATCTTTAGACAAGCCAATGCAAATATTTTTGTTTCACCTTGGGACAAAAATCAGTTCTCTGCCTTTCTTCTACAAGCTTGCCTGGAATAAGGAGCGTTGTCTAAAATAAATTCAATTCAAGGAGAGAAACAAGCAAATCAACTTTAAAAAAACAAACAGAGGTAAGTGACTGATGGATTGATCGCTGACCGGTCGATACGCAGCGTGCACCACATGACATTTGAGAAACTATTTCAAAATTTCATTTTAACACATGCCCCACTAGTAATGAAAAATGTGCTGTCACTGATAAGTGCCCTTACCAGAAGGGTTTGTGGTGAGAAGGCTTTGAAAGAAGGAAATGGAAAGGGTACGGCCTTTCATTACATTAGGTAAATCTACTTGACCACAGAGAGGCTGAGACTCAGCTGCTGAGGTTACAAGCTAAACAGGCCATCAACTTAATTAATGCACGACTTTTCAACCGGGGGCGCGTTTTCGCTGCACCCAGCGNGGGAGGAAAAGGTGGCTACGTCTGGGTGAGTGTTTCCCACAGGCTTGCAGTCAGCACGTCCTGTGCGCTGACAAGCACAGCATCCCGCTCCTCAGCGCTGCCTGAAATCCCGTTCTTCTCCTGTATACAAACCGGGGATTTTGGATTCCTGATGTCGTCAAGGGGCTCTTGAGACTGGGAACTGTTGCTCATCATGCGAAGGTTTTTGTCCTGAAACTTGAAACCAGGTGAAACCTCCCCGTTTCCTCCATCCCTCCCTTCCCCCAGCCAGCCTTTGCCAAGTTTCGGGAGCATTTGAGCACACCTGGGTTGAGCCTCAAAAGCTGAGGAAGGATGTAAAGACGTTGATGGAAATTATGCAAAGCAACACCAAATTCCCCCCAAGAGGTTTCACGCCACCTCTGATGTGTTTCTAGGCTACCAAAGCAAACACAAGCAATGTAACTTCCCAGGTTGCTCTCAAAACTGCATCTCGGGCCATTTTTGCTGCTGGCTAGAAACACATCCAAAACACACCTGTATTCCTCTACTTGCAAATTGTGTCATTAAACTGTAATTTATTGTATCAAGCACAAGACCAGGTCATGGTTATCTTGTCTGGAAACCCCTGGACTGGAGATCCACAGCAGAGTCCATGTGCCCTGGGCCTAATCCTTTAATTTTCTGTCTAATTCCATCCCAGAATACTGACTGCATCCTCTAACTCTTGCCTGAAACCTATAGATCCTGCTCAACCTAGAGTATTTGTTCTTTTACTTTTCTTTTATCATGTTTTGTTTCATAGGCATTAAGTGATAGGAGGCACAAACCCAGATTAAACAGGGAATTACCTAAATAGAAATTATACCATCGATAATAACCATAGCCAAGGTTGTGGGTGCTTAGGTCACTTCTCACTCTTTCAGGATAAATAACATGTCCTGAGAAGGGCAAAGGAGCTACACAAGTCTAAATAAGACAGGAAAGCCTGTGTAGTGAACAGAATTTCCTCATGTTATTAGTCATTTATTAAATAATTAGCGTTACATTTCTGTTACAGCTATAACACGGGGATTAGTTCCTGTCTGTCTTTATTACAGGACATTTAAAAAGAAAAGAAAGAAATATAGGAAATTTGAAAACTTCTTTTCACCACTAAAAATCCCACCTGCCTAGCTCATTGCCAGCTGAACTTCAGCAACCCAAGTCAGGCAGATTCCTCCTCTAAGAGTAAAGCTGGGATTTTTCAGAGTCCTTTTAGTCCTTTTTTGTTTTGTTTTTACACCGGTAATTGATTTTACAGAAGGAAAGAATTGACCATCCATCACCACTTCACACTTTGGGCAGGGAGAGCAGTTCAGACCCATCACTTCCTTTAGTTTTGTCTGTTTGTGCCTTTCCTTCACTGTCACACATCTTCACTCACCCTCCTGACAGCATCAGCACTCATCTTCCTCTCTCTTCTCCCTCAGGATTGGTGCCTACATGTTCTGTGGCACCGAGGTGGGACACTTTTTTCACTACAGAGTCCCACAGTGCCACAAGCACAGAGGTTCAGCCAAAGAACGTGCTATAGGGCAGACCCCCAGTGAAATTCCCACAGCAAAAAAGCATAATTTTAATCCACCTCTGACTCCTATTCATATTGTAACTCCAAATCCCTCAGTCTCCTTGCACAGCTAAGTCTGCTTTAGCTCACTGTCTCTGAAAAAAACAGAGATGGGACACATTTGTGACCAAGAAGTGATGCTCATTTAGACAACAACAGCACAACTGATGATGTTTGACCCAGAGCTGCAGAGAGATCCACTGTAATTTATCATTTTTGAGGATTTCCTGGCCCAATCTCACCAGCATTACAAGCATGTCTGTGTGCATCTCTTCCTGTGTCACTAAGAGTGGCTTGGTCTGGAAAAGCCAGGTAGTAAATTCCATCCCACTTGAGCCAAAGCTCACTTGCTTGCTTTCCAACGTAATAAGAAAGGTCAGACAAAGCATCCTGATTTACTCAGGTGGAAGGACTTTTTCAGAGAGGAATGGAAAAGGAGTGGGTGCGGTGGCTTATGCTAATTATCATCTATTTATTTTGGGAGATAAGCTACTTATACATGGTATGTTTGGTTTGGATTAACTTGGGCAGACACAGAATGACTGTCCACAATTTGACCTTGACATGAGTAACCGGCCTTTGGCAGAGAGGGGGGACATTGACAGATACTGCCTGAAGAAAGGGATCAGTCACAACCCAACTGCTGCACGAGTTGCTCTGGGCAACAGATCAGGGCTGGGAAACACTGACTGGAAATGGCAAAAGGGAGCAGGGGGGAAAAATATGAACCGTGGTCGGAAAAATCGGAAAGCAGAGGAGCGAGGTTGACCAGGGGTACAGACACCTCCTGTTAATGTCATTTGTTTTGGAATGACAATGTTTGTACCGAGCTGAACTCGAGGACAGGAAAAGGCAGACAATAGCACAAAGCTGCTGCATTGTTCACCCCATGTGCTCTTTTCTTTCCCCTTGGCTTACCCAGCTGATCATTATGTAACCAATCAACTGGGCTAATTTTCAACCTGTCCAGGATATTCTCAATTATGTATTCTTCATAGAATGTCATGGTTTATTTTTAAAAGGCCCAGAATATTTCCTGTGATTAATGTCTGGATTAGTCGTTGTTTTACAGGGTATATAGACTTGGGTAACAAATCTTAATCCTGACTGAAAGGGCAGTTCAACACGAGCAAGCTTTTAATTTAAGTATCTTAACAAAGGGATTATATATTCTTCCCCTTCCTTACAAGTCTTCAGAGGAAAAATACAGCAATGGCAGATGAAGTGGGGCATGAAACACATTGTTTTCTGTTCTGGGAAGGTCTGCTTAAAAACCAAGCAGATTTCAAAATGACAAAACAATTTTTCCTGGCAAGTTTGGTATCAGGCTTTGTTTTGCTAAACCTGATTATGTACTTTGGCTGCTCAGCACAGGCATATGTTCCAAACCAATTTAGTCCCTGCTCAGAATGAGTCTCCTTATTTGTCCAACAGCTTCAGAAATCATTTTTTCATGCTGACTTTGAGTGACCGTTTAGCACACACTACAAAGGTATTCCAGGGACAACAGACCTCTGCAGCAACTGAAGATCCAATTCAAGACTTTTTTTTCTTCTTTTTTTTTTTTACTCTTCTGTTCAAGCTGCATTAATAAAGCTCTCCTCTTTGTTTCTAAACCTGCTGACCACATTGCACATGTTCCAAGGGAAGAAATGTCACAGATTGCAAAATACCACAAAGGTGGACAAAAGGGTTAATTTTTTTTAAAACAATGGTCATGATTTTAAATACAACCCTCATTTCCATCCATTAGTACAACATAAAAGTCTTAATATGTGCAAAACTCTCAATTAAAGGCATGACAGATGCCCAGATCTGCATAAACTATTCCACATCCTCTTACAAGATTTTGGTTGTTCTGTTTAGACACTTTTAGTGCTCTGTCCAGTTTCTAAAACCTGAATGGGAATATTTCTAATGTTGACTTCACACATGCTGGACTGGTGGGGAAGAATGACGCACAGGTCTTGATAGCCAGAACCTCCCCTTCATATTTAGCAGACAACTTTCTCAGATTCAGGATATTCTGATGCTGGCAAAGCTATCAGAATCCTGAAAAATAGTGCTGTATCCTTTGCAAACACCCCTCCACTAGCACTAAATACTACCCCTCATTGGCATTCATACAATTCCTTTACAGTAAATATTTTGTGGACATCCTCTTCCATTCCTCCTGAGAGAAATCTGCGAGAACACAACAGAATTGTATCTGAGAGCGATGCATCTAAATATGGGGGAAATTAAAAACAAACAAGAAAAAAGAATAGCCACAAAAACTATTGCCTGGTTTGGACTAGAGGCAAGGAAACCAGTTTCTCTGAGGCCAGTGAACTGGCACTAGAGGAACTGGGTCTCCCCATGATGAGGAGATTATGGGTTGCCAAACTGCTCAGCTAGTCACCTCTGCTGTTCTCCCTGGCCATGGGGAACGCATTTGTCAGAGTAGCAAAACCTGGGCTGGGCACATTTCTAGACACCAAAGACTCACAGCTCAGCTAACGACCCCTTCCCTTCCCTGGCAATTTCATTGTCACAGCAGCGTCACCACCGGGCCTTATCAATGGGTTGGACAGGCCACCCAAGATAACCCATAATAGGCAGGCAGCAGCAGTGCATACCAATGCTTTTAGCTATGCATGGTGACAGCGAGCAAACAAACTCTATTGAACATTTTGGCCAGTGCCAATATGACTTGGCTAATGTAAGAGATTAACCTCTCTCTGCTCCGAATCACCCTTCCTGCAAATGAAAATAAGTGCATCAACCTGCATGCCTCAAGGAAAAGCTTTAGCCAATAATGATTGTTGACAGATTGGCACTAGAAAGTATCACACTCGGCTTTTCCTCACTCAGTGGGAATGACAGATATTTCAGAGGTTCTGACTGTCTTTCACTCTCATTGAGCAGAGAGGCAGGCAGGCAGGCAGCCCCAGCACAAATAAAGTTGTTTCCTTTGCTTTCAGACACCTTAGATCTGTTTCTGAATGGGAAGTTAAGTTTCCAACTTCGTTGATTTCCATTACAAGTGCACTGAGGGTTCTCTTAAAAAAGAAATTACCTCCATTTTTTTCCAAGACACTGAGAAGCCCCCCTACAACAGAAAGGTGGAGAGTCAGATATCTGCCATGAAGAACAATAAGAAAACTTCCCTCCTAAACTTGTACCAAATTGTCTGTTGGTAAAGGATGAAGACAATGCAAAACAGGTCCTACTATCCTCAGCTCTAAAAATTGTTCTCTTGAAGAACAACCTCCAGAGATTTACAGCAAAGCCATCCAGTTTACATGGGTCTTCTGCAAGAGGAAAATCACTCTCAGCCTATTTCCATGAAAGCCAGGTCACATTTACATTCTTCTCTTCTTTCCAGACCCACATAAGGCAGAGTCAAGAGATCAGAATAAAAGGTGTGTAAAACAACGACCTTCAGCAGCAGTGCCTATACATGTCTTCGTAGGAGATTACAGGATTGATTAATATTTGAGGCCTCCCCTCATTAACCACGGTGCCTTCTGCCTCCAGGTACTGAGCTGAAGGGAGCAGGCCAGCCACACTGACACACAGTTTCTCAAATGTGACAGGTTTCTGCTGCTCATGTGTGAACTCACTCCAGCATCTTGTAATGCAATCAGGCTGAAATAAACTCTTTCCATCTGAAGTAATGGATTGTGTTTCTGCAGGCTTAGGAAGGAGAGACCTGGAACAGATAATCTTTTGTTGCTATCACAGGAATCCCACCCGGGGCACCCTCTGGGGATATGACAGGGCTCCGCACTCCATCAGCTCCTGGTTCACAAACGCTGGGTGGTCAGCCACAGCACCTGCTGCAGAATGCTCAGCATTTCCTCTGCTCCAGGGAAGTTCATCCCTGGGCTGTATCTTCTCCTCCCAAAAGAGAGCACTTGGCCAGGCCAAGTCCAAACTGACATCTTGAGGGTGGCTACAAAGGACAGAGGACTGACAGGCTCTGAGCTGTTCATTACATCAATTCCTTGACATCTTCCAGAATGAGTTTGGAAATTACAGTGAGCTACAAATAACTCACGTTTTTCAGTGCTTGCTTCTTAACACCTTGTGCTACGTCCAAGTGCTCCAGAACAACTCTGGTCACCAAGAATACAGCGCTGTACATTTTTTTTCATTTACCTTGAATGTGAGGTAGGAGGGCACATTTCACCAGCAAGTGATAAATTTGTCAAGATTGTGTGTACAAGCCTTTCAACCACTTGCTCTATAAACTTAAGAGAGAGATTTTACTTTCTGCTTGCTTTAATGCTTTTGCTGTGTTGCTAACAACATCATGCTTTCTTTTTATTCCAGTTAATCCATTTCTTCTGGAATTTGCTACCATTAGAAAATGTGATGGTATGTATCATACACAACTGCATTACAGTTATCAGTAAATTGCTTCCTCAAAAACAACTGGGTTCAGGCAGCAGGAATTGAAAATGCTGCTGTAAGGTGCAAGATGCTGCCTGCCTGAATGCAAACAGTCAAACTGTGAGAAGACATTCAGCAGGATTGGAAATTTTTGCTTAAGCAGGACCATACACAAGAAACTCACCAAACTGTGCAAGGGCAGCTGTGCAGATGAACAGGATGGAGATGCACAATTTAGCAATAATTTTCCATTTTCTCCTGGTGCTGCACTTGGGCACAAGGCTGCCTTGTTAATTAAACAATTCCGCTCCACACCAAGCACACATTTGCTTCTGAGTATTTGTTTTTAAGCAATTCCAGGAAACAATCCCTCTTGCTTGTTCCTCCCCTCCATCCTCCCAACCTTCCCCCTCCATCCCCCGGAAAGATGCCTTTTAATTCTGACCTTCCACGTATCTCCATGCTAACCCATGAACAACTGAACTGAGTGGGGGGAAGAGCACGACAGCGAGCCTTGCAGAGACCTTTTTTTGTTCCCCAGGTAGGATGTTTAGCTCTCCATCCATGCAGCCCGAATTCCTTTCTCACCACACCCAAGGTCATTTTAATGAAAATTCCTAAACCCATGCCAGGGGGATAGAATTGCTCCTAATCCTTCAGCAACACGTCATTTGATCCCTGGGCCCACTGGGGTTATTATTGTGTGTCTGCAGAGCACAGCAAAGCAGACAGGAGTAGAAAAATGGCAACCACTGCAGGAGATCCCCTTCCTCTTCCCAACCTTTCTTTCAGATCTCTTTTTTTTCTTTTTTTCTGCCAGAGCACACATTCACTGCCTGCCAGTTTTCAAGGGATAAGGCCATGTTTTAAGTCACCCTCTGCCATTCCCTAAAAGCTGCACAAGTTTTTAATGAAATTAATGAGGAAGTTTAATTTTGAAGGCAGATTGTTTCCTCTGGTTTGCATTTTGAAAGGAACTGCATGTCTGTGTGGTCCATGCCTTACAGTACTGTACTGATGGCTTACATCTGTGTTCAAGCAATGCTTTAGCATGATGAAAAACAACACAAAAACAAAATTAAAGTAAAACTGCTTTTTTGGCAGGATGCAGAGGATGGAAAAAGAACTTGTGAATCCAGTACGACTTCATCTGTTTTTCTGGACTTTTTTCCATGATGCCACAGAGGCCTGTATTTTACAGAGAAAGCTTTTGGTGGATAAGGTAAGGTTTCATTTTTCTCCTTTAGTTGCCTCCTCATAGCCTACCTGAGCATTGATTCCCTTTCCCTATCATAGTGAGATCTAGAAATCCACTGTGTCCTTGCCTTAGTATGGCCCAGGCCTCACACAAACCTGCTTGCCTTTTCCTATTAGCACTCCTTGCTTCCCTGGCACAGAGATTTCTGAGATTTCCAGACCCGCTGAGTACGATGAGCACTTAGAAATTAGCAAATTTCCTCCCCAGTATGTAAGTATGTGTCAGGCTGGGCTCCCTACTCTCTCATCTCTTCCCCAAATGTGATGATTTCTGCCCAGTTCTTGTCTACAACCTTTCCACTGGCAGAACTCAGAGTGGGGCATAGCAGAGAGGAGGATTCCTGTCTCCAAGGAGAAATTTGGCCAAGTTCACCAGGCACACAACAGCTGAGACAGTGACAGAAAGGAAAATCTTCAATCCAGGCCAGGAATGTGTCCCAGCTTGCTCTAGACCTGATCTGGACAATAAAGGACCAGTGCCACAGAGCATCTCCACTCTTCCAAAGGGCTGCCTAACGCACAGTGCTGTAGGATGAGAGTATTGACAGCATTTACAGTATTTTCCAAGATGCAAAAGTCTTATCAAAAAAACACTCTAAAAGCTCTTGATACAAATGACAGAGAGGTAAGACACTGAGCCAAAAAAAAGTATTTATATGTGTGTGTATATATATATATATATATGCACGCACAAACATGCAACTTTTATAATGATAAAAAATTAAAATCAACTCGTTTCTACCTAAACTGGTAGGGTGGGAAGGTGAAGGAATTAGGAGCCATGTGAATGCCCAAGAACTACCAGACCCACGTATATTACCATGTTCTCTCTTAAATGTAGCTGCATTCACTCTGAACAATTATTATCCTATAAATCATGTTTGGTTTATATAATATATTCACCATCAGCTACAAAGAAACAGTAAATAGGGCCAAATCTACTGATAAACCAAGCTAGAGCCAGAGATGATGTAAACACACGTGCTGTGCCAATCCACCTTCTTCCATCCTGACCTGCCATACTCGTGTTATTCTAGGCCTGGGCCTGATCAGAGATAGTTCCTTGTGCCAAAAGATTAGGTAATCACACACACATACATACAAAATTTAAGGGGAAAAAAGAATCATAATTAAGAACATTCATCAGAATTATGTTCAGATTTAAAAAAAGAAAAAGAGCAAAATAACTCTCAGAAAAGTGCTGGGGATGTCATTTAGGGCAACATGTAAAAAAAATCTGGAGGTTATTTTAAGGCTATTTTATTTAACTTTTTTTAGGGGGGTGGGTTGGGGTGGTTTTTTTTTTTTTTGGATGGGGCAGTCTAGCTTGTGTTATCTTGCAGCCATTGTGCAGCATGATAGGAGACTGATTGATTGATCACAACTCAGCTTGTCAATGACCAGCATCACAAAGGCTGAGGTATCCCCTGCAGAGGAACTGTACAGGCAGACTTGACTGATGGATTGAGTGCAGCAGAGTCCCACACTGGTCTGAATTGTAAAAGTTAATGCCACACCACGCAGGGGTCCTCCTGATTGATAGGATGTTTGACTGGCTGCAGCCCAGTCCCACAAGGACCACAGTTCTGGAGGTTTATGGTGCACTGAATTCCTCAACCGGACACGAAGTTGGGCTGCAGTTCACATGCCTCTCTCACATGCTAATCCCAAACATCCATTCACGACAGGTGAGGATCACCACACCTTCCTATTGGAGAAGTAAAATGAAGAAATGTCTTAATGTGGCACCTGTCTGAGGGGTGGCTGCACAGCCTTGGGGACAATGTCCTGCTAGTATCACATGTGCAATGTCACTGCTTTGTTCACAAAGGTGCGTTAGAGAAGCACTCAGGACAACTTAGAGAAGCCACTCCTTTCCTCTCTGTTGAACAGTGAGTCCTTAGCCTTCAAATCACATTGTCTCAGTACAAAGACTTCTATTGTGGTAGAATTAGGGTAGCTTTGAGCCTTCCTGCCCTGCTGCATTCATACCAAAATAAAACATGAAACTGCAGTGGGCAGGAAATAACTGTGTGTACACACTGACCAAGATCTGGTTTGGTTTTAGTCTGAGGAAATTCTACATCATCCAGTGATAATGTGGAGGGAATTTCCAAAATTATCTGAAGCACAGGTTCTGTGAAAGGAAAACATGTTTTGAAGCACAAGGTGCTTTGAGGTTTTGTTTGGGATCCAAAAACTCTTGGGTCCATTAAATCTCATCATTTATTGCTGCTACTGTTATTATGAAAGGTGATGATTTCGATCTTATTGGGACCTTTTCAGTATCTTTCAGTTTCAATATTAATTTTCAATGTATGCAGTAATTTAACAACTAGACCCTTGTTCCTTTCCAGGAATTCCCTTATCAAATAGTGTAATTTTAATAAAAAATTATGTAAACAATTTATTCACTCAGAATTTGTGATAAATAAACTTATCTGCTAATAAGAAAAAAGTGTGTATGTCATCTTCCTTTGGTACTTGGTTTTCTTGGAGAAAGGAAAGTTCTCAGGTGTGATAAGTGGCAGCCTTTAAATATCTGGAAGTGAAAGTAGAAAGCCCAGAAGAGTTTCATTTTTCTCCTCACAACTAATATTAACTCAATATTAAAAGTCTGCACTACATTTGCTGATGTGCCTGATGTATTTTAAAATTCAGATCTTCCAAAACTCCAAAAAGCAGAAAAATTATATGTGGCAGTTCTGCTTATTATTCGCAAAGAAGTGGCGCAGGACAAAAACAGATATTGGATACGTGTAGTGCAAGTACAGCAACACATGGCTGGAAACCCTTCAAAATAAGAAAGAATCAAACACTTGAAACAGGCAAATGCAGGCTGAAATTAGAGCTAAACCCTCCGAAGCCTCTGAGATTGCCTGAAGTCACAGTGATCGTGCTGCTGGTGGGGCCACTGAAGAAGGAAAATGAGGAAATCCCCAGCTGGATTTTTTAGGCCATTCCATTACATCCCCAAAAAGCCAGACAAAATCCTGAAGAATGGCAGGTTGGAAGCCACAGCCGTTCGTTCCCCCACGGGGTAACATGCTCCACTTGGCAAAGGAACAACAGCTGCACAAGCAGGAGAGGGAATGGCTCTGCTACAAAAGAGCAAAGCACCTCGGGCCATTCTGAAGAACAGAGGTGGGTGAGATCCTCTGAGGATCACACAAGGAAGCCACAGCAACACTCTCCTGTCACCAGGTAAACAAAGACAAGCAGCAGTTGGAAAGGTTACAGGAGTTAGCTGGAGACCCAAGGAAACAGACAACAGAACCAGACCAACTGGCAGCACCCCTTCCTTTGGGATAGGAGGCCATGGCCAGGACCATGGAAAGGCAGCAGATGGTGGGAGGACGAAAGATCCTCCTGGGAGGCAGCAAGAAGGAAGATCACGCCTACAGCAGCAACTCCAGGCCTGCCTCCAGTTCTGGTTTAGTGCTGGGGCAGGAACAAAGTGCTGCTACACCACTGCTCAGCTCTTGCTACATGAGAGAACACTGCCCACCCTAACCAGCCTGTGGGATGTTCCCCATGCCAACACTTTTTGCACAGATCTCTTAAATTTGGCAGAAGCAGCCCTTTAGCATGCATAGGGATTTTCCATGCTGGGGGAATTCCTCCCTGGACACAGAAGAGATTTCTGCCTGGCTGTTCGTTGCTTGCAGAGACACATTTTCATGATGGATTAGGATTTGTGGGTTCATTACAGATATTTTCAGTTTTACCTCAGAGTTATCTAGTATTGACACTTTTTAATTTAATTTAAAGCACAAAAGACATACCTCTGGCATCCTCCAGGCACACACTCATTTGCAGGAAAAAAATGATTAGTTCCCTTTCACAGACAAAGAACCGCACAACCACTGCTGCTCCTCAGCATGTTGCAGTGGCACACAGGCAGCCAGACAGGCACAGCACATAGCATTCCCATCCATTCCAAACACGGCAGGATAAGAGTTTTCGTCAGAGGGATTACAGTCTAAACATCTGGAAGCTAAACATTTCCTTACTCAGTTAAATCTATCAGTTTTGTTTGGTTACATCCCCTCCTCAGCAGCCCCATCCAGTTGACTGCCACATCACAAGTTCCAGCTGTTGCCTGAGCTCATGATTCCCGTACTGCTTATCACCCACAGGAAAAAAACACCCCCACCTCCAAAAAGACTCTACAGCATCTGGGTACTGCAAGTCTGACACAAATAACTTAAATGGGAAGACAACAACAGCAGGTCTCAGCTAGCAAACAGACCTCCACAAAAGTAATGAGGAACAACACTTTTGCTGTTGACAAGCAACCAGTGGTAACTTATTAGTAGAGTGTACAGGTGCCATGGCAGCCTCCAAGTTGGAATACATCTCTGATTTCAACATACAACACCAACAAACCTTGATGATATTCTAGAACTTCATGTCTTTCATCATTTGGAGGGGCCATTCATTTTCTGTTGTCTGGAAAAGAGGTAGGAACACATGCACCTGGGTTGAGAAGCTCAGCTAGGATCTCTCATTCTATAAATACAAATTTCTGCCCAAAATCCAGACACAAATTCTAATAGCACATGGTGTGTGAAAAATTCCAGCTTACCTATTTCCACTGACCCTTGCATGTGAAACACCAAAAGGCAAAGACTGTGTGGAGGAGAATGAATCAGGGTGCTAACATACTTGCTATTGGCATGGAAAGATGCACATATTTCAAGCTCTGAAGCTTGGAAAAAGAAGGGTTTATTTTGAAGTCATCACCCTTCAAACCCAATAATTACTGTCATTGACAATTATGATTTATGTAACCTCACTGAAGTGGTTTAGATGCCTGCATGTTTAGGAACTTGCATGGTTTAAAGAGAGAAAAATATAACTTAACTACTACAGCCTTTACAGCAAAAGCAAAACTTTGACTTTTATTTTGTCAGGCAATTATTCTGGAAACATTTTTACCTTCATGACCAAAGGTACCAAAACAGCCTTACTTCAAAGTGCTTGTATTGTTCCAATGTGTGTCATGCAGAATCACTTTTTTGGACATGGAAAAAACTGTGGGCAGGTCATACATTATTGCACTGAACGCTCACAAAGGAAATGTGACAGAATCTACCCAACTGATGGGTGACTTCTTAGGCATGAGTCAGATACACTCTTACCTCCATGCTTGTATTCCATTCCTCTCACTGGGAAGAACAAAACAATCTTCTCCATTTGAGTATGGACACACATTGGTTCCACCCCTGACTCACACATTGCTCTCATGACTCCTCCCAGCCCAGCTGTCCCAAGGTGCACACAACAAAGCCCAACTAATTGCAAAGACTCATTTTGCCAGAGTAGCTCAGCCCAACACTTAACCAACATGCTTTGCATCGTTCCCTTGCTACAGATACTGCTCTTCTCTCCTACACAATGTTTCCCATCAAGCTTTGGGTTTATAGCCATTTTCCTCAGTGGAAGAGCTGAGACAGCATGGCAAACTCTTGTTTCACATACTACTAGATGGTCCTGAAGCAACCAGATGCTTTTTGGTTTCTCCAAGAAGCTTTCAAAGGCTGTTCTCCCCTAGTCAACCTGGTTCTCATGAAAACTCCAGCAGCTGCAGGACTAAATGCATATATTCTTCCTCTCAGCCAACACAACATATATTCTAGGAAAACTGCACTCCCCAAATTGGGAGTTAATCAATTAGTCTGGCTACCCAAGAAAAGCTTGTTTCTGTATCTGCCAGTTCTGAGTCAGGTTTTAACCTGCATCTCTAGATTATCCTCTCTGCCTGGTCTAAAATTGGTTCCTTCTCCTCTGATGGTTCTTCTCTGTACAAATATGCCAACACTCAGTGGACACCCAGATACCACATCAATACCTTCATGGTGTCTTCCCTCAGTCCCTCCCTTTGGCCTAAGCCCATATCTTTATCCTGGACGTCTCTAACTACTTCTTTTGTCAGCAAGTTATTTTCCTTGCAGCTGGACCCACCCAGATCCCAGCCTCAAGCTGATCAGAAGCCTGCATACCAGACTTAGAGCTGCAGATTCCATAGGTAGCAGGACACCCAAAACCTGGGCTATTCAACCTCTTCTGTCTGACAGTTCCATAGCTTCATTTCCTTCCTCTCCTGCTCCCCCCCACCACCCTTTCTAGCAGAGAAAGAAAGACCTATGATAAAAGTCCAGGAAAAAAATAGGTGAAAAATGGTTAAAACTTACTTTTTTGTTAACTGCAGTCCCATAAAAGCAAAAGAGCTATTTCAGCAACTAGGTTATAGTTAGAGCACCCAGGACTTCCTTTCACAAATACCAGACAAAAAAAATAAAAAAAGCTCTCAATCTTGCTGAAAATAAAATAAAACCAATATTATTAAAATAAAATAAAGAATGCCTTACCACATCTTCTGTCATTGTTTGAGGAGGAGCTTTATGTATAGTGAAGGGGGCTTCCCTGAATGGCATTGGGAAAGAATGTCACCAACACCTGGGTGGGGCATGGGTGGCCTCCCTTGAAGATATTTTCCTTCTCTATTCACGCAGCTCCTCTGTGTCCTTCATTCCTGTAATTTAATCATTAAACCAACATCAGAGACTTCCCACTCTACCCCAGTGCATCACAGGGCTGACCCTTCCAAGAGACGATACTGGCCAAATTATGTTTTTCCTCATCAGGTTCATTTCCAGTACAGTCATGGGGGTGAGGAGATCAACACTTAAAACTAATTGGTAAAGTCAGGCTTTTGGCCAAGGTGTGCTGCCAGCAGGTGCCATTGGCAACTTCCACACCAGTGGAACTTCCATTTGTTTCATTTTTTCCAAAGGAAGTACTTGAGGGAAGGTAAGTAAGGAAGAGCCACGTTCTGTTAACCAAATAAACACTGAAGGACAATGGCAGAGCCTGAGAGACAGAAAAAGAGAAGTGATTTGAGGATATGACACTCCTACGTTTTTTACCCCCGCACCTTTGTCTTGCATGCGACAAAAGCTACCTTAATGGAGACCAACAGTTATGATTTTGATAAGTGGTACAAAATAATGTAAGTGATGGATTATAGTCACCTTTGGATGCTTCTACATAACCACTTTAATTGGCACAAACAGCAACCTCATCAGCAGTGTTACTAGACAGATTAAGAGCCAGCCAGCCTTCAACATTATACAGCAAATACTCAGAACAACAGTCTAAAAAAATCCATTTTGTTGAAGATCTTGAAGTTTCATTTCTTTCTGATTTAGGAAGGAAAAAATCCATAAAAATAGATGCTAGGGACAAAAGTTTAACTCAAAACACATTACGAGTTTTCTTTTCCCTAACTGACCAAACACCACAAAAATTCCACACTTCCAAAATATTCTGAATTTACTATAGCAAAATTTTGCCTCCTAGTGATAAAAAGGCACTTCCTCTGGGTCTGCTGAACACTTCAGTGGAAACAGTTTCATAACCCCCCTCTGGTTTCACCAAAATGGAATTTTCTGTGAGAACCCAAATGATCCTAACAGGGAAAACAAGTGAAAAAGAGCATGTAAACTGCATTTCCAAGTTGCAATGCCATCTGTCAGTAACTGCAGGATCTACTGAGGGAAATTGTTTGCTGAATATTCTGGCAAGCTTGCTCCTGCCCATTCTGGGAACACAGCCCTTTATAGCTGCTGTGCGTGTAATGAAACTCTGTGGTCATTCTGTAGGCATCAGCTAAAGTGGGAAGGGAAAAGACGGCAAATGCTTGGGGCAAAGGCAAAATGATCTCTACACAACCACTTTCCACAATTGCTTTAGCAAATGAGTTTACTCAAAGGCACAGTGGTAGGAAAGGAAACTTTTATACGAGTATTTTTTATATGTTAGCTAAAATTGAACAAAAACATTCACCTCAGAGTCAGGACGTTAATCGTTCAGTTACACTCAGATAATCAACACAAGGATATGATACCACAGAGCCATAAATTTCATAGCCTCAAAAACTTGGAACAGCTTGGAACGGATATTTCAGCCTGAGAAGATGTTGAAGATTTCTTGAACAACATGGATCATAAAGATGATTCTCCTAGATCATTTTCTAAATAGCTTTGAAAAATAAATGCAAGAACTGTAATTCATACATATCTCATATTCTGAATCACAATCATGTCCTCTCCTGAATTACTTGTTCACCAAACATTACTTTCACTCAATACCTAAGAGAACACCAATTAGAATGGCAATAAAAGAGGGGGAGGAACATAAGACAAATATTCTCAAATTAGAAGATGCCAAATTATACCCAAGGCAACTATGCAAGGTACTGAACTATCTATGTGAGTAATTCCACCCACTCAACTCCCTCACAGGCAGCCTGCCTATTTCAGAAGGAAGTCTGTGTTTTCTGTATTTTCCTAGAAATAATAAGAAGAGCGGGATTTGTTGTAGTCACAGGGGTAAACTGCACACGTTCCACATCAACATTCCGTACAACAGAAAATTGCCACCATTGTGAGATGCATCTCTCAAGTGACAAGAGCTCATTTCTTCCCTTTTCAGTGCAGGTTTTCCCTGAGGAGAGGAAACCCACAACAAAAGCACAGCCACTGATGCAGAGCAGTTCCTGGCAGGGCTCACCTGAGACAAAGTCACACACACAGTCCCATGGAGGATAATTCTGCACTGTCCCAGACCATTTCTATCCACCAGGGAGAACCTCCCCACCTTCCCTTCATATGACAAATGACAACAAACTAGACCCAGGAGTGGACAGCAGCAGACTCTGTCATTAGGCTGACACATAGCACTACTGCCACAATAATTTTTCCCCCCTGCATAATTTCTCCCATAACCAATAGCTGAATTCTCCATGTTCAAAGAGCCTTTTCAGAAGTTCCTTTTACTATAAGCTCCTCTCCTCAGAAAGTGCCCTGAACTTTCAGGAGTCATTTGGCCATTAGAAAAAGAAAATTAGGTTCAAAGCTGTAAAACAGCAAGTGTCATGTCAAGAACAAGAATTTGTAGCAGGTACTGTGACCTGACTGGTTTACTTATCAGTATCAAGTGCAACTACTAGTCCTGGAGATAACATTATTGAAATTCCAGCAGTGCATGAACAACATGCTGAAACTTGTTTCCTCGCACAGTTTATCACTAAGTAATTATTACAAGAAATTCAACATGCTTCTGTTCAGAATTGGAGTGTTTTCACTTCGTAGACTCAGAATTTAGGGTTCCAGAAGCAAAGTGCGAGTCAACATCTGCAGGGAAAATAAACTTCCCCCATTCCACAGGACAGAAATCCCCATGAGTGGAACCACTGTATTTCCAGTTTCACAAGTGACTGGAGCAAAGAGAATCAGTAAGGATTTTCCTTTGATTTGACAGAAACGTTTCTGATTAGAGCCATTCATTTTTACCCTCCACAAAACGAGCCATAATTTGCTTTCAATTCACAAATGGAACTTAAAAACTAAACAGAGTTCAACCACCTTCACTTTCTCCACAAAGAGATAGTTTAGGCCATTACAGATGTTCCCAAGAAGGAGCATGTCTGCAACAGCATTTCCCCTGTCAATAAGTGCACCTCTGAAAGAAATCCAATAAAAAGCAAAGGAGAATGAAAATTAAAATTGGGGAAAGAGAGCATCCTGGGAGGGGAAGCGAGAACAAAAACATGCAGGCTTATGCAGCCAGCCATCTGCAAAGCTGAAAGTTTCACAAAGAAAAAAAGCCTCTACTGTTCCTGAATCAATGACTTCCCCTCTGCAAGCGAGCTCACTCTGAAAGAGATTCAAAATGGCTCTCAAGGAATCCATGCCAACTGTGAGGTCTGTTTTCTCAGCTCTGTCCCCCTCCCCTCTTTCTTTCCCAGTCACAAGGATGTAAGTATTTATCAGTCCTGTCCCCCTGCCAGCATACACTGGAACAAGTCAAAGGGACCTGGCACCGAATCACAGGGATTTGTGTTGCTAATAAATACAGCAGGCCCCATCCATTGTTGATTAATTTTGACTGAAATCTAAACACCAAACAACAAACACTCTTCTGAACTGCTTTGGTACCCATTAGTTTGATGTGTTTATTAGACAAGACTGTATTCTTTCAAGTTTATTAACAACAGATTAGAGTATCTGCAAACAAATATAGGAGTTTTATTATTTAAAGGTGTGGGTATCATACACTAACATCTTTAGGATTTGACAATAAATAAAACCAAAATTCCCATATCAAACTGTACTTAGGGTGTCAAAAAATACCACAACTAGTTAAAGTGCAGTGCACTGCCAGGCCTTCACCTTTTCAAAAGTTTTAGCTCAATAAATTCAGAATAATACTGCTAGAGTAAACAAAGACTAAAGATAAATTTTAAAAGAAACAAAGAAAATCAAACTGTGGGGGAACCACAGAAATTGCACTAGCTCAGAAAGGATTCATAGTAAATAGGAGAGGTTTGGTACTTCTTTTTACTTTGCAGGTAAAGAAATTCCTTTAAATTCCTTTTGTTTGCCAAATAAACGTACAAGCATTCCAGCAGCTCTCAGCAAAAGCATCAAATCACAATTAAACCCCACAATTTCTTCCCCCCAAGATTTTATATCTTTCAAGCACGTGTTTACTGGGCTGAAGCACCCGCTAACAAACAAGCAAATGGTTGTCTGCAAAACATTTTTAAACTTTCCAACCTGGGATCTGCCCAGCTGGGAGCAGCACTCTGGGAATCCCAGTGTACAATGAGCTGCATCACCTGCAAGATAAAGAAGTCCTAACCCCATTCAGCACTTGTCAGGCTACACCTGGAATGCTACGTCAAATTTTGGTCCCCAATATGCTAAAAAGACATGGATGGGCTGGAGAGGGTCCAGGGAAGGGCCACAAAGATCATCAAAGGACTGGGAAGCCAATGTGAGGAAAGACTGAGGGAACTGGGAAGTTCAGCCTGGAGAAAAGGAGGCTTAAGGGAGTTTCAGTATATAAATGGATGGCTACAAAGAAGATGTAGGAAGGAAGCAGCAAAAGGAAGATGGTGATTCCCTTTTTACGGGGAATCACGGGGAAAAGATGAGGGATAATGGGTACAAGTTGCTCCTGANCTGCAAGATAAAGAAGTCCTAACCCCATTCAGCACTTGTCAGGCTACACCTGGAATGCTACGTCAAATTTTGGTCCCCAATATGCTAAAAAGACATGGATGGGCTGGAGAGGGTCCAGGGAAGGGCCACAAAGATCATCAAAGGACTGGGAAGCCAATGTGAGGAAAGACTGAGGGAACTGGGAAGTTCAGCCTGGAGAAAAGGAGGCTTAAGGGAGTTTCAGTATATAAATGGATGGCTACAAAGAAGATGTAGGAAGGAAGCAGCAAAAGGAAGATGGTGATTCCCTTTTTACGGGGAATCACGGGGAAAAGATGAGCGGTAATGGGTACAAGTTGCTCCTGAGGAGATTCTGATTGGACACAAGAAAAAAAAAATTCCCAGTGAGAATAATCAGCCATCAGATCATTTTCCACAGGGATGTAGTAGATTCCCCAGCATGTGACATTTATAAGATTCAGCTGGACCATCTTGTCTGGACCATGTTTTTGCCAGGAGAAGTTGGACCAGATAATCCTTGAGGTCCCTTCCAACCTGGTAGTCTACGATTCTGTGATGATTCTCAAAATATGACAAACTGAAGAACCTCTCTGCTAAAATCAGGGCCAAAAGCTTTGAGTAGGATGCAAAGTGTCACTGCAGAAGAAAAACACATAAATAGTCATCAATTTTCTAGTTACACTATCTAATATTAAACAATAGTAAGTTATTACCCCTAATCTCCTGCTAAAAATAAAAAATAGCTTTTGTCTACTCATTTTAATTCATAGACTGATAGGATATGTCAATATGCTTTTTGTTTCTGTCCCAAATTTGATTTTAGTCATTTCTCTTCAGATATTCACAGGCCTTTGAGTTGAGATGACAATATATTGAAGTGCATCATTATTACTTAGATGGATGACAGCACTAAATTTTAACCCAATCAAGGATCAAACCAAGGGCAGTTCAAAAGGAATAAAACAAAACCTTCTTTGTTTGATGCACTGAAGTAAGATAATAATTTCTGCCTCAAGGGAAGTATGATTCCTAACCATTAGCTGGCAATATCATGAAACCCATACTATTATATTTTGCATCTTAAAGTTTTCCAACCCACCAAAATTCCAGTCTACTAAGATCTATGTACCCCCAAAAGATTGGGATGCAAAGATACAGCTGCAGTTGCTCAGATTTTAACATGGAAGGTCAATGTGAGGTGCCAGAGCAACTGTGGGAGCCAGGAGTTCAGACTCAGCCCTGACTTAGACTTTGGGAATAGAATTCTGCATCAACACCCTCTATATTTGAGGAGAAATTAATATTTAAGTAGTCATAATCTGACCTGAGTTTTCCATAGCATAATAATATAGCCTTTATCCTTTTTTTTTACTCAGGCCAACATTTTTCTTTTCTACTATGATTGCCACTGTACATCAGTCAGATGTGTGCACTGAGGGGGCTCTCATACCTAAGTCTTAGGTTACTCCAGTTAATTCAGAACTCAATAATAAATTACTAAGAAAAATAGTCACTGTGTTCCAATAGCAGCAATCTTATGCTTTTCACAGAAAATTTAGTTTCTCACAGTGCTGTTCTGTCACTAGTTTTATTAGAAATTTCTGACTCCCCAATAAATAATCCTCAATAAACAGTGATGAAAAGTTTGCTCCACAGATCAAATAGTCAAGTACCCAAATAGCTTTTCAATTTAATGGGCTCTTTCAAGCATTATTTCAATGTGCTATGTTGTCATAACAATATTAGAGTGCCTGTTACTTGACCATAAACTCATTCAAGAGGAAAAGTCATGCTGATCTTACCAAGGCTTATTAAGCCTTCATTGCAGATTCAGATTTTGGAATTTATTAATCTAAAGATGAAGAGTACCTAACACTTTACAGGACTGAGGAGTTGTTTATTTTACAGTTTCCAAAATATTTGGAAATATTTTGGCAGAAAATCTTCCTATTGTTTGGACAAACCTATCTTCACAAGCAGATGAGAGCTCATAGGAGGACTTTACATTACAGGGTTATTTAGTAGGGGGTTTTGCCACCATCTCCACTCTGGATTTTATTTTATACAAATCATTTCATGTGTTCCTCTTTGAGAAGTTTGAAAACAAGCACTCGTCCAACTTTTCTTTAGTTCTTTACTAAGCTCTGCTACTAGAGCCTATAATTGCCATAAATCTGGTTGAATTGCACTGGAAAATAATCTTTTCACATTTTCACAGGCACACACAGACAAACTACCAACTAAAGCTCACCATACATTAGTTAGATGTATCCAAACAGCTGTAAATCTTATTTTAAAGTTTTACATCTCCCACTGATCTCAAATGAAATACTCTTGCTACTTTTTCCTGTATTATTTTAACATATTTATGTCCTATAAGCCAGGCCACTCAGAATCATTAGTCAATGCCAATTTTTCCATGAGCTGGCAGAACTCAAGCCCATAGGAAAACTCTCCAGAAAGATTTCAGAAATCCTGCAGACTACATCAGTCCCACTGATTTGAACGACTAAGTCTTAAAAAATACATCTTCTAAAGTTCTTTTGTTCAGCTGTGTTCCAGGACCTGCTGCAAGGTCAAGAGGGAGCAATATATTAACAGCCAAGCACCTCATCAGGTTTTTCTAAGGAATTGCCAAACCAGAAATCTTGTCTTTAACTAGTCTTCCTTTTAAAGCCAATACAGTCACAGAAGAAAGGAGGATCAATAACCAAGTCATGGGGATATTGATTTGTTGATCACGACAAAATACTTGAAAGAAGACAGTCACCTATGGATAGTTTTGTGGTGGGGAGGGGGGACAGGCTCACATGAAGGATGTTGGTTTCTCAAGGAACCCAACTGCCTTGACAACAGCAGCAACTTGGTTTAACATTATCACTGGTACTGTATTAAATCCCCTTTCCTAAATCCTCACTTGCTCTCCTGGCTTCTTCAAGCACTGCTTTCATTTTCTTCATATTAAATCAGCGAAGACCCCAGATTAACCCTGAACAAAAGGTGTTTAATAGTCCCCTCTCTAATGAAAGAGAAAGATATTAACAGGTTAAGCTTAAGATGGTGCCATGAAGCAGAAGAATTCCCACTCCCTTTTAGTTTTAAAAAAGGGAATTTTATGGGTTTTTTTCCTGCACAGGTCAATTTGGCATGCACAGCACTAATTTTGAAGGAAGCTAACACTGCTAATGAAGGATTTTCCAAATAGCACAAAGGAAGCATTTAATTACTTTTGTGCCTGTTGAGCCCAAAGCCTAGTAAAACAAGTCAAAAGTGAGTTGAGAATAATAAAACAGCATCTGTGTTTCACTCTGATACCCTCAGTGAGACGGGGAATTTGCATAACATTTTAATGCAGAGTAAAACTGCAACTCTTGAGGTAAAGTTCTTTCAGCAACAACACTAATGAGACAAACACCTTACAGCTAACCCTACTAATGATCCTATGTAAAAATTTAAATAGGGATAGGATTAGACAGGAAATTCCTCTTTTGCATGGTGAATTAGGAAGATCTTAAAAGATCTGCAGTGCCTGCAGAGGCATTGAAATTACAGCTCAGATACAAGAAATACTGAGCTCATTATGTCACTGAGATGGCTACTGTGGTGCTTCATTCATTGCCTGGGTTATAAATGCTCATTTTTAGACCCTTGTTTCCAGGGACAATTAACATGCCACTTGATTCGTACTTACATGGCTGTATTTCCATGCATGTTCCTTTCTCAGACTAATATATTAATACCTACGACTTTATATCCTTTTATTCCTCTGTTTACTAAACCCAGCAAATGTACAATAAACTTCCAATTTGTCCCAGATAATCTTGTGTTTCTAAGCCACTTGACAGAAATTCATAGTTATAGAAAAAGCATTTGCATCATCTAGCACTCTCATGGTAACTGGTGTGAATTAAGGCACTTAACTTGGTTATTTGGGGGTCCCAGTTTTTGTTTGTTTGCTGAGGCCAACAACCATTTTGTGGAAACCAGTTCTAAAACTAACATGTAACTTTTTGACTTGCTCTCACACCAAAAATATTCTGTTAATTTTAATCTCTACCTTTAAAAATATTTTCCCAAATCACAAACTGTAGCACAACTGAATAATGTCAAACTCATTTTATTTGGCATTTCTTTGCTCAAAAGGAGATTTGAAGATCATTTTCTCAAATCTGTCTTGGTGTACACCTAATCAAAGAATTGGAGGATGTGGTAAGTTTATAACCTATCATGGGTACTTTTACCCTGAAAATGTGATTAAATAGGCAATAATGAACAACCAGACATTTACTGGGCAATTGTATGATAACCTGCTTTATACCTTAATTCAGGAGCCTGCATTTTCTATGCAGTCAGTGGAGAAAAAAATTCCTTCAAAAAATGACTGAATGTTTTTTGGACGTTTAAAGATCGACTGCCATTCCCCATTACTCCACAGACCCTCTCCCTGAGTACAAATTTTTACCTTTTATCATTCCAGCTGACCACTGCTTTCTTTTTTTTTTTTTTAGTGCTGATCCCATTATTTCATAATGAGAATAAGCAAGCATCAGCTTCCTCAGCTTCAATTTAATAACTGTCTCTTTTGCCATTTGTTCACTGTTCATATTCTCTTATAGAGTCGTTCCCATGAGGAATTCCTTGGGGCTAATAGCTGGATTGTCAAACCTCTTCCTCTGGTGGCACACGTTCTACAAATTCTTGCAACATAATATTGCTGTTCACCTATCTTTTTCTCCAAATATCAGGCATTGTCTTGCATAGATTATCAGAGCTGGCATGGTTCCATGGGCTGTCCTGCACACTGTAGCTGAGTTTCACAAGGTATGAGTCCTTTTGTATCCCTACTTTTAGCAGCAGGGGTTTTTCTGTCAAGCCCTGGCACATTTCTGTTGCTTTCTCTAGGTTTAAAGCTCTGAGTGTTCAGCAGCAACTCGAGGGAAGTTTTTAACAGCTCTGCCCAGCAAGTTGCTTTCAGACAACCCCTTTCATCATCTCTGATCTTTAAAAAGAAGTACAGTTATGTTCAGTATTCACATTAAACCTGACTAGTCCCCTGTAGTGGTACAGAAAAGGAATAAAAGACAGTAACCATTAGATTTTCATACACAGGAGAGATCTATAATACCTGCAATAATTGCAATGGTACGTAAGGGGTCTCAGAATGTCTTAAAAGCAGCAGCAAAATCAGTTTCAAGACTAGTTGCAGGTTCTAAATATCTTATTTCTATGCTTATTGAAGATAGTTTCAGGATTTGGGAATGACTGTTCTAGGTTCTGTACAAAGCACAATTACAGATACTGCTCCTGCTGCAGATTATTTTAAGGCAATTTAAAAGAAAAAGAAAGAAAAAACAAACAGCACACCAGCCCAAAAAAATCCCATACTCTCTCTATAGGCTTATTTGGAAGTAGGGTTAATCAAGTTTTAATCAAATTGCTGAAGTTATCAAGGTCTGTCACAGAACTGCCCAGAACCTGGGAGAGAAGGGACTTGCAGTTGTTCCTGGTCACCAAGCACCTCCTTGTACAGAATATTTCCAGTACGGTGTCACACAACTGCCTGCAGGGGGATGGACTCAACAGCCAAAAGCAAGGGACAAAACCAGAAACCCCTCACAGGGACTGAAGTAAATATTTATATTTAATAGTTTCAGCCGCCACTTACATACTGTGCCACCCAGACAAGTCCACAAAGGGACAGTACAGCAAAGACTTCACTATGCAAGTACAGATTTCATTTTAAACCAGAAATTTTTGCCACTGCTTCTTTCTGCCTGTAAAAACAGGCAGGGTAGTAGGGCAATATGCTACCTCAGTCTGGAAGGAAGAAAGGAAAACCTGGAATTTTGTTCAGCAGTGATCTGTCATTTATATGGTCTCCCTCTGGGTCTAATACTCTAATGACATTCAGAGAGACAGTTCAATAAAAAAATGGAAGCTGAGGCTGTATCACAAACTGTACTTCATAAGCTATCAAGCTTCAGACCTCTATATTTCAATTAATCACAATCAATCATATCGTATGTACATTGGGAAAGGCATTTTAGACTTCATATCAGTCACCATAATTAATTTAAAGAATTAGAGTCATGACAGGCAATATAATTAAAAGAAGTAGGGTTTAAAAGAGTTGGAGGGGAAGGTTGTTGGGTTCGAGTTTAGGGGGTTTTGTATTTTTTTTTAACAATGTCATCTTCCAGTAACTTTCCTGTTTCATCCTATTCCATCTCAGCCTCAGAGGTTACAGACTTTGCTTCAAAGAATTTCTTGGCACTCTCATAGTCATAAAACAAATATTCTATAACTTCCAAGATCAAACACACTTTGGCGGGATGCAAAACAGCTACCTCTGCTCCAGTTTGGGCAGACGCGCTTGCAAAGGATTGAATTTTTGCCTCTGCACCTGAGCAGCACATGATGTATCATGAAACATGCAGGTCTTCATTATGCTTTGCCTTTCAGACAGACTGCTTGTCCTTCCCTGGAACTGGAGTTAACATCTATCTGGATGTGTTTTCCCAAGAGGAAACAAACATGTCACAGGATCCATAAGAACTTCTTGTACTGCTGGAACTCATAGAACGCTCCATTTTAGTGTTATATATTTCAATTTTGATGCAAGTTGCACTCTAACAGGCAGAGATTGTCTGTTAAGGAATATGTGCCAAAACTCTGTATTTTTTGAGGTAATGACTTCTTATTTTGGAAGACTCTTTTAGATTTAGGAAATAACAGTTGTGGATTTGTGGCCAGAGTTAAGGGGACAGAAGTGATATCAGTACAAAAAAAAAAAGAAAAGCAGATATGAGTAAAGTCTGTGTATCTTCAAGTACAAATGTTTCCTCTCCTTACTCTCCTTTACTGTTTTCACACTAAAAGTGGACAGACAGGAGTAAGTGTAAGGATGAAAGGTAGTCAGAAACTTTAATATAATAAAATAAGATGTGTGTGTATAAACACATAGACACGTATCTCCCCTAATTCTTCCAAAATATAGAATCAGAATTTTGTTCTGTAGAAAATGGTGAACTTGGAACAGGAACATATTTCAAGTTTCCGAACTAAAAACTCAAACACTAGTTTCCAGCACAGTTCCTGCAGTAGTAAGTGCTATGGAAAAAAAGCAAGAAGAAAATTCACAAGTTAGCATTCAAAGCAGGGCTTGAAAAACACGCAGCAAGTGAGTCATAGGCCATGTTGAGAACAAAAAGAATACCAAACACAGTACAGAATTCAGTAAGCACTGATTTTCTCAATGATGTTGGAATTAAGGAATTTTCAGGGAAAAAGTGTGGGCTAACAATTTTGGCATTTTGCAAATTATTGCAAAGTAAAGCATTCAAATGTTTTTATATACTGTTTGGAAGCAAGAACACAGATTCAGAAGGAGAAAACAGATTGATGCTATATTGATCAGTTTATTGTCTGACTTCTATCACTTTCCAACATAATTTAAATCAATACAACTATAACATGACTTCCTCTATACATTAATCGAGGCAACAAAGTACAATTTGATACAGATTATTAACTTGTCTTTACAGTTTGGAAAATTGATATATGAAGGTGAAGTGAGTTGCCTAACTTGCTCAGAGAAACTGAGCAAGAGAAGAAAATATCCAGTTTTCCTGAAAGCAGAGATCCTAAATGGGATTTAGTGCTTTGCCACTTACTTGTCACATAACTACAAAAATTCCATTTCCCCCATGCCTACTGCTTCAGTTATCCATACAGCATGTTAATAAATAGGTTTTACATGTCAGGAGGAACTTGAGGATTGTCAGAGGGAATGATAACAGCTTTAGTGATAACCAGGCAGCACTAGGTGAGGAGACAGGGCTGGATAAGAGGTCCCAGTGCTCAGGTGAACTTGCTCTCCTACATAACTTACAGGCTTTCCTCAGAGTTCACTGACAGGAACTTCGAGGGAAAATGATAAGGTGATTTTAAAAAAAAAAAACCAAAACCAGACTCCTTATCTTCCTTTATTACAGTAACAGCCAAAGACCACAGTGGATCTGTTTTACTGAGTACCCAGCAAGAAAAGTGGTCTTTTCCCCTGAAAACTTCAAAACTCAAATAGACCAGAGACATCAGGCAGGGCAGGTACAGAACATTGTTCATCCTGACAGCAGCTGGTGGCACCTGAGGGTCACAGTCTCACCTTTTCTGCTGAAAGTGAGCACCTTCTTTCCTACTGTACTACTCATTTTATGGAACCACACTGTTCTGCACAGAAGATCTCCAAAAGGCCACAAGCAGAGAGCTGCTGACCTTCAGCCTGCCTCAGCCCACCCTCGCTGCAATCCCTCAGAGCCCTCTATCAGAGTGATATTTTGTGGTGTAGACCAATGAATCTCACTACTCTTTCTCTTCAGCACTCTACACTTCCCCACAGCCTCACTCTTTGCAGAAGCTCTGAAGAGGTGACTGGCATTTAGATGAGTGAATGTTGAAAAGGTCAGGGCTGTACCACACAATGCAGCCATGCACGGGGCACACCAGCCATTGAAACATCGTTCCCATAAATCAAACACTAGAACAGTTTGCTCGGGGAGCCAGTGGAAACTCTGGGCTTGAAGGAGTTCAAGATCTGTCTGAGCCAGCCTTGGCTGGACATCCTCCTAAAATGCCAGATTTTGAATCTACACTACCTGTTACTTTTCACGTTTCAGCAGTATCCTGATCTTAAAACACTTCACAAGAAATAGCCCTGATTTTACCAGATCACATCAAAGTCAGTATGGTTCCTGCCTGGTGATTTACTCATACTGAGCCAACAGAATTGAGAAAAGACCTAGAAACAATAAGAGCTTAAGCAGGGACCATTCTACCTGCATTGAATATTACTGTCTCTGGGGTTTTGAAAAATAAGAGTAATATTTTCCAGTTGAAATTTACAATGGGAGCTTAGCAAGTCATCAGCCTTGGATTTAGGCAGGTTATATGACAAGATAGTTATCCACATGAGTTCTGTCACTATCTTTGTTCCACTGTCTGCATGTTTCTCTTCAATCTCTCACAAAATGGACTGAATAAAGACTTCTGTAGAGAAACTCTAAGGAACACAAAATTTATTCCTCATTCATCTCTTCTCATTCTTTACCAGTCCTTTTTCTTCATTGATTAAAAGCACTCATGCACGTGCACCTTCGACCACCCCCCTCCCCTCACTCTGTCTTTGCCCATCTCTCTTGGTCTATTTTCTGCCCAATTGTCAGAGATAAAATTATCTGTATCATTCCCTCTGCCTTAACCATTCTCCAGTTATTTTCCAGCAATATAGTTTCTTCCCTTGCCTGTCCCTTTTGAGTTCTCTTGCCATCTGTTACTCGTCTTGAATGTCTTCAGAATTTTTTTTCTGTATATACAGTCTCCTTTTTTCCGCTATTTTGGAATTTAGACCACGTAGCATAGGCAGTTATTTAACTCTTGCAAAGCATATACAGCAAATAGAGGTCTTGTAAAACACAGTAAACATGACAAAGTAGTATTTTATTTTTAATCACTACATTGCTACTCAGTGGGTACATTTAATACCATTTGCAGCTGTCAAATTTGCAAGCTGAGGCAGGTGAGGCAGAGGTAAAAGGTCAACACTCCTTGTTTTGATAGAAACAGAGGGAACCTGATTTCTTTTATAGATTTTTATGGGACTGCCATTTATAACTCAGTTCAACATGATGTTTATCTGTCTGTTTCCCCATTTCATATCCTCACTGTGGTGGTTTTATAAAACAGACACGCCAAATTCTTTCCTCACCTTCATCCTTCCTCCAGCTGTAAACTGAACGTACTGCACAAAACCCTTCTAAATAAAAGCGAGAGCTTATTCAGTAGAAAGATCCATGACCAATTACAACGCTTTGCATTTCCCTTGGCTTACACGAACAGCAAAATGAGAAAAACAAACAGAAAAGATAACTGTGCTCTGTTAAAAGATAATCCCTTAGTATAATAATTGTCTAGCATGTTGGAGTGCCACAGCAGGCGGAAATCCAGCCAGCGTTTAGTAATTATGTCCCCATTTATTTATGAGAATTATGCTCTGCCATTGCTTTGGGCCCTTTAGAAACGCTCCTATTCCCCAAGGCTTTAGCTATGTTTATAATCCAGTATCCCCTGCTATTTTCCCAGCGTTATGGCAACAGAGAATACAATATTTAGAGAGCTCTCAGGTTCTGACAGGGCCAGCAGCAGGCTCTGCGTGGCCCCGTCACACTCGGAGGGCGCAGGCCGGGCGTGCGTGTGCGAGGGCAGGAACAGCAGCACAGAAAAGGCACCACAGGATGGAGGAAGGGGACTAACAAAACTGTGTTTGTTTCTTCTCTAAACCTCCAGGCTAGAGGCACTTAATCACAGTATAGATTAGACTGTGCTGACTCATTTAAAAAAGAACCTGAAATTCAAGAAAGCTCACTTCCTTCCTACTTTTTTTTTTTTAAATGATAGAGTGAGGCTTGACTCACAAGGTCATTGAAAGCTACAGAAATATTTCTTTCCACCTCAATAACCAAGAGACTCCCATGCATGCTTCCACATCTTTTAATGATTTTTCTACACATCAGTAAACACAGCAAGGTTGGGACCCACCAGAGCAAGCTCCATGTTTCTAACAAACATGTTTTTATCTAAATGGACATTCAGCTCTTGCAGTGACTGCAGTTTTCCAGTGCATTCACTTTGCACCAGCCAGCAGAGCAGAGCACTTTCTCATGTTGCCATAGTACTGGTCAGGGGACTGCAAGGGTTTATTTTCTCACTCAAGCTAACTTCTGGAAGTAATTACCAATAGATGAAACCAAAGTTCAGCTAAGCTGTTAAGTGTTCCACTGAAAGTTTTCCAAAATTAGCAATTGTCATGAGTCCTAAGATTTGATAAAGATTCCCTGAAGACTGTGCTTCCACAACAGTACTGCTCAGGTACTGCCCTGTCAGTAGTACCACAGATGTGTTGCCACCCTGCCATTTCTAAAATCTAATAGAAGTGGGTGAGGGAGGAATAATTTTCCTTTTTGTGTGTTGCACATATGTACACATGTCAAAAACAGTCCCCGGGCCATACCAGCACTTACTATAGACAAGGAAAGGGACAGAGCAGGAGCATCAGGGCTATCCCCATGCTCACATCCCACCTCTCCTTTAAATGTTCACACTGCCTCCATCTCTGGCAAAAAAAAAAGCTGTTCAACCTTCACAGTCAAAGGAAATTCATGTAACTTAGTTCGAGTCCAAACTTCTACTCTTGCCCAGCAATGTATCTAATTGTGTTTGCCTCTATTGATCTAATACAGTGAACATACAGAATGGGAAGGTATTTCTTTGGTTGGGAGTATTGGAATAAAAAATGCCTGTACATTTCTCGAGTAATTTTTCCTGGATAATCATAAAGCAAATTTCAGAATCTATGTTTCAAACCTTTTCAAAACACTTTGTTCACACCTTAAAGTAAAGTGGGAAAAAATATAAGGGAGGGGGAAGAAAGAAGAAGGAGGAGAAGAGCGATATAGCAATGGAATTGAGCAGCTGGGTAAGTAGCTCTTCTCTGGATCTGAGTGCATCCAGATACACTCCAAGAGCCAATTATGCAGTAAGTTGATAATAAATCTAGCACAGGAGCACAAGAACCACATACAAGAACTAAGACTTCTTCCTTTAAGAAGTGGACTATAAGCACAAACAACTTTTCTAAGACCACTAAGCAAATAACAAACACCCAGCTCTATGAGCAAGTCTGCAGACCTGACCACAGCTCCTTCAGGTTACACTTTGCTTTCACCCAACTGTTTTTCTTCAAATTACTTTCTACCATTGTCTGAAGGAATTAACTGATTTATCTGGGGGGTTTTTTTGGCTACATCCAGCTTGTATAAAAGACCCGTTGCCCTTTTGTGTCTCCCCCACTTGGGAGCAGGCTGTGTCCACAAGGAAACTGAGAGCAGCCCAACACAATCTTTTTGTACCTTTTAAGATTTGCTTCACGGAAGGAAACATTGGCTTATGTCCAGGCCCATGATTTACTGTAACCTTCCAAAGGAACATCCAGTTGACTGGAGCAATTTATTAGCCATGCCAAAAAACAAAGGCAGGCGATATTTCTGGCATGTTCTGTTTCCAAAGGCCCAAGCATAATAGGAGAGCTTACGCCTCTGTTTGCTATTTCTACATTCAGAACCTTAGACATGCTGTTCAGTTCTCTTAAGCTCATTTGTAGTTCAACAGTTTTGATGTGACTCGCTGATGTGTCAGGAATTGAAATCCCATCACTGGAAGGAAATTGTTGTTATCCTCCCAAGTAAGAAATGCAACTGCATTTGGTCATACAAGCCTTATTGTACACACCTTCTCAAATACAGAAATCACTTTATTCTTCTATAGAACCAAACATGAAAATTACCTCTTAAGAACCAAATCAGAATACATGGAAATACTCACTAATTCAATATACAAACACATGTGTAAGTGGCATGAAATTGGCAGCAACAAGAGAAGCTGGAATTTTGCTTTTAAGTAACTCAGTGTGATTTGCTATTCTGTGGGTTCTGATTGGCACAAGGATTTGTGTCAACTGGCATGAAAAGTTGAATTTCTGTTTCTCTCTTCCCTCCTCCTCCCTCATGTCCCATCAAGGAACTCTCGATACTTTGCTTGGCACACCTAGATTCTCTACAGCTGTCCCTCACACAGAATCTCTCACCTTCCAAGTGTTTTCCAAGTGATAGCCATGAAAACAGCAAGATGAGGTGGAAAACAGCAACACGAAGTGAAAGACAATCAAACATATTGTTTTTCCATACCAATGCTGAATTCCCACAGTAGGCACATATAACTAAGAACTATTTTATATCATCTCCATAGTAAAATTTCCCAAAATATTGTGACACCAAACACACTGTTTATAATATTTCATGTCATCTTATTCAGTTGCAAGTTGGTCATGCTTAATCACCATGACCTTCCAGAGATCAGAACTTACTCATCTGAGTTGCTTCACTTCCATTAGCTGACCATATTAACAATACGTACAAAAGCACCATTGAAATGCCTGGATTAATCTGTGGGGCAAAGCTGAAAACATTTCAAATCCACCCTCCTACATCAATTGAAAACTCTGAGCTGAAAAATAAAAAAGATTGGAGTTCACAATGCATCGAAAGAATCAACAATTAATTTTTTACTTCTTAAATTTTGGCTCATCACTGCCCCAAAACTTTAGATGCAGAGCTCTGTCAGATGAAAAAAAGTATTGGGTTTAGACAAACTGAGCTCAAGAACATGAAAAACAAGCACAAAGTAAGAACAAAATTTAAATATTTTAAAAATATATAGACAATTGATGAACACACAAGTCAAGATTGGTTAGCAGGGTACTTAGGATACAGGATGTGCTTTTTGATCTCACTGTTTGTGATTACAAACTTCAACATCTGGCTCTCAGAGTAGATGCAAATTTGATGGCAGATGTTTGCAAGAATCACAGAGGACTGTTTTTGTAGTTAAAAGTGATTAAGGCAAGTTGTTCGTTTTGCCACATTTTTGTCACCCTTCCATTTTGAACCGTCACCCTTCTGCCTCTTATCTGTCAGTCTTGGACAGAACAAGCCATTTGGCAATGGCTTGCTCAATTAAACCTACTCCAAACATGTCCTAAACATCCCAAATTCCTGATCTTTCCATCAATTCTCCACTTGCAAATCAGAGATAATAGATTATAGCCAAGGCTGCCTCACGTATTTTGCCCGTATAGGCTCAGCCCAGATGTGACCATGGAGATTTAACCTCCACATGGCATTCTGCCCTCCCATTTTGCTCTGGTGGCTGCCTCTAGCCCTGCAGAGTGACCCCAGCAGAGTGTTGTACCTCTCCAGCAAACCTTAGTACCACCCAGAACCTACAAAATGGGAACCTAAGCTAAAGCTTAGCTGAGAAGCAGAAGGATGTCAATAATCCCTTCTCTATTCCCATCCCAATGAATCCACACCCAGGATATAAACCATTTAAAGTGACATTTCCCATTTCATTCTATCAGTGTTAGTATCACCTCCCTCCTTGTTCTGTGAATACAGCCTTTGGAGAGACAGCCCCTTCAATCAAAAGTCAGTTGTTAACACCACGGCTTTCTTCCAGATTCAAGTCCCCTTTCATTTGTAAATATCTGTTTCCAGGCCAGAAAAAGTTTAATTTCACACAGCATAAAATGGACCAAGGTGAGGTTGGATGGGGCATTAAACAACATGGTTTAGAGGAAAGTGTCCCTACCCATGGCAGAGGATTGGAACCAGATGATCCTTAAGGTCCCTTCCAACCCAAACCATTCTGTGATTCATTCTATGACCAAGAGTTTTGTCTGAATTTCAGGAGTCTGATTATATCCATTTCCCACATTAAAGAAGGGAAAGAGCACACTCTGTGCTGAAATTGTCTCAGCTCATATGTTTCACTCTTGAATGAAGCTTTTGACAAAGGAATCAAAGGATGCTACATACTAGTTGGTGCTAGTAAATCAGGACATCTCTATCCCTATTCTTTCTTCTTCCTTTTTTTTTTTTCTTTTTGCTTATTTTTGTACAAGAGCCTACCTTCACTCCCTAAAGAAGCAAACCAATTTGCAAAACACTCTGTCCCAAAGGGGCTGCAGACAACCATAAATTTTAGCCAGCTCAACACCCTGAGCTGCACTTGAATCCATAACCTACAGGCAGATATCTTCACACGCTTTTACCAATCCTGCACGCCATCTGGTCCCTGCTGGCACTGCTTTGTAGGAGCTCCCTGCCCTGTGGCTCTCGCACAGCTGTTGTGTTCGTAGCCTCAGAACTACACAGAATTTCTGCTTCTGCTGCGATTACCCCCAGCTTTCTGTTGCTACTCAGTATGCCTCCTGACATTTCCAAGCACCATGACTCAGTTGGTTTCAACAATGTCCCATAGACATACGGCGATAAATAGCAAATTTTCCGGAAAGTAACAAAGAGCAGCCAGATTTCCCATATGCCCTTTTCAGCTGCAACTAGAAATGAGCTCTGTTCAAAAGACTCTAAATTTTGTGGAAACATGCATTGAGCTCTGCATTTCAGACCTGGCCATGCTGTCTCTAAAGTGCTCACCACAGACACCCTGAGCTTCACAGGAGCATCTCCCAGCCTAAAGTCATAAGACCCTTTTCCTTCAGGAGGAGGCTGACACAGGTCTTATTTCCCCCATGAAATGGCCTGAGGCACATCTTGGAGCAGTACCTGTTCCATGCAGGAGAGGGCAGCGATATACACGTGTGCACACTTGGAAAATAAATCGACATGCATTTGGACACACTTCCTTTGAGTGTCTGACTCCCCTGGAGGTTCAGGTGCTGTTCATGATCACACAGTTAAGTCAAGGAAAAACTCCACTACAGCATATGACAACCTCAAAATGAATGCAGGTAGATCGATGCTAAATTAAAGGAATCAAAAGTGTGAGGTGGAAAAACAATTGCAAAAGGCACAGGATATGCTGACAGGAGAAACAAGCTCAGCTTGGGAGAAAGCAGAGATCCACAGCAATTTATCTTTTCTTTAAGAATTGACAGTATAAAATTTTATTTAAATATAGGCACTCACTAACAGAAGATGGGAGAAGGAAAAAAAAAAAAAAAAAGTAGGTTCCTAAAGCATCCAAAGCAGAAATCTGCAAGCCACTTTGTCACTGGACTCTGTAGCATTTCAACATCTAAACACCAGCATGTATCCAAATCTGGAGTATGTTTCCATAGGAAGTTAGTGACACTTGAAAAGCCTGAAAAGACTTCCTCCTAAAACTCTGCTTACTAAACTTTTACAAACACCTCTACTTCTATTTTTGGAAAATATCCAAACTTCATCCCATAGCAGAAATATTTCCTGAAGAAGTTCATTTGGATCATGGCTTTTTTTCCTTATAACGTGGAACTCACAGAGAAAACTTGAAGACAAAAATAATATCCTTCAATATAAACCACCATAAATTTAACGAGCATGATTTCAAGTGGGCTACTTCACAAACAGAAAGGAGCAAAAATGAGCTAAAACCAAGTAAATGCTCTCCAGGTACCTCTGGTGTACCCAGTACAAGGACTACCAAGATATATTTAATACATACCTTATGGCAAATTTAACAACAAATGAATTTAATAACGAATTTGTACTCAGCCAGTTTATAGGGGAACCCTCACAGGTGCACTGAGAAGCCCAGCACATCCCACAAAACCTTCTTAAGGGTGAAGTTTCACAGCTGGGGGAGGCAGGAAAACTCAGCACCCAGGAGTGCTCACCTCACTGCTGGAACAAATGCAGCCCCTGAAGCAAACCTGTTCTGCACAGCCCCAAAAACTGTCACTCAGAAGTAAAGCAAGGAAGGAAAATTGGAGTTGTGCTGATGTTCACCTGCCTGGTACACAGGCATGTAGCTGAATGGCATAAAGCTAAAGTGAATGTTTAAGCTAATGTAAACAGCCTGCTCATTTAAAACAAAAATACAGTAAAACAAAACCCAAAAACAACCACCAGTAAAAGGATACAATGAAAGAGCAGCTCAAATATGCTAAGAGTACACAAAGATCTCTATTTCAGCAACTAAACCGTGGTAACTAGAGCTGTATCAACAGTACCTCTTAGTGGCCACAGTAATCTGCTACCAAAAAGAGGGAGGAAGGAAAAAAAAAAGAGGAGCAAAAAAAAAAACTCATGAGTAGAAACATAAGGGAGCTAGAGAAAAAAAAAGAAAAAAGAAAAAAGTAGAAGGATTTGCTACCCTGTCCTGGAATAATCTTGCAGATATTGATCCAAAGATAGTGGTTTTTCCCCTTCATCTTTTAAAGAGATGTATGTCAGCAGATATCACTCAGCTTGTGTTCTGTGTGCCATGAGCCCTGCTAGCAAAACTTACCCTGGCCTTGAAAACTCATATTTAATATGCTTAAAAGTATAAAATCCACTGGAAACATTTCAGATACGTAAAGTAAGATCTAAACCAAGGTAAACAGTCTCCATATTTCTTTCCATTTAGGCTGGGGAAGGTGCAAATGGGCAATGGGATACATCTATCCATTTACAGCATATCTAGACACTTAAAAATAACAAAGCATATTTTTTACTTCTCTGTGCTTCACTTTTGCAAGCTGTGAAGGATTGCTAGAGAGGTGGAGCACTGATTTGTGGCTAGAAAAAGGTGGAATCGGAAGATGCCAGAGGCAGGGGTAAGGGAACACTTTTCCTTGTCCTGCCTGGGGCATCAATACACGGATCATGAAGCAGGAGGTGAGGCCTCCTGCCCAGGCAAAGCTAGTAGGCATGAGGGATAAAGAATACACTGGCTATTTTGGGAAGATCAGGTGTACACTACATTACAATTAAAGTGATGAAGAGGGGAAACAGTGAGAAACCCAAGTAAAATCTTCCCAGATGTAGCCACATAATTACTGGAAGATATGGAATTAAAAGCAAGCCTGCTGCCACTCTCCACCTCATCAAGACAACCTACCATACCCTTTCCCAAGGGCAATGTCATCATGTAACATCTTCTCGATTTGATAAGCTTGAAATTTAAACTGAACAAATTTGGATTTGTTCAATTTAATACAGAAATAAGCAAGTTGACCACTGAGTAAGTTTAAATTAATATTTGTTTGGAAAACAGGAGCGTTCAAATGTCCTCTACCTATCATTTAACTGCACGCTAGAGTACTAAATTTCCTCTGACTCTACCTCATGCCTGTAAATCTTCCAGCCAGTCATTAACTGCCTGGTAAAGGACTGGCACCTCATATATTGTCACTTAATTATGCTATGCTACATTGGGCTTCCTAGGAGGCACTCATTTAGCACAAAAACACCTCTAAAGAAAACGATGTAGACAGACTGCCCGAGCCAGAGACGATGAAGAATGCTGCTGACAGAGGAATAGAAATGACAACTAAAACAGCCTTTGGAACGGAAGGAGAAACCGTAGCGACGGGGAAAAAGAAACCACGCATGGACATTTGAACCATCAGATAAACAGCAGCTGACAGGACATTTTAGATCTGGAAGGAGGGGGCAGAGGAGGAGGAGGAGAAGTGCACCAAAGTGGAAATAGAAAATTACCCTCCTGAATGAACGAGATGTGTTTGGAATGAGTCACAGGGGAAGGCGAGTGCAAACATCAGCAAGTTGAGAAGCTGACTGCGCGGTACCTTGCTCCTGAACCCAGTCCTCAGAAACAAGAGACGGCTGAATAAACACAATGAGAAAAACAGCCTGTTCTCACTTCCTACCTTTGCCATGCTGAAAGGAAAATGCTCTCTGGGCACAGCCCTACAAGCATGAGGAAGGCACCACCACTGCTGACTTCAACACAGGCAAAGGACATTCAGCACCTCAGAATTGTCCTTCCTTCTTCTCACTCCAAAGAGGTGCTTGGATCTTTCCTGCTATGGAAGGAAAACCAGCCCTGCTCTTGTCCAACACACACTGCCTTCAAGACTTATTGCCAAAAAAATCCAGGCCAGAACTGGACATGAAAGAGCCAGATCAGCCAGGGATATAAAACAATACTAACGCTGCCACGTGGCAGCAACACACACACACACACTTCCCTCAGCCACTGTGGATGCTGCCATGGATGGAGCATTTACAAAGAAGTCTATGGGAAGGCAGAATTGAGTCTTTTGCCGCTCCACAGCTGAGAAGGATTTGGAGTATTGATGATAACAAATGGCTGCAGCAGCAGCTTCCCTCCCCTCCCCTAGCTAAACTTTATTTCCCCTCCCCTTTGTAAACACCAGCATTTCTCGCAGTCCCAGTGACATCTACCAGGCTGGAGACCACCACCCTTCAAAGCACAACTGTAACTGCTGTGCTTGGCAGCTTTACACTTTACCCTGGTGTCATTCAGCTACATCAAATCACTGGAAAAAGTTAGGAATTATGTGGAAATGGCTAACATTCAAGTAGGATCTTTTTCCCCCCACAAAACCAAGTGTTCATTTGATATTACCAAATTTAGGGTGGTGCAAATCAAGGTGGAAATTTAGGTTCAGAACCTAAGGTGCATGTACACATATCCCTAATTGGACTGAAAAAATTATCTCAATTTTTCCCCCCCATTTGTCATTGATAGATTGATACTTTATATTTGGGAAGAAATCCCACTTCCCAAGAAAACACAAATAATGTGGCAGGCAGTAAGAAATTTGGTTTGCTTCATTTTTTTCTTTGATTCACCTCCTGAAGAGCCTGCTTTGAAGCCATGGATAGTAAGGAATTAGGGACACCGCTTGTCTGTATAAAATTCTATGTTTACTACCATCACTGCAGACAAGGAGCCTTCTCAGTACTGAAGACGTTTGCTGAAACACTTTGTGTTTGTACCTGTGCAATGAAGCAGGCACTGTTAGGCATGAAATTGCCTTATGTGCCACTGAAATAATTACTACAAACTGCGCTTAAAGGATCTCTAAAACAAGAGGCAGCTCTGGTGTGTGTTCCTCTGAGCTGGAGAAAAGAAGCGACTTGAAATCTATCCTTTCCCTTTCCTTATCTCCACATCGCTTTGCCAGCAAAGGTCAATTACATGGTCACAAACAACCAGCTCATAGAATCTGCACTATTGGCGAAACCTTAGTCACCAGTTCCGGCTGCCTGCGAGTATAAAAAGCAGCAGTGCTGCAAGCCTGTGTTAGAGCTGGTCAGGAAATTATACCCCCACTTCCCAACCCACACAAAAGCATTTTAGGAAAACGAACAATTTCCAATTTAATCGGAGTTTCCAGTTTACATGCAGAGTTAAATTTTGTTTGGCTTTGGCAACTAAGCCCTTTTCTCAGTTCAGTAAGTTTTAGTGTTTTTTGAAGACAGACTAGAAATTCAACCCAAGTGGAAAGTTTTCATTTAAGTTTTTCATTTCATCAGAAAGTTTATTTCTCCCATCCCACAGACTTTTGACCAAATTAACCAACCAGCCTCACAGGAAAAGTCCCTTTCAACACACAGGACTTCTACCTTCTTACTCAATTATTACACACACGGTTCACATTGTACTGCTCACATCCAAGAATCAAAATTCTAAATGTTTATCCTGGGCTTTTTTTCATAGTATTACTTGCAAAGGTTGAAATCAATTTGTAAAACTTATTCTAAACTAGTGCAAATATGTTTTGAAACATCCATTGTAAAATGTCATGGAACAATGCTGATACCAACATTTTGGACAGCTTTTTACATGTACTGACAGTACACAAAATCTGAGGAGATTAGCATCTCACTGCAAAACTAAAGGCAGATGACAAGGCTTCAAATAAATTACAGCACCATAAATCTATTCTGCTTTCAGGTCACTGAGATCTCTGGACACACCCAAGGGTTGTCTTTGTTTTTTATTATAGGAAAAGAGAAGAACAATTCACACAAAGGTGCTGCATACAGGAGTTTCCAAATCTTAGAGTAGTTCCACTTTTAAAGGAGGTGAATATATATATTAGATGCAAACACAATAATTGCCAGTCAGACCTTCTGTCTATCAGAAGATAATATTTGTGTTCCTTCAGGGGACAGAAATGTCCTTTAGTACCTGCTAGTTTTCAAACGTAACTGTCAAAAACTCTGCAAATCAGAATCTACAAGTTTTAATACTTTAAAATGAGATTTTGTCTGATTTCCTCTGTGCAACTTTTACCTCCATTTTGCTCTCAACCCCAGCCTACAAACCTCGGTCAAAACTACCAAACCGAAAATGGAGTAAGATAATAAAAATCAGAGCAAGAAACTGTGCTGTCTCTACTCCCTAACACAGATCCCAATTTCATGGATCCCTCTTCCTTTTTCATAAATTAATGTCCAAGACACCCCAAACTGCAGCTGAGTGTTGGAGGTATCCAAATGTGAGGGTCCAGCAACTTCATAGCAGGATCCAAGGATCTTCAGAGCAAACACACGCTGGGCTGGGACTTTACTGTTAATGGGACAAATTCTCAGTGGTCAAACCCCACCAGCTCTAATGGTGCTACATCACTGAGTATTTGGCCACATCATTTTTATGTTCTTTCCTCTGCTGCTTCCTTAACCACAGCTTAAGGCTCACCTTTTAGCAGAGGATTTCCACTTGGAGAAAATCCAGGCCCTGTTTCTAAGGAAAGATAAGGACTGTGGCATTAAATGGTGTGAAAATAAATCATCTTCCACAGTACTTCCCTCAAAGTCTCACTGTGCCTGTTAGAAGGCCAAATGATACCTGTAGTAAATATCTGAGCTTAACTATTGCCTGTGATGGATACACTTAAGCAGTTTATGGAGTTTTTATAGAAGGCAAAAAAAGATATATTTAAAAGAGATTTGACAGTTGCATGCCAAGTTATATCTTCTGTAAAATACAGTTTTGTGGAATATGCTCAGGTCATCCCAAGAGGGGAGAAAAATCATAACTATTTTTCCTCACTTTGTTTTGAAACAGTAAATATTTTCACCCTGGAGGTCACTAAAGTGCTCACTATATAGAGATTACTTATTTCAGCAGCCACAGTTAAGCCACATATACCATACTTTATCCTTGTATTTATGAATATTTGACAGAAAGCTGCATGTTCCTTTGTAAGACCACATTTTATTAATCTATGCTGAAAAACACACACCTCATGTTTGGTAAAAAATTTGCCAGGTAATCACTTAACAAATTGCACCATATTTCAGAATGGTCCATGGATATCAAAAATGCACTTTATTCCTAAATGTGGTTCAGCCCAAGTCTCCTCATCTCAGCACCCATGTTCACAGTGATAAGAGATTTATTAGGTACTTCCAAAGGGTTTCTCTATCACAATTCCTAGTCAAGCACACCAGGAGGATAATATACATTTAATGTTATCACTCAGGAAACATCATGCCTTATACCAGTAAACCGGGACTCTCAGGGACAAAAGGAAGGGGGAAAGAGCCCTTAAACCTTTAAAGACAGGTCAAATAAATCTCATTATTATAAGAAACTTGACATCATAAATGAGCCTTTGATAGAAGCAATATTTCAATATGGATACTTGCAAACTCTGTAATAAAAAGCAATTTAGACTTTCCAAAAGGCTATTATAGAGCGGACATGAATGAGAATTAAGGACATAAGACTATTAAATCCTGTCTCTAATATATTCTAAAGAGCAGAACATCATAAGTTAAGTGTAAAGCAAGTTTATAATGGATTTATCATGCTTACCTACTCATAGCATTGAACTCTTGGAGAACAGCTCCTCTTGGAAACCAAATCAACCAAGAAAACTCCACAGCCAGGAGTATATTAGTGCAATGACAGAGTAATTAGATTGCATTCTTCCAGAAATCAAAGTGGCACTTGGGCAATAGAGATTTTTTTACAGCACATGTTCAGTGATCTCAGGATAAAAATGCTAACCAAGGTTCTTTAACTTCTTTGAGGAACCTTTGTTTTGTCATCAAAATAAAAATAATAGTAATAAATCATTGTTTTGTGGCATAGCTGAGGATGTTTTTATCTGGCGAAAAAACCCAAAATAACCCACATTGAGTAGAATGTATAGGCTTGTACAAAAGTATCACAATACAAAATCAGAAATGTCTCTGTGCTCAGGTTCAAACTGAACATCTGTGGAAGTTCAACTGCAAATTATGTAAAACCCACCAGTTAAAGTCTACATTCCCACATTACTACACAAAGCACAAGTGAAAACAAACTTGCACTATCAATTCAGCATCACAACTTTCCAAGGCTGGCCAGTCCTGAGGTTCTCCTCAGTCTTTGCATCAGGAACTATAGGAAACAACAAGGATTATGGAACCATTCTTCTAGAACCATGTGATTGGAAAACACTGTGCTTCACCTAAGGTCTTGCCAAATCCCAGACTGACACATGCCCAAGGGGCTAGATCAATTAGCACAGACTTAGCAAACCACCTGGAGACATCTCCATGACTATGAATTTTTTCTTCAGAAACCACCAAGGCCACCTTTGAAAGATCCCTACCTGTGATTAAACTCCACAGTGCAACCTGGACCAACAGAATTTGAACATGTACAAGCAGATATTTCTGCTCTGGTTTTCCCTTAGCCATCCCTCTGGTATTGAGTATTATGCCTTGCTTTGTGCCTCAGGGCTACAGGTAAAGTTACAAATCTAGCCTGGGAATCAGTCTTTCCTTTGCTAGGAGAAATTTCAGAGCCTGTATTTGCATACAGCCTGGAAGAACACAGTTCAGACCAGGGGATCTCCACAGTATCCCCTACTACAAGATGTATCTAGACCCTTCCTTGAGACCAACAGCCAGGAGACAACCTTGGAAAAGCTTTTGGAAGGAATTTGATACACCTGAGTCCTGTTTGGAATGATTCCTGTTTTGTAATCATTGTCCATGATTTCTCTAGGTCCAGGATGTGCAACAAAGCGCACCAAAAAAGAGAAGTCTTCTCATATGAAGTTTGTAGAAATAGGGGTGTTTGAAATGTTCATGTCAAAATCAAAACCAAGATGAACTTCTCTAGTTTAGAGCTCTGCTCCACAGCCAAATAGAAATATAAGCCTATCATATACAAGCCTATTGTGTGCAAATTAATTCTGAATTATTTGAGCTGGCTTACAAATTCAAAATGAAAATCAAGCACCCCTGTGCAAAAACTAAGAATAGTGTCTAAAGTTTCACAGGAGAAAAAGCTTTACTTCCAAAACTTGGAAACAGCCTTTGGTATTTTTGGTTCTTTTTATCATCTCATCACAAACAAATCCCTTTGATTTTTAATAACCCAGTTGTATTTTCTACTGTTTGCGTGACTGACAATTCTAAAAAAAACAACATAACAAAACAAATCAACTTCAAATACACCAAGCTCAAAATAGAATTTTGGAGAAGATCACTTTTATATGGAAGTCATCAAATCACAGAGAAGACTGTTTTTGCAGCCTGTTGTTCTCCAGGGCTTGCTCTTTGAGCAACTTTTCCAAGAGCAACATTGGTTCTGTTTGCAATTCATCTCTCCAGCGAGCATTTTTAAACTTGAAGAAGTGGCAGTAGAGGGGAAAGAAAAAAAAAAAAAAAAAAGAAGAGGCCAGAAGACAAAAATGTGAACATATTTAAAGCAGGGGTCCTATAGGAATGAGAGGGTTCAGCTTTGCGTGCATGTGAGTGTATTTTAGATTGAAAGGAAGTCTCACTTACAAGGCAAAACCGCTGGCGGTGTGAATTATACGAGCCCAGCTTCCTCCAGTTTGGCAGGGCGGTGAGAGCCCCGCGGAAGGCAGCCACTGTGGTTTGACTCTCACTGATAATAGCCGACCCTCCCTCCGCCCCCTGAAAACTCAGCGCTCTAAAAATAAGAAGGAAGCAAAAGGAGAGCCATTTCCTTGCCAACGCCAGTAGCTGGGAGGCCTGGAATGATGCCATTAGATACCCTGCTATTTATTGCCCATTTCCACCCCATAGGAAGCTTGGGGAAGTAGTTGCCAAAAGAAAAAAAAAGGAGGGAGAAAAATAAACCTTCCTGTTTGGCTTAACATTTGACAGGACAAAGTCAGATAATTCTAGCCCTACATTTTGCACGTTCTTGCCCACAGTTGTTTCCCTCCCGAGGTTCCTTCTGAAAACAAACAAGGATTTTTATACATCACTGCTTTCAAAGCAAACACAGGAAGTATCTTCTCCAGTCTCCTTTGCTGCTTCACTCCCTCTTCACTGGGCACGTTCATTCTGGACAGCACAAAACCAGGAGCATTAAAATATACATGCTCATTAGTTCAGCTTCCTTTTGAAATTACTTTTTCATCAATATGAAAAGTTTTTCAAGTTAGTTGTGGTTTTAACAAGTTGTCTCAAATCAGAGACATGACTCTGAGGGAAGAGTTGGAAAAGAGCAATCAACTGATGATAATATTATTTGTTATGTTCTCTCTGTCCAGATCAGAGAGGATTCAAACCTCACGTCTCCTGTCTGCCCAAAGAAGGTCTTGGTCTAGTAACCTGCTACGCTAGAAAGGTACTTCAGCACCTTCTCCTGAAGTTGTTCCACTTTATTTAAATTATGGATTAATTAAAAGGCTCAAGACAGACTATCAGCTGGTGGAGCTAAGCTAATGACCTAGCTCAGGCTCTCCAAAGCCTGCTCCTTTGAGGAGTTATGACTTATATCAGAAATTACAATAAAATAGAAAAATTTTCAAAGCTGAGATTAGGTGGGTGTCTGGAGACCTATTTGAAAAGTGTCTGGTCTAGATTGAAGCTGGCTAAGAAATGGTCCTGAGAGAGCCCAGTTTCACTGCAGAGGCAGTCCAAGCAGTGATGCAGCAACCATCCAACTTCTCCAGTCAGGCCACCAGTCTGAGCCATCAGGACCGGGCAGACTGAATCCCACCGGACGCACAGCCTACAAACATGCCACAGGACAATAGAAACTGCATATGGTAGGAACATGTTTAAAAAATGCATCATTAGGACAGGGTGGGAAGCTTGCTTCTTGTCCTGCTAACATTTTTTGGATTACAACAACAAATTCTTCCGCACCAGGACACAAAAGAGGAGACAGAGTGGGAGACGTACCCTCCAACCCCTCCTCTGAAAAAGAGGCATCCACAGAGGACAGCCAAAAGCCCAGTAGTCAGAGCTTGTAACAGCGAAGGAACAGCAACCTGAGAATCAAGACCTCATGTTTGGCAGGCACATCTCCTGCATTCCCCGGAAAAGCTTTACCCTCTGGGGTATTGGCTATTCTGAGCTCTCTGCTCTGGCTTTCTACAGGAACTCAGTGCCAGATCACAGAAATTTTTCCACGCAAAAGTTTCATCCAAAACGACAAGTTTCCATGAAAAGTTTTGATGAAAAAAATGTTTTCTTGGAAAATTCCTAGCAAGCTCTAATCTTCACGTTAAATCATGGCCATGGATTTACAGCAGTGTGCTGCACACATGCTGACTGGAGCCTAGTAAAACCGTACTGAGCTCTGGTTCCTCCTCCACCCCTCCTCTGGGACATGTAAAATCTTGCATCCTCTGGGTCCTGTATAACCTCCTGGTCAAAAATGCAGTACTTTTTTTTTTTCTTTTCTTTTTTTGGTGTGAATCAAACTGTTATTTCGCAGGAGCAAAGCACCAAGATCTGAGTTTTTATAACTTTCCCTTTTGTTTTCACCTAGTCACACCAAGCAATTTCCCCTGCAGGGATCATCTCAGATGACCTCCCTGAATGGTGTGGCACAGACTTTGCAGGCACAGAAGGTTTTCTGTTGCTTGCAAAGGGTTACAAGCAACTGAAAATTCTTCCCTTGCCTCCCTGCTGTTTTGGAAGAGTGGTGCCATCTTCGAAATAAGCAGGGACAGTTGAAAACAGGGATGAATCTCCCTCCAATGCAGTGCACAATATCATGGAAGCTGCTTCTGTAAATGCAGATGTTTGAATTACAATTCTCAGCTTTAATAGGATTTCTGCTTGCATAGAAATTAAGTTATACTCTCTTGGCAACTTTCAGTTTCAAGGGGAAATGCCATCTTTCTTCCACAAGCAGTAAAGATCATTTTAGGTTTTCAGAAGGATGTTTTCCTGCTCTTTTCAAAACCCACAACCTTGCCACTCACATTCCCATTATTTCCTTCTTTCAAAGGATAGCACTGAGGACTCAGCACCTCTGATTACGTGCCATCCGTATTAGAGTCTCCAGATCCACATTAAATTTGGGCAGAAGTACAACACAGTTGTCATACTGGCAACTACAAACTTATGAAAATCATACATTTCTACGTGCAACAGACAAAGAACAGACACTGATGGCTAATCTGGCTTGAATTATCTCATATTTGGTGTAGGCCAAGTGCAAGTACGTGGACAGTTCCCCTGGAGCAAGTGCTGTGCAGTGATGTTATTTCACAGCAACTGATCTGCATGCTAAACCCTTTCACTTGGAGCTATGGCTCAGTCAAGACACAGTGTGGACCTGACCTTGACAAGAAGGAGCTGAAGGAATTGTGAAAGCATCCCTCAGACTCTGAGCAGAGATTTCTTCCTGGCCAGGTATTAAACCCAGGATTGTTCATTTTTAAATATATCTCTGAACAGTCAGTGTGCATGTGAAACTTACCTAGGAGGGGAATATATATATATATGGGAGCCGTTCAAGTTTCACATATAACAAACACCACTGACCCTACACAGTTTTCTCTTATTTGAAAATAATCAAGGCTTCAATCCCCATTCTCTCACTGCACTGAATCCTGAGAAATCAGTGTCAGTAAAGAGTTACTACAATATGCACGTCGCAGATGCTTATGGTGATTGCCAGCGGATTGTGGCACCTCCCAGTTTCTCTGCAGTACAATAGAATATGGAAAAGAAAAAAATAATATTTTCCTTTAAGCCTCTTTTCCTTCTGCTGTCAAAACATCAACTACTCTGTCATCTCACCCTCCCTAGCTGATAGTACCCTGCACTTTTACACTGTTTGTACTTGCTCTGCTTAGAATTCAATTTCCTCTGGTGATCTGCATGCAGGCAAATATTGCCCAGGGCATTAATGTATATTTGTTCTTCTTGAATTGCACACAGAAATATTGTTGCTATGCAGCGAGCACAAAACAATCCAGAAGTCACCTGACATCCTCCATCAAACATTTAGGAGTCATCAAACTTAATTTCCCCTTTGTGCCATAAAACACCGAGAGGAAGCTTTAATAGATTGTATTATGTAACGGTTCTATAAAAATAGCAGGCCAGCACTGGAGCACTTCCTTCCTGAGGCCCAATAACCTATGCTGAAAGGATACACACTGGTTTCCGTGGCAACCATGAGAGATGACACTAGGGGGAAAACAGCAACAAAAGGACCATTTTTTGCTTAGTAAAATAAGGTCTGGCTTCAAGCTTGTGATACAGTGAATACAGAGCGCCTGACAGAGAGAGAACCGGTTAATAATTCTGCTCAGGTCCCAGTGACCTTGCAAGGCTGTTAATGCTTTTCATTTCTTCTTCTACTGCCGATGAAAAAACAAATACCAAAACCACAACAGCAAACTCACTTCAGCAACTGTTACAGTTTTAAANAACATTTTAAAATCTTCTAAAAAAAAAAAAAAAAAAAAAAAAAAGGGAAAAGTTAAAAAAGACATTTGATGCAGGGCTGTGTCAGAGATTGATCTGACCTGCTAGCATTTCCACATTTCTCCCCTCCACTTGCATAGATCTCAGGATTTGCACTTTTTGGTTCAAAAGACTCCTTTCTGTTTCCAAGCCTGCCATGCTTGTACTCTTCATTGTCCAGCAGACAGCTGTTTTCAAGACAGGACCTTTGTAAGTACCCATAAAAAAAACTCCCTCCCCAAAAAACTCACAGTGATACACCACCACACTAAAAGCACAACCCAATGAGCTAGAACACTTAACAACAAAATCATCTCTCTCGCCTTATTCAGCCCTTCCACAGCCCCATGCTCCCAGAGGGAGCCAGAGAGAAAAGTGACAAAAATGTTTTTTGTTTCAGTCCAACCATAAGGGCTGGAAGTTTCCTTGTGGCATAACCACATGAGCGTATTCTTGTCACCTACAGCCTTCCCTGGGCAATTTTTAACCCTTGCTTGTTGCAAGAATTCCTACTAAGGCATCTCCCATACCAACAAGTTGCTTTCTTCACTTGTCCCTCAGAAACCTCTGGCACATTTAAGTATTACACAGCACAGTGGCAGTGAGTGAACGCATGTTTTTGAGAAGATAAAAAAAAAAAATAAAAAAATCAGTTGTTTTCTCTACAATCTGGAAAGCAGCTGTCTAAGGCTCATTTTCAGCCTTTCTGAAAAATTCCCTTCCTCCTCCTCCTTGTCAGTCAATAATGGGAGGAAGCCCATTTGAACAGGAAATGTAGTGGCACATAACTCTCCTGCCGAGCAACTCCACCATCTTGAAGCGATCCCGGGCTCCTCACGCAAGCGAGAGAAATGTAACATGTCCTGCTGAGGAGGAAACCCAGGAACAGAGGAACTCCACAGCAGCAGGTATCCTGGCTGGAATGCTATTTCTGTCATTATAGTTCCCTTGCTAAAAGCGCGTCTTCAGCCTTCAAGTGGATATTTGGATATTCCTCTTCATTTCCTCTTGGAAGTGAAAAGGTGTTTGCTGTGGCTGTATTTCAGCGGAGGATTAAGTCATCCCTGTGTGTTACCTACTTCACAGGATCACACAAGTTCCTCTAGACCTGTTCACACCGGGTGAAATTCTCCCCTACGCACAAGGCCAAGGCATTGCTCAACTATTTAAGAGGTTAAACAGGATTTGAGGGGTGTGTAGGCACTGCAGCTGGTTAAATTTCCCTCATGATGATTTAATTATGACACACTGACCCTTTCAAACACATGCATGAGGCCTTTATGAAGCATCTGGTTTAGGTGGAAACTGCTGAGAAACAAATTCTTCCACCACCTTCAAGGAAGTTTCATGCAGACTCTCTTGTGCACAAATTCTGCCCAGTTCTGACTGGGAGCTAGTTACCAGGGCACTGGTGCAATGTTCTGTGGCTGCCAGTCCTGAAGTTAGCACTGACACAGCAAGGTAGCAACAGACCACAAGGACAGCTGTCACAGTGAAGTTCAGCTCCATTAAATCCAATTGTCCAGTGGGATATTCCCTAATCTAACATGGAACAGAGCCTCTGAATGGTGCAGAAGCAGCAGCAGCAGTGAGGGAACCTGGCACAGAGTCCCAAGAAGTCAAGAGGCCAGCATCAGCACAGTGCCTGTGTGTCCCCGTGCTCATCCAGCAGCACAGCTGGCAAGTAGGGAGGCAGATGGAGTAATCCTTCAGGTGTCCTACAGCTCCTGCTCCTACCTGGGAGCTGCCAGCCCAGCAGCCAGATTTGCTGACTTCGTTGCAGGCTTCATTAACTCGGAGAGAAAACCCTCTCTCTATCAGAAATGCCTCGCTCACTGCCAACAGAGCAGCCGCTAACAGAGCCCACTCCTACCCCTGACAGGATGCCAGCTCAGGCACAGCTCACTCACAGCCCAGTTACTCAGTTACTATGTTAATTAAGCACCTAAGTAGGCAGTGCATTAACATGTCAGGATTTCAAAAAGTTAATAGGAGCTCACTGTGCATTTCCACTTCCGAGTCACAGCAACCAGCACAGGAATAATTAAACCAGCTATAAATGCCTCCAAAGTGTAAGGCTCAAGTAAGACAGACTGTTCATCTGGTGTAAGATCAGAGTCCAACGCTGTCTGAATTTTAAGGGGAAAAGCAAACATCATCTCTACTTCAGAATATTTTAACGCAATAAAGACAAATTCAGTCAGAGAGAGTCAAGCCTACAAAATTACCCCTAATATACTTAAGACAACACAAACACAGGGAACATGCAGCAGTCCTGAAGCAAGCTGTAACGGGGTGAAACAGACACCTGAGAACATGCCAAGGCAGGTTAGTGTTGCCAATTAGAGCACGCTGAACTTGCAGCCACTAGTACCTGCTCGCTGCCCTGCAGACACACTGCTGGCAGCAGGCTGTTAACATTTAACCAGGGCCCTGGGGCCACTGGGATGTCTTGCTGAGCCTGTGGAAACCTACACAAGCTCCCTGGCTTTAGGCTGCACCTGTGGGCTCAGCACACACAACCATGGCACTCTTGGAAGATGAAACAAGGATCTGTCCAGCCAGGAGCCAGGCCTGGATTGCAACAGCTAGACTAGTACTGATCCTGGCAATGACAGTAAGAATTAAGGACAAATATTTTTTATTCTTAAATAAGCCATTTTCCCAGTTTATCTATGTACAATTTATCATTTCACCGCACCAGAGAGAATAGGAGCCCCAAAGACAGGTGAAGCTTTTGATATTTTTAGGTTTGAGAGAAAGCAAGCTTCCAAAATAAAGTGCATGCCAAGATCACATCCTTCAGATTTACATCTTAATCCTTTCAGTAACAATGTCTCAGCTGTTTAAAACAGGTGCCCATGCTGTAATATTTTCTCTTGGGGAGAAGGAGGTTATGTATGAAAACCTAAGAGCTACCTGGCTGTCTCAGAACAAATCCCCCATCCCAACAGCCTGTCCCCCAGTAGTGGTGGAGAGCAGAAGGAAGGAGCAGAAGAACTGGGTGAGCACACATGATACCTCCTGGCAGTCTCCCAGCAGCCAACCATTTGAGGATCAGAGACTTCCTGTGCCAGACTCCTTTTTATCTATTTAGTCACCCTCAATTAATTTCTCTTTCATGAACCTGTCCAGTTGACCTTTGTACCCATAAAGCACACTATCTGGTTGCTCTAAGTGGATAGACAGGTATCCATGGTATGTGAGGCAGCAGCATTTTACTGCTACTGAAGGCAGGAAACTACAAACCAAGAGCTTTTGCAAGGCTGCCTGCTTAACACAGCTCGTGATTTCCCCAGCGCTGCCCCTCACCACTCAGGCTACGTGATGGAATCAATGAGGTGGGATAAAGCTGGACATCTCAATGCCACCAGGTTTGCAGGGACACAACAATTAGAAGCCTGAAAACAATTGAGGATTCAAGGGGGTTTTCTGATGGCTGAACTCAGCCTCTGAAGTATCTTAAAGCAAGCAGGAATTTGCAGGAGCATCCCTATATAAAGGTGCCTCTGCAAGATGCATCAGAGGTTAACATGGAGAAATTCATTTCCTTAGCTCCAAATCCATGAAGAAGAAAATCATCAAATAGCAATCTTTAATCAGTGCCTCAGTAAAAGCTTGTTGTGATAACACATTAAACGAAGACAGGGAGAGCAATAAGGCAGCATAGAAACACTTCAGACACGCTACCATGACTTTGAAGCCGAAGTTCCATGGATTCTCACCACAGCAAGAAAGATCTCATAAGACTAAAAATAAACCCACCAGAACCATCAAAGCAAAAGTTCCTGTCTCCTGGTACTACTGAAAGATTCACCCACAGTCCTCCTGACTGGTGTGCCAGCAAGAACTGCAATACTCAAGCCCTACTTGAGCATTGAAAACAGCCTTTAAGTGCCTTTGAAGTGAAGCAAAGCAACTGTGCAGACCCTTTGGATGAGAGGGAATTCTGCCATCTGTGCTCACAGCACAGAAACCAGTGGAAACTGCATCTGCTCAATGGATCACCTTCTGTTACTGTGTGCAGCAGCTGAGCAAAGCACCTTTCCCTCTGGAGGCTTTTTTCATGGTGAAACTGAGGCACGTACATCACTCAAGCTAGTCCCCTGATCACAAAGAATCACTGTTCCTGTTACACAGGTTCAAAATTAACCTGAGAAGAAGGAGAGGTTCTTGAAGAACTCTATTTTATTCACTGTGCATTGAGCAACTTTGACTGTAAACCAGAAATGGACAAGCTGGGTCCCAGAACAACTACATTATTGAATAAAAACACATCACAGACACTTAACAAGACTCTCCTGAGAATAAAACCATGGAAAATCACCTGGCCTCTTGAGTCTCTTGCCTGGAACACAGGCAGAGAATGCTTTTGCTGCCTGCAAAAGGACAGAGAGGGAAAGGTCACGATCCCACCCTTGCTCTGCACCAGTGCACACACTTCATTCTTGGTAGGGATGCTCGTGTTGTCTCTCTGATTTACCCTCTCCAGACACTCCTGGAAGGAGTGGAGTCTCTGGAATCCTGTCTGAGGCAGCCCAAGCACTGTAAGAATTCCTACAGCATGTAATCCAGGAATCCCATCCCCTACCATGCCTCCCAAAGCCACGGGCAAGCCATCCACATGCAGATATTCACACTTTCTAAAAACAGAAACCCTTATGCCTGCAAGCACATCTCACTACCACGTATTAGTTTCTATCACTGGAAGTGTTGAGGAGCCTGCCAGTTATAAAGCACACTATGAATCAAACCTGAAATAGGCAGAGAAGATAATAGAAAAAAAATTTTAAAGGAAAAATGAGATCCTATGTGTACAGCACTGAGAACTGAGTCCACCTAAATCACAAAAAAACTCTGTTCCCTGCTGCTCCCAAGTATAAGCTGTACTCCTAGCAGATCCTGTGCTGTTAGCTGTTACTTCCTTCAGGCAACTCCTGCAGGGAAGTTAATTCTGCCTCCAACTCACATCTTCAGGGCTCTTTTTGCATGTTTGCTGTCAGGCATCCAGCACATCAAGGCAAACATTCAGAATAAAGCCTTGGGTGCAAGCCACATTTGTTGGTAAATAAACAAAGCCAATACTACAAAAAACAATCGTGCTTCAAGGTATAAAGCAACTGGGTTTTTTGGCCAAAGAAACACCTCATTGTACCCCCCATTTGGGAAGATACCTTGGCAAGTGATCCCACTGCTGCCTGAAGCACTGATAAAGGCCAGAGGCTGGGAGCAGCCAGGAGAGGGGATAAGCCATTGGACTGACCTAGCAAATCACCCCCTTTGTTCAGAGTGTTTCCTGGGGATTTGAAACAGCTCTTCCCATTCTCTCTAAACCCAGATAAATAAAGAGTGACGGCTTTAGAGCTTTTCAAGTGACAAGAGCATGAGAAAAGACAGGCCCATAGTAATGGGCTTTAACAAGGGTGCTATCAGCTGACATAGGGACCCGTATATTGGCTTATTGAGCAGATTCCTCCCACAAACACCGACAATAGCTTGTTCCTTCACTTACAACTACAGTAAAGCTTTAGTACTTCCTATATCCGTGTTCCTGACTAATTAAAACAAAACACAACCAAGAAAAGCCAACACCATCCTGAAAAGGCCAACCTACAGCACAGGACCAAGGGGGAAGAGATTAATTTTCAGTGCTTCAACCCCCTCATGAGTCTTATCTGGTCTCAGGTATCTGATAAGTATCTGACACTCCATGACAATTTCCAAGTACTGAAATTTCAGTACAACGCTGAAAAAAGGGCAATAACAGCATTGCAGGTTGCATGGGACAAACGCTCTGTGCAATTAGGGAAGAGCAAAGAGCTGGCACAGAGCACAAGAATCCTCTCCATGGCATCTGTTCTTACTGGTGCTACACCACCAGAAAAACAGTGGTGCTGCTTGAGCAGTCTCAAGGAGTGGAAATGGCATAATTGAGCTGCAACATACTCAGAGAAAAATGGTTTGCACTTTTTCTTCCAGATGTTCCCACACTCTCCATCTAAGCTGAACACAACACCCACACACAGGTTTGTGGCCAGGGCAAGAGTAAACCCATTAGCAAATTTCTCTGAGACTGTCCTGGAAGTTTACACTGTAAGAGTAAAGTCAAATTTTATGCATCTGATTATGAACACCACACACCCCAAAGTAAACATGGCCAGCCTGGTCTGGGACTATCTGGGACAGAAAAGGTTCAACAACTGTAGGAAGAAATGTATTTGACAATGTATTTGTATTGTAAATGAACTCTAAATTCTATCAGATTATTTTCACAGCTCTTACTCACTAGAAACAGCCCTCGTCTTTAGTTTGGTTCCTTTAAGTTCAACACTTTTCTGAATGAATGTTTTGTGCTCAAACATAGCTGTACTGACAAAAATGGGTGCAAAATTCCATAATGCTCCACAGATGGATAAGGAATTCTTACTATGATGCTTCTGACAGTCCCTCCGTGCAATTCAACAGGTGCATCAAATATTTCTAGTTATCCTCTCACAGTCATAAAAGCAGAAAAGAAATTTAAGGGCAAAAATTTAAATACTACAGCTGGAATACAGAAAGCTGAAGTTATTAATAGATTTTGGACAAAAAATATAAAATGTGTTCTGTAAAAGTATGGAAGAAATGAAGTCAGCTCTAGACCAAAAAGTGTGTTTTGGGACTTATGGTCTTTTACCTTCTAGGAGTCAAAAAGACTTCTCAATGTAAAAGAGGTTTCACAACTTTAGAGCAGATAAGTCAAGCAGACAAATTTATACATGATGGCCACTAGAATGCCTGGTAGTTTTTACCAGAATATGTATCAGCAAATGGTCTCCAAAATTTCAAGACAATTGAATTTGAGTTCCAACACTGAATGGCTGATCTGTTCCCAATAAAACACAGAATCTACCTCCTTTCAGAGTCTGACCAGGAACACATTTGAATGAACACAGTGAAGTAAAGGAGTCCCATTCAGTGTATTTGCCTACTTTGAAAGGTCTGAAACCAGTGGGGATTCCAACAATTATTCTAGGAGATAGGTATTTTCTCCAAGCACTTTTGTCAGTTTAAGCACAATTGTTGTTTTTGCTCAACTTGGAGATTCAAGTAAACTAAAAACCTCAGAATTATTCTCAGGTCAAACCCACGAGATCCAAAGAAAAAGGGCTACTTTCACATAGTTTTGGTACTGAATCATATGGTAAAGCTGGGCTCACACAGTAGTTTTTAGGACAACATGTTTACCCCAAACTGGATAAACAAAATCTGTAAGGACTTCACCCACAAGTGCATTTTTAAAGAGTTCCTTCTTAGCACAGATGGGGACAACTCCCATCAGCTTGAATGGAAAACTCACCTGTTTATGCCAGGACTGACTTTGTCCTCCAGCACCTGCAAACACAAGGCAGAGGACTAGTATCCCCACAGCAAACTGAAGGTTCTCACCTTTGTCAGGTCACTCTTTCTGATGAGGTGGACAGCAGTGGTCAACCAGGATGTGGTTGGTGTGTTTTCAGAGATATCCGATACACAACAGACACTGTGCCATATTTAAGCAAAAAAAAGAGCACTCCTTCTGTCCATCTTAAGGACTTGTTTGGAATTATAAAGACATATGGTATTTTTAGAGGCTGAAACAAACATACTGACTCACACTCACCACTGCCAATTGAGAATAAGGCACATTTACTGATGTAACCAATGTTCCACTTCAATCTGCTTTCCCATCAAACCTCAACGTTTTATTTTAGCTGCAAAAAGGTTTATTAAAACCCTGTAGCCACATGATAATTCTCTCAACTGAGAAATGCAATGCAAGACTCAAAAAACCCAAACATATGCAGCTCCACTCATTTTAAAAAGCACCCTAAGTTGAACAGCATTCCACTGAGTTCATATTTTATTGTGCTGCTTAAAGGAAAAGAAAAACAGTTGTACCTCCAATCTTTTTTTTTACACACCCAAAATCAAGGAACTATGGGGTAGTATCTCACACTCTGTCACCAAATCCACTTTATGGATTCATCTTGCAGTCCTTAACTGAAAATAATGATTTGTATTTGTCCTACAACAGCACCTTTGCCCTCTTCCCCACAAGCTCAGGTTTTCTGCTATATGAGTTAGACACAGCTGACAAGCACATAGATGCCTACCCACCCATTTCAGCAAGAACTGGAAGTTTAAATCCTGGAACCTGAGCTGTGTGTGATGGAAGATGATGAACATGTTGTATTCATCAGTTGGTTGCAAAGATATCTCTTAGACATGAAACAAGAATATCTTTGCAAGAAGATACCCAAGATAGGGTATTTTAGCTTTCTCCGTGTTCTGCTCCCAGCAAAGCAGCTGAGTGAATGACACATCACTTCTCTCCTAGATGACAGCAAACAAAAAGCACAGGGAAAAATTTATACTGTAGTGAATCACATGCATATTTTGACTGGTGGAAGCTCTGCCAGAGAATGGAAAGAAAGATTAATTTAGTTGGTTTGTCCCTTCCCTTGACTTTAACACAGTGCCTCCTCACAAAGGCTGCCCACAGGCTGGCATGGCTCCAGGCAGGCACTGGTGTGTGCCGGCTGTGCCTCAGACAGCACTTTGTCCTGGCCAGGATGTGGGCTGCCTTTGTAACGAGGCCCCTGCAAACGGGCACCCACGGCCCCTGCAGCCGGCTCTGGCAAACACCACTTGTCCCCTCGCTAGACATAAATGAACTGTAACTACCTCAAAGGAGAACAAACAGTATAAGAAAAGAAGGGAAAACATCCAGATTTAACTAGATTAACGATAACGGCTCTCCCGAGGGAAGGCTCCCTGAAGAGGAGAATTCAGGGAGTTATTAGCAGCCATTAACCACGTTTCTGGCTTGTGATGTGCCATGCAGTGGAAAATACAAATCTATGACTTCCCCTGCAGAATTTGGGAGGATTGTTAGCTTCAGAAAAGACAGATTAGTCACAGCATAAACCGCTGCCCTAAACATTTCATATTTGTTTTGCATCCCCAGCATCCTGCTAAAAATAAAAGTGACAGGAAAAAGTATCTGTGCTGGGCTTAGAAGCAAATGCACAGCACCACCACGACCATCACCATTCCTCTGTTGCACTAAATACTTGTTATTCCTCTTGAGCCTTTATTTTTGCCATTTTGCTTAAGCCTGGAACACACGGACTTCAGAAAAACTGTTTCTTATCAGAAATTGCTATCACAATGTTTGTATTAAGAGAAGAAGAACAATGAATGGCAAGGAACTCAGAGTTTCTCCTCAAACTTTCTTACCTTAGTCCTGCCAGAGTGCTGTTAATGCATGATCTCAGGAAGAAAGACCAACAGAATTTCCACTGTGTCTCATTTTCAGGGACGCAGGACTCCATTTCTGAAAGCAGAGAGATTAGGGAGGCTGAAATCTGAAGTACTGATACTGTGCTGGGAAAATGGGTGCTGACAGCAAGCTCTTAACTCATCAGCAGATGCAGGTCTTGTCGACTGTATTTAAATTCAGTCACGGAATGAAAAACCCCATGAAAGCGGCAAGAAACAAGAAGCAGCCAGACTGGCCTCCCTCATGAGTAACACAAGATAACCACCTCTTATTCCTCTACAGACTCCATCACCTTGACTAGAGGAAACACAGTTTCAAGGGACTACTGGGCCCAGGTATGTCATGCTTGGATAGTGGTGCACTTGCACCAAATTAAAGCAAGGATGTGTCTAAGCAGGTACAGCTGACACAGAAATAAAACTTCTCTCAGAACCCTGAGCAGTTCAGCAACTTAAATATTGGTACCTAAGTGTTAAAGATCACAGCTGCTCCACTTTCTTCACAGGTCTCAGGCCCAGGACAAATTATGCAGATAATAAAAAGCAGAACAGTAAAGTATGTTGGACCCACCATATTTGCAGCATCCTCACGCAAACAGATTCCTATTCCATCCTGACCTCATCACAGAACAGGTTTGAGACCACTTTCACAAAACCTCTTCACCAAACTTCAAATCAGCAGGGAGATACAGCCGCCTCTCATGTGCCAAGCAATAAAACAGAAACTAACACACTTTGGGCTATTCCAGAAAAAAACCTGCTGTTTCCAACTCTTTTTAATCCAGAAGCTTCTTAGGGAATGCCATCAGTAAGAGCTCCCAATATTAAGCAGAGATCAGTTAGCAAAACCTGTGCCAATAATTTAATCAAATTTGAACCTGTGGTCAGCTATTCCTTCTTTGGGAAAACTGAGGACCCTTCATCTTCCACAATTTTTTAAATGGAGATTCCCCAGCTGCCTGGCAGAGACATACTGTGAAATGCCTCCAAACTACACTGACAACATCCATCAGCAGGTGCTTGGCACAAGGCAGTTCCCTGCTCCTGGCTTGGGAAAGAGCTTCTCCAACAAGGAAGGGGGTCTAAGGCACAGCAATGAGAGACCTTTCCCTTCAGGTTGCTCAGTACAGAAGGGGCTCAACAGTGCTTCTCTTACTGCTCAGTCAATGATTTGGGGTCTCTTTATGCACTAAAACCTCATTGCTTGTACTGCTGTTGCAGCTGAGGGTCAAGTCAGGAGCAGATCCAGCAAAGGCTAACATTATTCCAGTGCACTCTGAATTGGTGCACTAAGAACTGTTGTGACAGAACATCCAGCCAAACCTCTTTTTCTTTTTAATCTCAGTTATATCAACATTGGGGTCATACAATATACTAGAACAATCTTCCAAAAAAAAATATCTTTGGGTTTATAAATCTTACTTACGCACTTACAAATCACCTGTGCCTGTCTACAAAGATTCCAGTTTGGCAGTAACACTTGTCCGTGTTATTGCACAGTCTCCAGCAGCTTTTTGCTTCTCATTCTCTTTCAAATGTTTTTGTCTCCCCAGAGCACCACCCCCTTTCCCAGCCAGTTCCACTCTGCTCCTAATGGAGATAGGGTTAAATTTACAAAGTGTTTTTATCCTAATTACAAGCTTTTCAGCTAGTACCTCGGTCTCAGTCTCAGCAGGAAATGATATGCAAAATATACTTTCATGCATCTGACAGTCCCCAAAACTACCGGTCATATAAATTCTGCCAATTTACTTTAATTAAGGCTAAGCAGTGTCGTGTGTGCTTAAACGGTCAATCTGTCTTGAAGTAGTTACACCTGAAGGCAGGAATACATCAGTTTCCTTCTCCTGGAATTAAACTCAGATGGGGCAGCTGAGAAACAGTCGAGGGACATTTGCTAATGATTAAATCCAAATCACATCTCCTCGCAGCCTTCTTACCAAGTACAAGCTGCTGCATGGATGCTGATGGATTTGTGGAGGAAGGAAGCAGATGGTACAAGGCACTTGTCAACACGGCGCTGCCTACACAAGGCTCTCTCACACCCAGTGCTGCAGAGGCTCGTGCTCTCAAGCAGTGCATTAGGGAGGCAAAATGAGACTCTCTGGAAGAATGTGAAATATATACTATACTTGCAAACAGAAGGGCCAGCAGGCAGAGCTCCTAGTGTGCTGGAGAACTCCCACCTTCCACACTGCCATGTCAAAGATGTCTCTCATCTCTTCATGGTCCTTTAGAGGAGACCAAAGATGACTTTCTAGAAATAGCAACAGCATTGACTCAGTTAGGAAAAGATGAAGAGGCTGCATTGCTCCATCCTAATCCTCCTTCCTGCTCTCGTGTACAGCGCAGGGAGCACAGAAGGCAGAGAAGGAAAGACAAAAAAAGTAATCATTAACCACTAACCACACTTACACAACCATATTTTGCCTTGCCACTCAACAGCAGCACGTAACTCCAAATTCCCATAACTCCTGACACAGTGCTCAAAGGACTGTTAGTCAGAAGGATGCTTACTTTGGCCCCCTAGGAGCTGACAAATTCCGCTTTATCTCCCTGGGATCTGCCGAGCCCATCCTGTCACACGGGAAGACGATTATGAATGACAATGCTATGAGTAACTTCTCAAACAGGCACAAAAAATCTGACTTGAATATTCTGCTTGGATTCTCATCCTTTGCTGGTTCACTGATATGTGCTGAGTTTCCCAAAAGGAGGAGGACATCCTACTAGAGGACAAGCAGGAACCAAGTTTACTACCATTCAGGAGATAATGCCATCAACATATAAAAGCTTATATAGATGCATCACTAAAAGATTAGCCTAAATCCATGTTCTGCCTCCAAAACCATAGTTTGAAAGATGCAATAAACTATGAAAGGACAAGCCAAGGATCTGTGCAGCTCTTTAAGCTATCTGTGATTTGTCCATCCTCAAAGGAAAACTAAAAAAGCAGTTTTTTGTCAAGTTTGTACTTGCACTCCTTTTACAAGAAATGAAACTATGTTCCCTCCCATTATGCCATTAATCATATTCCTTATTTAAATACAAACATGGTTTTATTTGGGTTAGATTAAAATATTCTGAAGGATACCTATTTAGGAGTCAGAATTCTTTATTCCATAGTTACAATACAATCCAGCCATACTCACCAGAACAGGCCAGTTCTTTTTGCTCCTCTGAACTGGGACCTTTCAAAAATGCCAGAAACAGACTTCTTCTGGTGTACCTAAAATAATCCGCTGGTACTTATCTAGAAATATTCTGGGTTTTCAAAATGCAAGCATAAACATGGCAGAAGTCACTCTGTGACTGAATGTCATAGTTTGTGTTTTATTAAAATATTCCAGAAGGTTAACTTGCTAAAACACTTGGAACTGAAGGGGGGGCTTTAAAAAGCTGCTTTGGCATTTAAAAGTGTGCAGTATCAGGCAGAGGAGAGAAGGAAAAAGACAAAAAAAAAGAACACAGTTTTGCATTATCAGAACAAGGCAAAGCAGGATCAGCTGCTTTTTGCAGATAATTTGTTGTTGTGAGAGACCTCACTGAGTCCCCAAGGCTGCATTTTCCATTCCAGTCTCGCTGTGGAGTATTGGTTGCAGCAGGACTGTTAATCACTGCTAATTGTGAGGACAGCACTGGGACGGGAACAACTGAAGCCAGCTGAAGCAGTAATTTCATTTTAGCTTCCTTAAGGCTTTAGATGTTAGTGAATACAGGTCACTAACAGGAGTGGATAGGTATGTGCCTCCCCTAGCAGTGAAGGATGTTAGGACAGTAAACCTATTTTCTTATTTTAGCCCAGCTAACAACAGAATAAACTAACTTTTACCATTAAACCTGCACCCTAATAGCCTAATATAATAGCCTAATCCAAGTGTAAGGCTTCTCAGCCACAGCTGTCTTGCCCTTTAAAAAAAGGAAAGGAAGAAAAGCCAAGTAAATATTCTCTATGGAGACATTTCAGATTCCCTTCCTTTCCCCCAGCAGCAGTAATGTATGTATCCTCATCTTTTGGACTTTTTCCAAAGTGTTTAACTTTGGAATTTACATATTATGCTTGCCACAGCAAGTGTCTCCTTAGACTAACGCTCCGCTCCCATACAGGTCTAAATTCTGTCACTCCTTTTCCCCAGAGCTTGCAGTAATGAGTGGACAGCTTCTCTGCAGCAATTGCGGTCTGTCAGAAAAAACAAAGCAGAGGAAGTATGTATCATTTGGCTGTCTCCTTAATTTTAGTGTAACAATTCCATTTTTAGGTACAGGGAGTCCGTAATAGAATGGGCATATCCGAGTTTAGCACACAAAGCTCTAAATAAGACTGCTGCTTTACAAAACCACAGCACAGAATGGCAATTGTTTCTAGCGCGGTAACCGCAGTGATTGAGAGATGCCCAAAGTAACTTGTTTTTTAAAGGGGAAACTTCAGTGTGTGGTGGCAAGCTCTGAAACCACCGATATAAATGGATTAGGCCGTGAGCACAGCAAACAATAGTCCCATTACGTTGGCTTAGGTCTGTTTTCACAGAGCTAGAGAGTACTTTAAAAAAAAAATCTCCTTGGTCTTTCCAATATCACTGGAGGGCTGGGCTGGGACAGAGACACTTCCTTGCAGGCGCACACCAGGATGTGCTAATATTATCAAGCCTTTTGCTTTGTTGTCGTGCTATTCTTACTTAGCTTCTCATGCTCCATGAATGCATGACTGCTGTTTCCAGTCCACATAACAGCTACATTACTGGAGGTTCCAGCCTGTTGTTTTTCTTCGAAGCTAGGCTTCAGCCTTGGTTAATGTTTGCCCAGAAATATGTAATTGCGGACTTCCTCCTCATAAACCGTTCCAGAGCACAGGCTGCCATCCTTCCATGTTATTATTATCTGTGTGCCTGCAGGCTAGAGCAGGGTGTGCTCTCACATTTGAGAGAAGAGATAACCCTTTCCTTGCAGGAAAGCCACTCAATGCCTTGGATTGAGGCAGCTGCTGCTAAAAGAGGCCACCTGCAAGCTTTACTGGTGTTATTTTCTGCTCTCAGATTATAGAATCTAAAATACTTTTAGCACAGGCCTACTGGGTCACATGTGTAAGGGAACCTAAGTATAAAATCACTGAATAATTTAGGTTGGATGGGGCCTTAAAGATCATTTAGTTTCAGCCCCTCTCCCAGGGGCAGGGACACCTTCACTGTCCCAGATTGCTCCAAGCCCCATCCAACCTGGCCTTGGACACTACCAGGGATGGGGCATCCACAGCTTCTCTGGAAAACCTGTGCCAGGGCCTCACCACCCTCACAGTAAATTAACCCTTTACTTCTTAGACACTGCATATACTTATTTGTGCTTATTTTCTTATTTCTGATTGTCCACACATTAAAAAAGAAAAAAAAATCCAAGTTTAAAAAAACCAGCTTATTTTCCATGTTTTCCCCTTATCATTAAATACTGTCACCTACAGAAGGAAATAAGAAACATGGAGTCATTTTTGTATAAAGATCAGATTTTCAAACAGACAGCATGATATTTATTCAGCATAAGAAACACTTTCTGGAGAAACAATCAGCAAGCTGAACACCCTTATTTTAATCTTGGGCACTGCCAGAAATGCAGTATCAGCAATGACAGCAAAGCCCCAGGCATCAGCAGAAGGTAGGTAATGTTCAGGTTTTACTGTGGTAAACATGCCCCAGTAAAGAAAGCTGCCTGATTTTGAGCTACTGAAATAGATTTAAGAATCTCTCATCTCCTAGGAATGGCCCACATCTTCCATGGATACCATGAAGAATCTTGGGCATAATCTTTGCAATATTACATTGAATGACCAGAAAATTTGTAATTAAACAAACTAAATAAACATGAGAAATTAAACAGATGAAATCTCTTCAGATACTTTGTAGGCAACAGGTCTTCTAAGGTCTTGCCCAGATCCCCGCTGGAGATAGCCTGGTGTGCTTTCCAATCTTGACATTCCCTCTTTGCCCTCAAACCATCCAGATCTGAGACCTGTCAGAGTGTGTTAAGGCTCACATCCAGTCTATTCACCTGGATTGCCTCTAAGGAGAAACAAGGGTAAAGTGGAAACCAATCTGAGCCCAGAATCTCACTCTGATATAGATTCAGGGTATGCCTGGCTCATGCACCTAGCCCAGGAGTTGGGAAGACTTCCTGGGTCAAGTTATCAGGTATAGTCTAAGGGGTTCACTGTCCTTGAATACACAGATCACAGGATACAGGGTGCATGAGGCAGAACCTGCACACTAAACTAAACAAACCCGTGTCCAGCTCCTCTGCTTGGAGAGATTAGTGAATATCTGGAGTGCAATGAACTAAAGCAGTACTTCAGGTGGAGGAGTAGTACAGTGAAAAGCCTTCACTTCCTCCCAGATTTAAATTCTTTGACAAGAGCAACAGCTGGAAAAAGTTTAGCCATCACTTAAACTAAAAGGTATCTTTATTTCTGACAACTGCTGGGTTTGAAACATGATGTTTTTAGTAGCTTTCAGATGCCTCTCCTTCCTGAGCTCACTACAAGCTGAGTGACAGTTTAGAGAAGGGCTGTATTCCACATAAAAATGAGATACAGCAGAAAGATATTTTAAAACAGAACAGAAAAGTAGTGACAGCTTAGACTTACAGCTACTAGGTTATTTTTGGAAGGCAAGGGCTAAGCAAGCCTCAGGATAACAAGCCAGAGATCCGGAGACATCGAGGACAGACTCTCACAGAGAAATTACAGAAGGGCCAAGGGTTTACTCTCAAGCCAACTGCAATTTGCCGTGCAAGGGAAGTCACCTAGTCAGCCTGAAAGCACACACAAAATGGAATTTATCTTCTGAACCAGCAGTAGCTTTCCATGACTGACAAAGCCACTGTCAGCTCAGACTAACCCATATGACCGTCATCCACTCGTTGTTACAGCCTGCCCTAAGACATCCCCCTATAAACAGAAATGCTTGGTTCAGCAAAATACTCAAAAAGGTCACTAGGAGTTTGCTTCAGTAAGGAATCACTCAAAACTGGAAGATGAGCTACAGCATTGGGCCCTGGCAATCACCATATTAAAAAGCAACTAGAGTGGGATAATTTTTGAGCATGAATTCCAACAAAGCTAGCTTGTTGCTAGAAGGTTGCTCAGCTACTGAAGATTTGTCCTTGGATTCCTGTTGAAATCAATCCATAAAAATCATATTAAAGGATTAGGCATCAAGCATTTGTGTGTTGATGTGCATAAGAAATTCTTCACTCACAGACTGCTGACCTTACATTCTTAAGAGGATCTTTTGCCCCATAATAAAGTGTTCACTGTCAACAGTAATTCTTGCGCTTCATGCGTCTGTTGACAAAGCCTGAACAGGAAGCTTTTCTGCAGGTAAAAGGTTTAAATGCTGTGCTTCCACAGGGCCTTTGTCCAAAGCATGATGTAGGATTTGGACATTTTGGAAAAAGGCAAGGTATTGGTTGTGATATTTATGCTACAAGTGAACTGTGAAATAAAGAGATGCCACACATTTACTTCAGAAGTTTGGTAGTTCAGGAATTAACTATTTCAGGTGTCTGCAACACTGATTTCACAAAGCACTGAAATCATCCCTGTGCATAATCCATGCACAACACTGAAGGACCAAAATGACATGCCCAACATAAGCCACCTGTGTTAGCAGGGAGCTCAAAGCAAAGAGATTTAATAGAGGCCCAGAAAAAAACACGTTCTACAAATGACTGACCAATTCCCAATGCAGTGTAAATCCAGGGAAGAACTGGGCACAAAGCTGCCCCACAGCTGCCTTGCAGACTGCAGCCATTTGGCCAGAGGAGGACAAAAATCAAATTTGCTCACTGCAGACAGGCCTGCACTCTCTGCATTCTTTCTCTCAAATCATGCAGGAGTACTGGTGGCCTGGCAGGATTGAAATCCCTGCAGAAACACACGGGGCAGCAAGGTTTGCTGTGATCCCTTGCTCCCTATCTTCCATGGGTGTCTGATGTATTTAATCTTCCCTGCCCTTTCTGTCTGCTTAAAAATTAAATCTACACTCTGATTTCTTATGCTGGCATCTCCAGGTGTTTCTTTGCTCAGGAAAGTTGCATCAGTTCATGCTAAAGCTCTCTGCAGATGTGCATCGTTTTGCATACCAAACATTTGCTTTCTGCCTGCACTTAAACTAAATGCACTCAGATACAGAAGTTACATCCATTGAATTGGGACTGGTGTTAGGAAAGGTCAGCTTAACACAAATTGCCAGCTAGAAATTCTATCTCCAGCCCTCTGCAGATAATTTCCTAGCCAGCCCCTTGTGAAAAAGTCCTGCTCGATGGTAATTGAATTTACTGCAAGAAGATGGAAACAACAAACACAGGAAAATAACAGTGCTTCATATCTCTGGGTAAAATGGAGTGCTTGTGGCTTCCCCAGCTCCACGGCTTGCCCTGTTATACCTCATCTCTGAGTCCCAAAACATCTTTTACTTTTCATAGAATAGTTTACATTGGAAAGGACTCCTGGGAGGTCATCTAATCCAACTCCCAGCTCTGAGCAGGTCCAGTTAGATCAGGTTGCTCAGGGACTTGTCCAGGAAATAAGAGATTCAGTATTAAAGCACTGGGAAAACCATGAAACATTTCAAGGAAATCACATAGAAAAGTAATTAAAGTTAACATATGGAGCCTAAAGAGAGAGGCCCCAAGTTTGACTCCAGTTCCTAGATTGCTCTCCTACCTTAGGCCACAGGTGCTGAAACCAAGAGCTTTCTATTCTACATGCAGAATTAAGATATAGAGGAAAGATAACAATCACAACCACCCCTACATGGCACTACATGGTTTCACCAACAACATTGTTGCATTTTGGCAAATGCATTCTTAGGATAAGTAGAGAGATCAGGTCCTAATCTGATGCAAACCAGTGCTTACCAGCTTACACCAACTCGGAAACTGCCTCACAATTTGACTCAAGAAAATCAAGAAAATTCTCCGTAAGAAAATCTTGCATCTTCTGTTGAAATGCAAGAGACAAGAAGATTCTACCAGACACCCCCTGGCTCATTCTGAATCACTGCTAGCACATACATTGGAGTCTCACTCAAAAACAAAGGACAGAATAGAGGGCAACGAGTGATCAGTCACGTCTGACACACACACTGTTTCCACAGAATTACTCATCTCTGCGAGGTCTGATACATGTTAAAGGATTTTTCCTAATTCACACAGAGATGCATTGTAAATAAATGGCAACTTTATGACTAAATAGCTATTTCATAGGTATTTTGACAGAAGTGCTCATGGAGTTTCCAATAATGCCATCCTCAAAACATAAACTGCGCACTTCCCCTCCTTTCACTTGTTTTTCAGGAAATCATATTTTCAGACTTCCTGTGGCTGACACAGCCTGGGCAGGTCAGGCTGTGCTGTATCACATCCCACACCATGCGGCAGAGCTTCCCACAGTGATGCTCCACGATGCAGCAGGTGAGAGAGGCAGACTGGGAAATGCAGAGCAGCTTTGATTTCCTTCAGTTTTTTCATTCCTGGTGTGACCCACAGTTAAACAAACCGGCTGCCAAGGGAAATAGGAAAGGGATGCTCTGAGCTTAGCTGTGTGGTTAGCACATTACATCTTTCTAGGAGTTAACTACAAAGTTAAATCCAAATGATGGATTTGGGCATCTCTCTGGTAGCACCATCTGCTTTCACACCCTGACCTAGCTAATCCTAATCCTGCAGGGCTCTAGATTTTCATCAGCAGATAAATTCAGAATTTGATTCCTAGGACACTGCCTTTCTCAGCTCCTTTTTTTTATTTTGATGGGATTTTCAGGCTAACTTTTCTTCTGCCTACTGCACTTGCAAGCCTTGCTCCAGAAAACACACTGACTGTGATCACAGGATAAGATCTAGCCTGAGAAATCTTTCAAGAAGATTTCTTGGCAGCAGGTAGGGAAAGCAGGCATCCCCAGCACAGCCAACAGCTGTTTTTCTACAGTTTCCACATCCCAGAAGACCGGCAATAGAGGAAGAAAAGTGCATGCAGCAGGACAAGAGAAGAAAGATGAGGAGGGAAATTAATATTCCAAATGTTCACTAGAGCAAGGAGCTGGTGTCCCCCTCCAGACAGCTCAGTGTCCTAGACACCAGACCACTGTATTATCTCTTTAGCTTCCCTAATGCTTCACTATGAACAGTACAACAATCTCCAAAATAACAAACAATAAGCCAACACCAACCCATGTTTTTGATTCTGTAAGCAACCCTGCAATCTGATCTGTTCATCCTCCCTTAACAGCCAAAGCCTGCCCATTACCATGCAAATGTAACTCTAAATAAGCATTTTATTGCAAATAATTTTAGCAGAACCATACAGCTAATAGATTCATTCCATTATTAACAATAGCTTGGGATAGTGAACTAATCAGGGTGCTGATGGGGGATACAGCAAATCTAATCAAGTCCTTACAGAACTTACACCTAGAATCCTAATTGACAATCAAAAGCTTCGAGAACAGTTTCCTGACAGCATTTTTCTACCTTTCAAGCAACAGCAATCTATCACATTATATACATAATCAAATTATGGTTTTACTGCTCTACAGATCTACACATTCATCAACACAATTTTCTCCCTAGAAGGGTGAACAAATAAGAGGGACAATTCAGAATCCTTTTGCACTTACACTTTGATGTCCACAGCCTTGTGTGTTAGATAATAAAGGGGGCTGTGACAAAGGGATTACAGCCAGATATCAGCAAGTTAGCTTCCATTTATCTGCATATCCTGTTTCTATTAATTACTCCACTGCAAAAGTCAGCATGCCCAAGGTCAGTGCTGTTCCAACACTCAGATCCGGCACCTGGAACGGATGCTCTCCACCTGCTCATTAATTGCCCTCCCAACTGGCTAATAACACTACTTATCTGGGCCTTGTCTTCCAACACACCAGAGGAGCTGTTCCATTTCTTTCTGAAGCCCTGTATTTGCCAAAAAGGCACCCATGCAAGTGGAAGCTGTTGTTACACCCATGAACTGCTCAGCTCTGAACCGGGCTACACCCAGCACTCTGCATTTCTCACCCACATGCACTCTGCAGAACGAATAATCTGCTCCTCCACTTAGGAATCCCTTGGTTCAACACACAAAAAAATGGCATGCCTTGTGAAACCTAGAGCAAAAAGGGCGAAAGCAATGCGAGGAAAGCTGAGCTTTTCATCTGTTTGTGTAGCTATCTGCTGCATAAAGCCAGAACGCCCGGCCAGAGCTGGAGAGACACACGGCTGCGGCGCACAAAGCAATTCCACCTTCCGGACTAGCTCAGTCCTGCTTACTTCTGCCCAGTTGTGCTCGTGGATTCCTGCAAAGGGGAAAACTCCAGGCTCCTCTGTGCACACACTTGGGCTGGACTTGCACAGCAAGAGAAGAGAGGTAAGTGTTCTCCTCTTTCCCTTTCTCACCTTGCTCCCCCCTTCTCCACACATTTCTCCCAAGTAACTGCTAGGATATGATACAGCAGAGTTTTGTTTAAACCTTCCCAACACCATGACTGTGATTTAGGCAGCAAAAGGATTAAGCCCACATGCCTTAGGAGGAGGTAGGACAAATTCTTGCTCAGCCATATGATTTATTTGAACGGTAGCAGACCTGGAAAAAATTTTAAAAGGTAACATGGGCAGACGTTATACACAAAGGCACTTCAAAAAACAAATAGTGCAATATTAAACAAGCATGGCAAAGGACATATTTGCCTTTTTATGAGGATTCTGTCCTGTATCTCACTGGTCTCAAACTGATCACCACTGGTACAACCATGGGCATTACAGTTTGCCATGCAGGATGTGCTTCAAAATCCCAGAATTAGCTCGAAACACTGCAGCTCCATTTCTTCAGCACATGAAATATTAGCAGTCAAGCTGCTCTTAGAGCTGAATAAAATGCATAAGGGACTTGGCTTTTGTTAACAATGCTTATTTTGGATGTGCAACTCAAGCAATGGTTTGGATCTCAATTCACACTAATCCTCAGTACAAAACTAGGCTTAAAAAAAGTTACTGAAGTCCAGATGCTAAAATAAAGCCTTAAGGAACAGCCCTGATTAGCTGGTGGGGTGTAAGTGCTCTACCCTTAGAATAGCTTGGCAAGGAATCATCAGAATTCCTCCCTCCTCTTTCCTGGGGGGAGCGGATGTAGTAACAGCTCCCAAGGGGACGACACTCCCTTCCTTTCGCCTGCTCTGCTCCCTGCAGGGAATGGGTCTGGATTTGTTAGGCAGGACTGCAAGGAGAGGGGCGGGAGGATGTAATCCTCGCTCCTCACCGGATATGGACACAATCTGAGCTCAAGTTATTGACTTGTAACCTCACCACAAAAGGAACCATTTGAATTTTTGCTGCACTGTAAGGCTTGTGCAAAGGGCTGTTACTGAATTGTCAGGGCTTTCAGTGCCCCGTGGGGCCAAGATCTGAGAGGAGTCTCAAACACAGCCCCACTTTCCACTACAAAATCACTTTTTAAGGGCGAAAATCCACATAAGCAAATAACCCAAAGGGGTCGTGAAAACCAAAAAACCCTACCCATTTATGGATTGCAAAATTTGGGAGGTGCAATAATTTTGTGTTGAACACGTTAGGAACTTCTCACCTCATACCCCAGCATGTCAGAAACTTTCAATACCCCACCACGGCTGGTATAATCTTTTCCTTTTGGCACCCACTGTTTCAGGTCCTGGAACCTGAGGCACGGTTCACCGAATGCTTTGGCATCACAGCTGTAATTCCAGAAGGGAGATGATGAACTCCAGGCAGGTAACAAGGAGCGCTTGTACAGCTTTATCTTGTTCTGACACCACACAGACAAAGCCTGACAGCACCGGTCTTCCCAGGCTAATCAGCGCAACCTTTGGCTCAAGTCCACAGGCATTTTGTTCATCCAAGCACCCTCAAGGGGTTACTCATTAGGGCCCTTTGATTACAGTGCTGCATTCACCTCCACACCATCGCTCAGAGCACACAGAAGAATCAGGAAAGATGAGGGGAAAAAGCACCATGGAAAGAAACAAGTAAAGGACAAATTCCAGACAAGAAGAAACTAAGTAAATTAGGACATGCCAGCTGGCTAAGAGAGGACAGAATCAACATCTGAAAAATAATGAATGGAATGATGTGGTAAAAAAAGGGAATTATTTACTGTATGTAATAAAGGAAGTCGGGAAGCCTGTTTTAAACTGGCAGCAATTTAGAAACAAAAGGAAATGCTTTTTCATAAAACAATTACAGTGTGGAACTCAGTGCCCACAGGGGCTGGTTGAGGCAAAGCAGCACACAGGTTCAAATGGAGATCAGAGGAATGAACAATGAAAGCATCCAGGAGAAGCTACCAAGCACATGTCAGTCTCAGAAGCTGCAACACAGCTCTTTGTTAGAAGCTGAAAAATGGAGCTGGGAAAGATAATTTCAAATATATATCCAATTTCGAAAGCCCTTTCCCTATCCCACTCTCACCCGCCTCTGCTGGAAGCAGGATACTTGGTCACAACAATCTTTGATCTAATCTAGTGTGACAGTTGCTGTGTTCTCATAAATTTCATTGAGCTTCACAGATCATTGAATCATTTTCCATGTTTATTGTCACAGTGAACAACAGGACACGTTCCTTCCTTCACTTCTTGTTTTGCACAGACGATCTCAAAGGACAAACCCACCTCCCCCGGTACAATTCACATTCGAGCAAATATTATGGAAACCAAATACAGCCTCTTGAATATTATTCTGGTTTCACATATCAACAATGAGGACACAAGGGACTACACAGAAAACTTCCTGTGGGATCTAGTGAGTCCTGCATCTTCCTCAACAGAGTTAGACTGCAGTTTCAGTGTAGTAACCCTTTAGAGTTATCCAGTGTAACATCCCTGGTGCTTCTCTTGGCCAAGAAACCACTAAGCAACAAAGTTCACTGCAATCCTCCAGGTTTATGAGGAGTTATTTCATTTGAGCACGCTCCATTTGTTTACCTGCTGTTTGGTCTCATGATGCAACCTGACATTCTTAAATCAATTCAGAGTGCTTGTAACACAGCCAGAGGCTTTGTCATTCACAGGAGACTGTGAGCTTAACAAACTTATGCAGCCAGATGCCGGTGAGATATTCTTGTACACAATTAATTTAAAAATAAATAATAAAAAACCCAACCCAGACCAGGTTGCAGCCTTCTCCCTTGCACTCCACTCACATCCTTCTGGCTAGAAATCCACAGAGAGGGAGGCCAGGGCCCTGCAGCTGCTTCTGGAGGAGGGCTGAGCATCCGGCGAGGGAGCACAGCTGCCGGCCACATGACACACGCCGCGGTACCAGCGACGCGCGGCGCTCGTGGGCACATCAGCTCCCACAACAGAGCATCTTGGGATTATTTGCTACTCCGTGCTTTCTCCCACTGCCCCCCCAGAGGATTTTGGACTAAACATCGGGGAAAAAAAGGCAGTAATCATGAATAATGCAGTTCCAGTTACAGTGCTTGAAATGTTCAGCTCAAAAATATGTTCTCACTGTTTCCCTCTACTTGCTGCTTAGGCTGTCCCATGGACGTCACTGCATGGACACACACTGGAGTGGATGTGTTTAGCACAAGCATAAAGATCAGAATTAACTCCAAATTCCTCTGCTTTCAAGGAACTGTTTAGTTTAATGATTAAAACCCCATGAGTGCTTGGATTGTGTGAACACCTGTCAGTGCTCTCTGGAAGAAAAGGTATTTGCTTGCTTATTTATTTGAAAACTCAAGCTACATACTAGTCAAAGGAATTTTATTTGGTTTTTAAAACAGAACTGAGATGACAGTTTCACCTGAAAAGGGAAGCTTCAGTGCAAAGCCAGCACACACAGTTTCAACACCCAGCTTTTGTTCATGTGAGCACTGACTTTGCTGCAGGGGGCAGTTAGAACTGAACTCTGTACCTTTAAATTTCCTACTGCTCTGCTTCTGTGGATAGCTGTACTAGGACCCCCAGACCTCTGCAGACCTAGGAAGTCTGCACACTTAAACTGTAAAAAAAAAAAAGAATTAGGATTTTAAGCATTGAAGCCTGCCCTCCCAACCTCATCTCTGCCCTTACACAACCTATTTGCATTACCTTTTGCACAAATGTATATTATTCAGTAATTAAAATAGCACTCCCCAAAAGCTCATCAATAGTCACATCCTGTCTACCTAAAGCTCATTTGGACTCTAGATCTAATTTTCTAAAAAGTCAAGAGCTTTTTTCAAATGTGCAGGAGAGGTCCATTTCCTCAGCTCTCTCCAACATTTGCGTCCCTGCTTGGAAAATAAATAATTAAGTTGTGACATGGCAAAGAACAAGCCAGGAAAACATCAGCCCAAAAGAGGCAAGTTTTGGAGAGCTGGAAACAAAGGATTACAATAGGAATGCTTATATAATCTTAATTACAGAGGATGCTTCTCCCATAACCACAATGGCATACACATGGCCTACAACTGCCTATGTTGGAGAGAACAGTAGTTATTCCACTGGCTTCTCCCTGTGCTTACCTCCCTCTTACCACAGCTAACAGGGCAAAGGAAATTCATTTCCATGCCCTTCCCCCAAAATGGAAAGGTTAACCATAATTCTGAGGGGAGATGAAAGCGTTATCACTACTCCAGAAGGATATCAATCTAAATAACCCTCACACTCAGTAAATCAATAGGATTCTTCTGCTTGCATCAGACCAGCCACACAGTGTTTGCATAGGGAAACAATCAATATGAATGTCATCCAAATACGGAACTGACAACAGCAGGGAATGTGAGCTCAGGGAGGAGATGGGGGGAGGGAAAGGGGCTGCGCAAGAGGAGCAAAGCAAAGCATCGAAGGTGTTGGAGTCAGGAAAACCCTTCCGAGTTTTAGTGCCTCAGCAACCTCCATTCGTAACTTGAGAAATGTCAGAAATCAGGAAATATTACTTCAGGTTGCATGCTTCTGTCCTGGCCTATCAAACACGCGGAGTAGTAACAGCAAATTACTGGAAACTGCACTTTGAACTTAGCCACTGGCAAGGATCCCAGTCAAACAGAAATGTAAAAGTTCCTTTCCTTGTGAGAGTGGGGCCTCTTGTGTGGGGGTGTCCCCACAGACGTTCAATAGCTGGTTGCAACAGGTTGGAATGAGGCCCTGAGCCAGAAAAACAAGCCCTGACCAGTATTATTTCCTACTGCCTACGTTGTTTATTAAAAGATATTTTGAGGCATCACTCTCGGCTTTGTTGGGCTGCATTAGAGGCTCGAGGCCCATCGAGGAAAAACTGGCACCATTTTCACAAAGTGCTCACTCCTCCTTTTCTTCCTCATGCAGAGCATTCTGCATGCTTCCCTGCATGCACGGCTATAGGTGCAGCACAAAGATATATTTAAAGAAGAATTGGAAACAGGCAGACTAGTTGCTAAGCAAAGGCTCTGTATTTCCTGCAAATAGAGAAGTAATTAGATTCTAAACCCTATCAATATTTCTAGCATAGACAGAAGAAACAACATTTTTCTATGCACCAGACTCCTATAACACGGTTTGAAAAAAAAAAAAAAAATCCAACCACAGAGTGTTCAGGAACAGTAACTTAATGTTATTAACAACCCAGGGAGTGCCCAGTGAGTGCAGAAAGGCATTGTAGCCTTCCCCCTTCCGGAGGTGAAATGATCAAAAGATTGGCCTCTTTACAGTGTGTTATATTTCTGTCTAAGAAAACCCAATTTGCACAAGCAAATAAACCAGCTCATTATAAAACTGAGGGGTCAGCCTGAGTCAGATAAACTCCGAAGTCAGACAGCTGAAGAAACAAACTTTTATTTAAGCCACAGCACAGGTGATCCTAAGAGGAAACAGTAAATCCCCACAGAGCCACAACTTCCACATTGGGCAACAGAGAGCACGAAGAATGGAGGTGCAGAGAGTGCAATTTTCTAACGTCGCTCGGCTCAGTACACATTTAATCAGAAACAACAGATCCCAGCCTCACATTCAGAGGGGGGGGGAAAGCAAACAGAAAAACCAAACACTGCCGTCAGAATGCAGCGAGTCAAACATTATTGAAATCATAAGGACTAGTCAGTTTCTTGCCTTCTCTTTTTGTTTTTAAGAGATGGAAACTTCTCCTTATTCTCTCCCCTCTGATAAAGAAAAAACAAACAATCCTCCCCCACCCCAAAAAATCCCTCTTCTTTTGGAGATTGCTTAGTTCCCAATACACCATATCAAGCACCGGTTCCATTTTTCCCTTCCTGATGAAAGGAATAAAACCCGACTGCATCAGGACTAGTTAAGAGAAATGACTAAAAA